>JAVXUO010003163.1:0-74298 GCA_033065855.1 Escallonia rubra | reverse complement strand
CCCTCATTAACATTAATTAGCCCTAACATAACCCAATTAAGCCTAATTAGCCCTAATTAGGACTAATCATCACTACTCGGCACAATTAAACCCTAATTAGTCATAATCAACCCTAATTCTAATTAGCTATAATTATCCGAAACTAGCCCTCATTAACATTAATTAGCCCTAACATAACCCAATTAAGCCTAATTAGCCCTAATTAGGACTAATAACCCACACTCGGCACAATTAAACCCTAATTAGGACTAAATAACTCTAATTAGTCCTAATCAACCCTAGTCAGCTATAATTATCCGAAACTATCCCTCATTAACATTAATTAGCCCTAACATAACCCAATTAAGCCAATTAGCCCTAATTAGGACTAATCATCACTACTCGGCACAATTAAACCCTAATTAGGACTAAATAACCCTAATTAGTCCTAATCAACCCTAATCAGCTATAATTAATAATCGTAATTAACCCTAATAACCCAGTTAGCCCTAATTAGCCCTTGTACATCCCATAATTACTCCATGTTGCCCAGAGATGGTTCAATTACTCGTTGTTTACAAACCCTGCCTTCTTTATATTAATTGTTGTTTTGAGAAGTCCATTGGCAACGAGATGGTTCAACTCGTTGCCAACGAGTTCTATTTAATGTGGAATTGGTAACATATGCAACGATCATTCTGCAGTTTTGATATTTCGGAAAGATTCTTGCATATCTTATCAATTTCTGAACACATGCATGCATAGAAACCCTTAGTTCCCGTTCAAAGGTACTCATTACAAAGTAATGCCTTGTAATGAGCCTTTGGATGTCCAGTTTGGACAGTTTGGAAAAGCTAATTGTTTATAAAACAGTATTTTGACTCATGCTTTATGTTCTATGTCGTGGATATTTGGTACACGTTCTCGTGTGTTTCTCCGGGTGCATACAGATCTGGTGTTCTAACATCCGTCAAACCTTCCTGAGCAAGGTTAGATGAATGTTAGAACACCTAATCGATGTGGTGTACTTGGAGAAATGCGGGGAGGTGCTGCCGAATTTTCCACAGACATCGGACTAAGCATGAGTTATTCACTGTTTTATAAACATGTGCTTTTCTGAATGGGATAGGACCACTACCTGTTCAAGAGTGGAGGGGAAATATGTAGACATGTTGTAACATTCATGCATTGATATTTACATCGGCAATGCCTAATCACTGGTCATTATTGAAGGTGGTATACAGTACGATAATTCAGTCGTCATGTCAGTCGATCGAAGTTGGATGAAAAGGAAGAATGCTGAAGATTTTGAGTGTCGCGTTGACGAATTTCTCGACTTCGCTTATGCGCATCCTGCACATGTTGACCTTGATAAGATAAGGTGTCCGTGCGGTAGATGTGAGTTGTTGCACTGGAGAAAAAGAATTGAAGTAAAATGGCATCTTCGTCGGTACGGTTTTATGGGTGGATACACAAGGTGGACGCAGCACGGGGAAACGATAGTATTGTCGTCCAACCTGGCTAGTCAAACTGAAGTTAGGGAGGAGGCACGATATGATTTCCGAGATATGATTATGGATGCTGGGCATGCTAATGTTGACTGGGGTAACGACAGTCCACAACCGCCGAACGAGGGGGCTCATCAGTTTTATGAGTTGTTGAGAGCTGCGGAAGAGCCGCTGTGGGATGGAGCTCCGAAACACACACGGCTGTCTGCGGTTAGTAGGTTATTACAGTTGAAATCAGACCACGGGCTGAGTGAGAAAGGTTTTAACGAGTTTGTTACCTTCATCAAAGAAATACTGCCCGAAAGTGAAAAGCTACCGCCGTCGTACTATGACGCGAAGAAGATGATGAGGAAACTTGGGTTGAGCTATGACCGGATAGATGCGTGCAATAACGATTGTGTATTATTCTGGAAAGAGAATAAGGATTTGTCATTATGTCCAGTATGTGATCATTCGAGGTACAAACCGGACAAAGGGAAGAAGAAAAACATTGCATGGAAGATATTGCGATATTTCCCGGTCACACCACGGCTTCAGAGAATGTACTACTCCTCCAGTACGGCTGAACATATGAGGGCTCACCGTGAGACTCGCAGCAACGATGCCGATGTGCTGACACACCCAGCTGATGGAGAGGCGTGGAAGGAGTTTGACCGCAGGCATCCAGTCTTTGCTCAGGAAGTTCGGAATGTTAGACTTGGTCTGGCAACCGATGGGTTCAACCCTTTCGGTCAGTCTACCACGCCTTACTCCTGTTGGCCTGTTATTATTGTCCCTTACAACCTTCCACCAGGCATGTGCATGAAGAAGCCGTATATGTTCTTGTCGTTGCTTATTCCGGGGCCGAAGAGTCCCGGTAAGGACATAGATGTGTATTTAAGGCCGTTGATTGATGAGTTAAAACAATTATGGAATCATGGAGTCGAAACATATGATGCATCCCTTAAACAAAATTTTCAGATGAGGGCTGCTTTGATGTGGACTATACATGATTTCCCCGCATTGGGAATGACGTGTGGCTGGAGCACACATGGGAAGCTAGCATGCCCTGCTTGTATGGGCGTGAACCCCGGTCATACGTTAAAGCACGGCGGAAAGGCCTCGTGGTTCGGATGTCACCGTAAGCTTTTGCCACCGGGCCATCAGTTTCGTAGGCAGAAGGATAAATTTGACGGGACAATCGAGCGTGAGGTTGTCACACTGGACTACCCATCTGGTGAAGAAGTACTCTCACACCTGGAGGCACTTGATACTGACATACCACACGGTAAGGGTGTGCCGGATCAGAAGATTGCAGGGTTCGGGAAAGAGCACAACTGGAGAAAATTTTGTATCTTCTGGGAGTTAGCCTACTGGAGGACGCTCGTTATCCGAAACAACATGGATGTGATGCATATTGAGAAGAACGTTTTTGATAATGTGTTCAACACAGTGATGAATGTCAAGGGCAAATCGAAAGATCACCTTAAAGCGAGAAGGGATCTACAACAGTTGGGTGTACGCCGTGAATTGCATCCTCGGACAGTCAGTGGGAGGACCATACTTCCGAAAGCACCTTACTGTCTAGACAAGAAACAAGTGGAGAAGGTCTGTCAGTGGGTTAAGAATTTGAAGCTTCCGGATGGGTTTGCGTCCAACATATCTCGTTGTTGCAATGTATCGGAATGCAAGTTCCAAGGGATGAAGAGTCACGACTGCCACGTATTCATGGAGAGATTCATTCCTATTGCCTTCCGGGGACTGTTGCCACGGGTTGTTTGCGAGACTTTGACTGAATTATCTCATTTCTTTCGAGATATATGCTCTTCTACGATCCGGGTGAGTAACATGGAAGTGCTTGAGAAGAACATTGTGGTGACGATTTGCAAGCTGGAGAAAATCTTCCCACCTTCGTTCTTTGATTCAATGGAGCATCTGCCTGTTCACTTGGCATATGAAGCTAAGATGGGTGGACCCGTGCAATATCGGTGGATGTATCCCTTCGAGAGGTAATCCTTAAATTGTTACAGTTGTTCGTTTACACTTAATGCGACATCTGTTATCATTGATATTCCACCTAACTCGATTCGCTAAACTTCTAGGTTCATGTTCCATTTAAAGAAAAAAGTCCGTAATAAGGCTCGGGTTGAGGGCTCAATTGCGGAGGCTTACGTAATGGAAGAACTTGTAAACTTTTGTAGTCAATATTTCGGGCCTGATGTTGGTACAAGGTTAAATCAACTAGGCCGAAATGATCCCGGAGCAAGCACAAATTTGGAAGGGCAATTGTCAATATTCAAGCAGTCAGGTAGTCCGTTCGGCCGAACGTATACTCGATGGCTAACAGATGAAGAGTACAGTGCTGCAACAATATATGCCCTTCTAAATTGCGATGAAGTTTCGGCATTCGTTGAGTAAGTTAAAGTCTTAATTCACTTACATTGCTGTACATAATTGAAAGTGTGTGTTAAGCGAGTTAAATGCATATTGGTTTGCAGTGAGTTCGATGCGGAATCTTTAATCACTGATCCCGCTGGACTTGAATCTCATCGGAAATCACAATTTGTACAGTGGTTCAAAATCCGTGTAAGATTATTTAACGAAATTATATTATGTGTTATATACAGTTCTGTGGCCAATTAGTATACTGATTTATCCTTAATTTTTACCGTCATCTACAATAGGTTCAGTCAATGGATAGACCAGTGGCCTCCTGCTTGAAATTACTAGCCGAAGGCCCTAACAAACAAACATCCTGTTACGGAGGCTATATCATCAACGGGTTTAGGTTTAACGTAAAAGATGATGACCGAACAAAACAAACCCAAAACAGTGGAGTCTTGGTCAACGGCGACTGTTATGCCGAGAATTGCATGGATTTTTACGGAGAGCTAGATGAGATTGTTGAGCTAACATATCTGGGTTCCCAAAACCGCCTGGTAATGTTCAAGTGTACGTGGTTCGATGTCACATGCAGTAGAGGAATCCGTGTTAGCTCTCAAGGGATTGTAGATGTCAATGTCAAGTCAAGACTTGCATCAGACGAGCCCTTTGTGTTTGCTAGTCAAGCTGTACAAGTCTTTTACGCGGAGGACGTCGCCAATCCCAAATCTCATTGGTATACAACTATCAAGTCCAAGAAATTGCCCGTGACATATGACAGTGAGCTAGACTCCTTTCAAGCCGACCAACCACGTGTCTTGTTCCCTGTTGAGGTCAACAACGAGGAGGACGATCTTCCTCTTCCAACAACACTTCTTGTGGGAGAAGAAGTCGTAGATGATGACGCGGAAGATGTTGAAAGTGTTGGAGATGATGTGACCGAGTCTACTGATGAAGAGGATGAATTAGAAGATGAAGAGGACGACGAGTCCCACGAAGAAGAGGGCGACGAGGAAAGTGATGAAGATGATTCGCAAACTGAAAATGATTGACTTGTAATGTTGTAACATCACGGGAAAAATGTAGTAACATTTTAGAACTTGGTGTTTATTGATGTGTTTTTGCACATCCGTTCATATATATATATATATATATATAGTGCCGATGATGATTTATGCCTAAATTATTGTTTTTCACGTGTTAATGTCTTTGTATATAATCTATATGAAGTCAGATATGGATAGGATACGGGCTATTCGTGGCCGGGCTGGACGCCGAGCTGCTTCCTCCCCGGTTAGTCCCACCTCGTCATTGCCTACTGATGACGAGGCACAGAGTGATCGCGGACAGCCATCGGGGGCCCAGCCCCAGCCGTCGCCGTCGCCGTCGCCCCAGCCCCAGCTCGAGCCGTCGCCCCAGCCCGACGCAGATTCATCCCACACGCGCGTGCATTCTCCATCTTCCGTGGGTTCTACCTCAGGTATAGTTGATAACGGTGTTTCGTACATTTTCGCTAGCCTTATATTTGAACTGTATTAATGTCTGTGTTTTGTAGGATCTCGACGAGGCCGTGGTCCGACACGCGGGGTACGCATCGACCCCCAGCGTAAACAGAGAGTTACGCTCACGCAGGAGGGCCTGTAAGTACTAAAAATATCACCTCATGCCTTATGTTTAAAATTTTTGGGTGTTAATTTATATTTGAACTGTATTAATTAATTTAATTACTTCTTTGGCAGGATCCTGGAGAATATGGCGAGGACGAAGATCGGCGTTCTTGTGAAGGGCCGATTCTTCGAGCCACGCCTGTACTGGGATGCCGCTGCGAGGGAGGCCCTATGGGAGGAGTGGCTGGTACGGTGAAGTATTTTTTTCAGCGTTAGTAAATGTTAAATTACAGTTTGTTTTATGTTGTTAATTTGTGTTATTGAATGCCTTACAGGAGGGGTTCACGTTTGACACGCCTCAGCAGCAGGTACTGGGGCAGCAGGCTTTCTTTGCCTACATCGGCAAGAATTACCGCCGATGGCTCCACGATGCACGGGACCGGGCGAAGAAGGCGCTGCCCGCGGGTGCCCCGATGACGGACATGACGAGATATCCCCCACATTGGATATCTCACCGTGTATGGGGGAGATGATAGATCGGTGGGCTGCGGATCCAGGTTGGGACGCCAAGAGTAAGAGCGGGGCTGAGAACAGACAGAACAGAGATCCGACGCACACGGGGGGGTCGGTGCCACACGACATCGTCCGACACATGAACGCGGTCGAGCACCCGGATCTGGAGGAGGATGAGGTCATAGCTCTGACCTATACTCAGACGCACGTGCGGAAGAAGGACAAGGACGAGACGCACCGGGCGGGCGACTATATTTCAGATATTGCCCGGCGGATCGATGTGAGTCAATTTATTTAAGTTAATGTTTTTTCTTTCTATCCTCAATGTCTGTTTCGTTAATTAATGCCCTAACATATCGTTAAACCACTATTTTTGCAGGCCTCGTATGAACAGCTAAGGGGGTCCGAGCAGCAGTCCGGACAGCCATCAGCGTCCACTAGTACGGCTGCGAGTACTGGGGGGTTAAAGCGATGGCTGGATACGCCGGAGGTCGTGAATCGGCCGAAAGGCCGCATACGCGGCCTGCCTAGCACGACTGCTCGTGCCGTGATAGGAGCGTCCTCACCCCCTGCTGCCCCTCCACAGACACCGGCTCCTCGGCCTCAGTTGGACGACGAGGAGATCCAGCGCATTGCTACAGTGGTGTGCCGGATGATCAGGGAGCAGGGCACTGCTGGACGCCCCGGATCAGCTGGATCCAGATCTGGGACTCGGGAACCCCTGATGAGCCCCTTCCCGTGCCTGTTCCTAGCTTCCCCCCCCCCCGCCCCCCGCGCCCGGCTTGTACTCTTCTCCCCTCTCCTAACCGGTTATATCCGGTTCCCGGCTTGTACATATATGAGTTTTTTTTATAATAAATATTTTTTATAATTGATTATATATATTTCTTTCTGTATTGATTATTGCGCGTTGTTGTTGAGAATTGAAAATTGTATTACAGGTCTGGGTAATTGAAAAAAAAAATTCAAAAAAAAATTTGACTTTTGGCGACGGATTAATTCCGTCGCTAAAGTATTCCTACAATCAGTTATTTAGCGACGGAATATTCCGTCGCTAAATAAGTTTTTTAGCGACGGAATATTCCGTCGCGAAAATATCAAATCCGTCGCTAATTTGACAAAAAAGAAAATAAATTAAAATTCTAAAAATATAATTCACGACGGAATATCCGTCGCTAATGAAAAATAAGTCCGTCGGTAAAAATGACATATTTAGCGACGAATTTAAAAATTCCGTCGTTAAACTATTAGTGACGGGCTTTTATACGAGGGATATTTAGCGACGGTGAATCTGTCGCTAATTCTATTAGCGACGGATTTTTGGGTTTTAGCAACGGATTTCCCCGTCGCTAAAACCCTATTTTCTTGTAGTGATAGATCGGCCTCATCACCGTACCACCAAATCACCACAACCCGCCGGCATCATAGCAGCGCCACCGACAGTCAGATCAGAGTCGTCGGCGGCCCGATCGATCACCAACACAATCATCCCCGGACGTCTACCACCGGTCACACCACCTGCCAAACCATCGACCAACGATGTCGTCATGGGCGATCTCTCTAAAAATCAAGAACAAGTTGTCGCCAATGCACCCTAGCACCACCACCATCACATTAAAACTGAAACGGGCCGGATCTCCACCGGTGTAGACCCGTCACCGACCAACATCAAGAACATGATCTGACATATTTGGCTGCCTTCACGTGAAGCTTCATCTCTCCCTAGACTTGTGGGTGAAAATCTCATATGTAGGTGAAAATTTTAGATTCGTAAAGCAGATGAATTTAGATATCAAAAATTTATTCAAAATCTCACATGTGAAAAATAAAAAAAGAGTACCAATTTTGCCCCTGACGGATTTGTCCCAAAGTTAAGAAATTTGGACGGCAGTCGTTATTTATTGTGAATTTGAAACTGCAAACTCTATTGTGTAAAAAAAATTATTTGGACCATCAGGTGAGATTTCAGGGTACTTTCTGGTTTTTAACGTGTATTTAACCCTTTTTTAAATATTGGGTAATAATATTTAAGATATTTACAGCAATATCATTATATTGTATTCCCTCCGTCTCACATAAATCGATCGTTCACGCATATTATGTCATATATTGTGCGTTTTTCATTCTATCGTTTAGAGAAAGCAGGGAAAGAAAGTGGGTCAGGAGAGGAAAAATGAGTTAGTGGAATGTTAAACGTGGAGAAAGAAATAAAAGAAGAAAGTGGACCAAGAGAAAAAATGAGTTGGTAGAGAGTTAAATGTGAAGAGAGAAATAGAATGAAAAATATAAAATTAGTAAATACGTAAAAATATTTTCAGAATCTTTCTTAATTTGAAAAGCGAGCAATTTTTTTGGGACGACACCAAAAAGAAATATGACCAATTTTTGTAGGACGGGGGATTAAATAAATGTATTATTGTTTTTTTTTGTTGTATGTTTTGACTTTTGTGCCACGTGGATTCATAGTGCTTGTCTTCCTCTTTCCCTTGCTCTATGTTCATTCTTCTAGATTTTAATTTTCAGATTACAAATAAACACGAATAGGTTAATGATAGTTCTTTTTTTTAGTTTAAATTCTTATAATATATTGACTTATACACGAATTATTGTCCTCTTATATTCAATAATCACATTCGTAATACATATATAGACACTAGTAATATGTTCTAGAAAATTTTTTGCTCTGAACTTGGAAGCAGGAGAAACCTGTTACCCCCTACGTGGCAACCTCTAATTGGTCCATCTGTCTTGCACACATGCTCATTGCACGTGATAATTTCCTTGCGCTTAACGGCCTTCTGCCGTCATTCATCCTCCTAGAATTTCGGCTGATTGGACTGATATATGGGAGAGACTTCTATCAGCTCTCTCTCTCTCTCTCTCTCTCTCGCTCGCTGCCGTCACACCTCTACAATATCCAAAGCAGCCCCATTTTTGCACGGCAACATTGCTGTCCCAAATCATGCCTCAGTAGCAGGTTACGTCGGAGGTAATCAACCCGTCGGCACGGTGAAACTGCTGTCCCAAATCACGCCTCAGTAGCAAGTTACGCCGGAGGTAATAAACCCGTTGGCACGGTGAAATAGGCCATCATTAGTTCTCTTTACACGACCATGCCTGTTACTTTGCAACTTAATTGCCAGGAAAAGTTATTCCTTATTTACAATCAACTCTCTCTCTCTCTCTCTCTCTCTCTCTCTCTCTCTCTCTCTCCCTCCCTCTCTCTCTCTCTCAAGCATTGTAGGACAAATGATACTGGGTGATAACAATCTGCCTAGCCAGGAAGAAAGGACACATTACCATTGCTTCTGACTTGGTAGCAATAGAAATTGCTAGTGTGCAACAACTTGGTGCCATAATGCTCAAGTTTGGCCAAAACACATAGATGCATGCATATGCTCAAGTGGCAACTGGTAAGTGTTGCCATCAGAAGGTATGAGGAAAAGAAAAGTTGAGGGGTAGTTTTTTCCCCAGAAGCAGGGAAGATAATGAAGAGACCACTGCAGTGTGAGAGTGCTAGGCATCTCGTCGAAAGTTTTCCAATAGAGCTCGCCATAAACTTTTCGAAAAAGCACGCGGTTCTGCCTGTTGGCAGAAGCAAACCCATTGAGACCCATGAACCTTTGGCATCAATATTGCCGTGCAAAAATGGGGCTGCTTTGGATATTTTAGAGGTGTGACTGGCAGTTTTGAAAGTGTTTGGGGCGGAAGAAGATGAGAAGAGAGAGAGAGAGAGAGAGAGATAGCGAGACCTGATAGAAGTCTCTCCCATATATCAGCCCTATCAGCCGAAATTCCAGGAGGATGAATGAGGGCAGAAGGCCGTTAAGTGTAAGGAAATTGTCATGTGCAAGGAGCATGTGCGCGAGACAGATGGACCAATTAGAGGTTGCCACGTAGGGGGTAGCAGGTTTCTCCTGCTTCTAAGTCAGAAGCAAAAAGTTTTCCCGTATGTTCTGAGTGAACTTGAATCTTCATAACTTTTTTACTGCTAATTGTCAATTTTTTTATCACTTTTTGGTCCCCAATTAGAATTTCTGTGTCTACCTCTGTCAACATGGATCGACACTAGTTTTCTTAATACTGATGGGTTCGAATGTATAGTAATTAAGAAATCTATCCTGCCCAATCCAACTCTACTCTCTCTCTCTCTCTCACACACACACAGAGAGTCACACACATACACACGACTTCTTAATACAGCTATCTTCAGGTATTAACTATTAAGCTTATCCAACTTGTCCAATATAGTCGAGTACATCAGGGTTAAGAAATCCAACATGCCCAATATATCAGAATAAAGAAACTGGCATTTTTCCTCGAACAAGCCTAGGTGCCGCGTGAGATATGATCAAAATTTAGTGAGTTGCGCTACACTCCCCTTGCTAATTCTGCAGCATCTTAACAACTGAGAATACAATTGAGAAAAACGACTTCCTGTGGCTCAATAATCAATGATCTAAAGTCTTTTCCTACCTCACATAATACCTCTATAATATTCCAATGGGCTGATTACACCTATGTCCCTGAGGTTTTGGGGTAATTACACGCGAGGACACAAAGTTTCAAAATGTAACACTTGTGTCCATTGACAAACGGAATACAAAAATACTAACGGTTCTGACAAAAAGACCAAGTTGCCCCTAAATAAAAGTTGAAACCCTGATTTGCCCCTGGGACCACATGAAACCCTAATTTTCATTGTCTTCCCCCCCCCACCCCTCCCCACCCCATCTGCATCCCCCTCGCCCTTCCCCGTCACCCACCCACCCCGCCTGCTTCCCTTCCCCGCCGCCGCACCCCGCCTGCTCCCCTTCCCCGGCGCCGCACCCCGCCTGCTCCCCTTCCCCGACGCCGCACCCCGCCTGCTCCCCTTTCCCGGCGCCGCACCCCGCCTGCTCCCCTTCCCCGGCGCCGCACCCCGCCTGCTCCCCTTCCTCGGCGCCGCACCCCGCATGCCTCCTCCTTTCTCGTCACCCCGTCACCACCCACCCCGTCTACCTCCCCTTCCTCGTCACCGCCCACCCCAAGCCACCGCGTGTAATCTCCTGCCGACGTCGAAACATATCGCTGGCGTGGTGGGGTTGTGTGGACAGGGGCTACTGGCGGCGAGGGGCCGGGGAAGGAGGGACTGCCGACGACGCGGGCGGGGGAGGGAGGCGACGGCCGGCGGGGACTTCAGATTCACCGGCAATGGGAGAGAGAACATAAAACCCTGAAACCCTAATTTGCAAATTAGGGTTTACTTGAAACCCTAATTTGCCAATTAGGGTTTTCTTGAAACCCTAATTTGCCAATTAGGGTTTCACTGCAAATTAGGGTATCAAGAAATTCATAATTAGCCAATTAGAGTTTCAAGAATATCCTCATTGGCAAATGAGGGTTTCAAGAGTATCCTAAAACGAAAACTTATAAATAAATCAAATATAATAATAAGCAGAGATTTTTCAATATATACAGTACAAGAGGTAGTATCGTTATTTTAAAAATACATATTGATGACATCATACAAAAAGTATAATTTTTGGATGGAACCCTAACGGATGGACACGGCTGATACATTTTAAAAGTGTTTGGTCACAGAATATTACATTTTGAAATTCGTTGTTCTTGACTGTAATTATACCCTAACCTCAGGGATATAAGTGTAATTTGCCCTATTCCAATATATCTGGAAAACCTTAAGCCATCAATATATATAAAAGTTTATACAAAACTGAGTTTAAAAATCCAACTTGCCCAAATATATCTGAGTTTCAAAAAGACAATGTCACATGGGTCAATAACTAGTGATATAAAGTCTTCCCCTCCTTCACATGTGGAATGCACGAGCTGATCAAATCAAGTGCACAGGGCCAGATCAGTTGGTTTTTGTCATAGAATCCAAATTAAATTACAACCGCAGTCAATGATATCATAGCCAGCTGTATTGGGTCGTGACATTTTGTCGCTTCAGAGCCCGTTTGGGATTGATTAAAGAAAGTAGATTCTGCTTAAATCTTAATCCGTTTTCAAAATCTGATTTAATCAGAATCAGTTTGTTATTTGGCAAAAGTAATTGTTAATTAGATTAAATTTATAAAAATTGTTTGGATAAAAAGTACTTAAATCAATTTCACTATAACAAAATGACCATAGAGGGCATTCAATAAACAATTTTTACAATATCCATGCAACGTTAACATAACTTTTATTCGTAAATAATTATAATGTCCAAATAAATTATGAAAATAACTATTTTCACGTTCTACAAAAATTGTTACTTTTTATTTTAAATTAAAAACATAAACAATCTCACGTTATTGCTTATAGTACGATAACATCCCAAATTACAAATAAAGTTTATCTTGCGCAAAAAAAAAATATTTATCTAGCAGAAATTGCATCACAGATAGCATCACGAACATTAGTATGGAAAAAAGGTTAGCAGAGAAGAGATAAACTCCAACAATTATCTAATTAATTAAGGGGTATGAGAGGTCTTTTTGTAAAAAAATATAGGGATAGGATGGTAAATTACATGGTCAAACCTGATTATGAAAAAAGTGATTATTTCATAATCCTCACTTTTGAGGATTATGGATTAAATCAGTTTTTAGCTTTTGGAGATGGATTAAATCTGTTAATCTATTTTGCCAAACACCCACAAACTTGATTTAATCTAGATTAAATTAGGTTTGACCAAGATTTAATCAATCCCAAACACCCTCTTACCCTATTGAAGAATAGTGTTTTTATCATGCCATTGTTGCCTTGGTTTGAATTGGTTGGTAACGGAAATCCAACTACCAATGCTATTGTACTTATGGCCATTCTTCATTGTGGATGTGGTTTTTTGCTATACATTACGTAGGTCACCTACCAAATATGAGATATGAAAGAAGGCCGGGTATATAGTATGCTAGCACCCTTGCAAAGCACGGGACAATCCTATTAACGGTTATCTACTTTAGAACCTTTGAATTGCATAATTAAATTTATTGTACATTCTAAATTTGCATGCCTATTTCATCAAAAGTAGTCACGTTCGTTTTTAAATGGATGAACTTACTTTTAACAGAATAAATAAATCTTTGTGGTGAAATACAAATAAGCAATGTCCTTCTACAGATGTCTAATTCTAATTTAGTAACCATATAGAGGAACAAAAATTAGAAACGTATTTAGTACACAAAAATAAGCGGAGAATATATTGGGATCTTTTGAAAATAATTTCTACATTTTAGGGGCGTGCACATAATGTTAACTATATGTCAGTTTAATTTTGAATGAAAAACTTTAGGGATCATATTACTTATATCCTTGACTTTAGGGGTAAATTACAGTAAAAAAAAACATAGGTTTCACAAAGTTGACACTCGTAACAAAAATGTAAAACTTTTGTATAACATATGCCCAACGCTGGGGTTCCATAACCATAACTAACGATTATTTCTGATGTGGCAATTTTATATTTAAAAAATGGCAATACTGGCATTATACCTGTGGATACATAAATAATATGTGAAAATGTTAGGCGCCATCTCTTTCTTGCTGCTCCTTTAGAGGAGACAAACCAAGTTACTTGAGAACAGACAGAAGAAAGAGAAAGAAATGAAGAGAGACGCCCGAGGGCGATGAAATATCGCTAATTAATATCAATGATGAGAAGGTAAGATTTGATTTTAATGTGTTGTGGGGTTTAATTTCAGGATTTGATTTGAAGGCTTAATATTTTAGAAATCAAACCCTAAAAGCAAACCAATGAATGTGGGTAATCGGAGGGATTAATTTTGTTCTTATACGAAGTAGTGCTTGTGGAATGACGGTTTGGTCAGGTAAAAGTAGGTTAATAGGAGTGTCGGAAAGTATGTATGCCATATGTTTGACAAAATGCTACGATGTAATTTTCTGCTAAAAATGCCCTTTAGCAAATTGCAGAGGTACATGCCAATGTCTTCCTCGAGTGCAGGCCAAAGCAAGCAGTATTGCAACGCAACAGAGATGAATTATGAGATTGAGAGCGGCCACAAAGGTTTTAGAATCAGATGAAAGCCGCTTCAAATTATACTATGTATGCCTACAAAAGAAATGCAAAAATGTGGACTCGGTGTCACCCAACCAACTATCCTATAAATTTTGCAATATGTGCTCCTCAGCAAATTCTACGGCATGTTGATGCGGATATACAACAGGAGATGATGGCATTGAGAAAGAGTGGAAGGGCAATGTAGCAAATGATACACAACTTTGAGAGCAGCTATGCATTGCAGCAATTTGTTGTTCTAGGGTGTTTTTTCATGTGTTTGTTGTCTTCAGTTATTGTTGTACTGAAGTAGTTATGCAAGAAATTCAAAAAACTTGCTCTATGTTGTTGTAAGTTTATAACAATTACGTGAGTTTATTAATATCACTTTGCCAAGTTCTTAAACACTCCTGTCAATAACCCTAAACCACTGTTTTACAAACGACTTGAAGTCATTGACCATCATATCAAATTCATGATAGATCAACTCAAATACAAATGAGAGATCAACCCTGGATATATAAAAAAGCCTCACAAGGCACAAAAATGGATTCGTCACATTACTTAATTAATAACAACTGTTTCACACCTAAAAACGCCTTAATGGCTAGGCACAACAGTTTTACATTCAAAATGCCCAATTGTTTTACATCATTAGGCACAAATAGTATGCATAAAAAATGTCTAATTGTTTTACATCTAAAATTCCTCAATAGGCACAACTAATTTATATCCAAAATGCCTCAATAAGCACAACCTAAAACCTAGAAGTTTTTCTTCTACTTAAATATATATTTACATAGCTTCTTGTTGTTGGTTATAGAAGGAACTTGGTGCCAACTACTTACATGAAACCGAATCCACTGTTGTATAGCACAATAACAGTCATCATGGACTGGTTTGTCTGCGCTAAAAAATCCTTACATTTCTCTCTTTCTGAATGCTATACACAATCCTTTACATGTCATTACGGTTTGCACTTTGTTATAGACAACACACGTGACCTTCTTACTGGTTCAGAGATGTGGGCAAAAACTGGGAATCAATTGTACAGTTATCTTCATCTAGAGAATTAAGGAGACAACCACCCAAGAGGTTTCTACCACTTCGATTGCACAGTCAACTGAGAATCAATTGCACAGCCAACTGGGAATCAATTACATAGTCGTGAATCTAATGAAGAAAACAACACCCAAGAGGTTTCTACCACTTCAACCCCTCTTTTGATGCAAAGCACTCAAAAAATAAAGAAACCTCACCCTCAAATCACCCATACAGGCCCTTTGGCATTAACGAGTAAACAATCATGCGTGAAATGCACAATACACGAAATAAGGAGAAGGTATGAAAGAGAAAGGAAGGGGTGGCTTACCTTTAGGTCTTTAATTTCCTTGAATCAATCATCTTGGCCATGGATGTTGTTAATTGATGTAAGATGAGTGGAGAGAGAGAGAGACTGAAACAGCAATGGAAAAGGAGGAGCTCACCGTGAAGGACGCGCCGAAAAGAAAATAAAGAGCCCATAAGCTGAAACGGTGTAGTATTGAGAATCAATTGGCGCTTTTCCCGTGTTCTCTCCTTTTTGTTGCGCGCCAATAAAAAATTTGGACTCAATCACACGTTGAAACGCCGTCGTTTTGGACTAAAGCGTCCTTACAGCTAACTAGAAAAAGGGACGCTTTTTTCCTAGCGCCCTATATTCCACTTTATAGGACGCTTTTCATAAAGCGTCCCATTATTAGCGTCCTAACATCCCAATTTTGTTGTAGTGTGCCAACTATTCATTTGTCATGTATATGCCGCGTAGCAATCCAAATGGTACAAACTTTAATCGTCTACAACCACACATTAGTTGTTAGTAATGTTAGATCAATTTAGAATAAGTGCTTCTGCATCTAGGCAGACAGACGGTCGTTCGCCTGGTGACACACATATGCTTTCTTTCTCTTTTTGTCGTTCTTGCGTATTTAGGTGCAATAAAGTATGTTCTCAAGTTTCTAGGTTTTAGGTTTAGTCGATCTAATCAGCTATTCGACATCCCTCATTCGATCTTAAGTCCAAAGATATCTTTGCCAATTAGTTACGTTTCTCTAGTTTTTTTAGCTACTCATCCACTAAAGCGTATATAACCCCCTTCTCGAAACTTATGAATTGTCTTTCCGGCATATGATTCGTATCTCATTCTCTTTTTCTGTATCCTTTTTCTCTTTCTAATTTCTAAATCTATTGATTATCTCGTTGTTTTTAAAAAGCTCTTCTTTTTAAGCTCGCACTTTTTTGTGCTTACGCCCTTCTTTTCAACATGTTGACATTCTAATGATAATCTTTAGTCTTATAGATAGACAACTGGCTTGCTTTTCGTTGGCTTATGGATTATAATTGAGAGATCTCTTATGCTGGATTGACATACACTATGGAGCAATCATGCGAAGCTTCTTGCCAAACATATGTGTTTCTTATTTTTTATGGTTGATTTTTGTAACCAAACACATGGAATTTTATTCAAAATACCATGTGTCCAAGGAGGGATGTTAGATAATATTAGATCGATTTGAAATTGTTAAGTTTAACTTTTAGATAATAAGTTATTAATTATCTTTGGAGATAATATTGTTAGGTTGAGATACTGATAGATTTGAATTATCCTCTCTACCTGTATATAAGTGCTTGTACTCAACTAAGAATAATGTGAATAAAATCCTACTTTTATATTTCAATATTAGTCAACTAAAATAAAATTTGAAGAGCAACTAATTTATATTTTTCTTTTAACTTGAATTAAGAAATGCTTCATTTTAATTCATTTATGTGGCCTTCTCACTTTAACCTTACGTCTCTCGTACCTGGACCCGAAAATATTTATCCATATACTACTTGCGATCCAAATCCCAAACAAAGCAAAATTAAATTATTCCTAGATCACATGTATTATACCTTATCATCATCAATTCATTATTTAAAAGTGATTCCTTCTATTTCACTTCTCTAGCGTTTTTTCTAATATAGTCTTTTGATTGAAGCAGTTCCATCGATAATTTTTAAAGCCCGATCACATGTATTAGAGTCAACTACATAAATTAATAAATCTCCTTAATTTACTCATTGTATTTATTCCTAGATCAACGAGGTCATGCCTGTAATACCTATATACACAGATCTCTTATATACTATTAGAAACACACAAATGTATACAAATACAGAAACCCTTTTCAATTTCGATTACGCTTATTTATCTCCTTGGCCAAACACTACGGCTACTAAATACTTCTAGATCTCATAAATAAGTTTTAAGAAAAAAAATATTTCCTTTAGAGTTACATTCCTTGTAGTAGTGGGATCCCACCCACAATCTTTATCCACTGACCAAATTGTGATCCAAAATTCCAAACAGATGTTAGACACGAAAAGGGTTGAGAGTGACAGAAAGACGATAAGACCCCTTTCATCGCACGTGACGTCCGTTTGAAGCCACAAACGAATGGGACTTTGTGCTATTAAAACCAGAAAGTAGTGACGCCACCAACAGTGCATGGGGCCCAACGCTATTTGTGGCCCAAATTTAACATTTATCCACGATTGGGCCCCCGGACCCCGCCAATTGGAATAAGTCGTCTCTTCCTATCCATGAGAGAACAAAAGCTCATTTCACCAACAACAACAAAAGCAAAACCTAAAAACAAAAGCCACCCAAATTTTTTTGTGAATGTTAGCGCATTATATTTTGGGAGCGTCTATTTTTATTTTTTTCTACGCTTTTTAAGGCTCTTACTTTAACATTAAAATAAAAAGTGCATAGGGTTCGTTTGACAAATCTTTTTTTTTTGTTTTCAGTTTTTAAAGAGTAACTTACTTTTTTTTTTTTTTTACAAAAACAAGTGGGTGTTTGATAACCCTTTTTTTTTGGTGTTTTGGAACCCTTTTTATTTTAACTTTTTTTTTGGTGGTTTGCGGTGGCGGTGGTGGGGCGTAACGGTGGTGGTGGTGGTGGCCGGCGTCCAAAGGTGGCTGCCGGCAGTCTCCGGCGGCCGGCTGTTGGCAGTGGTCGCCTGAGGTGGCTGCCGACGGTGGGAGGGTGGTGGTGGTGGTGGTGGTGGTGGTGGTCTTAAAAAAAATTTAAAAGTGAAAAAAAAACCAGTTTTTTTAGTTTTTTTTTTACTCTTCAGTTTAAAAACTGGTTTTTTAAATTGGAGAAGGGAAAAAAAATGGGTAACAAACGCACTTATTTATCCCAAGTTGCAAAACTAAAAAAAGAGGAAAAAAAAAACCCGCGTCAAACGTGGCCTAAAAATAGATGTATTCAAAAGGATCTTCTACGCTTTTTAGTAGGGGTGAGTATCAAATCGTTCAAACCGATCTGAACTGCTCAAACCGACCAAACCGAACCAATCTAATCCGAACCGTTCAAAGATCTTAATGATTTGGTTTCACATTTCTCAAACCGACCTTGGTTCGGTTCGGTTCACGGATCACTTTTTGAAACCGAACCAAACCGACCTAAGATATGTTACTCTACTTTTAGTAACATTCAATGGCAATTTCACACATACGGTAGTAAGCAAATCCATATATACAAATCTTGAAAGTTATAAGAAAAGAAAATTATGAGAAATGACACAAAATTTTTCGTGACTAATAAATGTTCTATATTTTCTCATTCTTTCTCATACATCAAGGAATACTTATATATCGAATCTAACAAGATTATATGCAATTTAGAAAACATATAACTTCAATTTTTAATCAATGTTAGATCCAATAGTAGTTTGCAAATGAACGTCTTTAAGTGGACACAAACCGATCCAAACCGACTAAATCGAACCGTTTAACCGACTAAATCGAACTGTCCAAACCGATAATATTTGGTTCAAGATTTTCTAAACCGAGAGGTAACGGTTTGGTTTGCGGTTTGACCCCAAACTGAACCATGCTCACCACTAGTGTTTAGTGGTAAAAATTGTAGCTAAATGATTTTGTAGTTTTTTGCTAAAATTTATAATAACAAAATTTTTGTCACAAAAAATATATTTAGAGACATTTTCAGTTATACACGAGGGTAGTCCTCAACATTTTAGCAATAAATGAAGGCGTGAGAATATAATGTATTTTTTCAGTTGAATTATGCCTCTTTTTTTTTTTTTTTTAGTCATGCGACAAACGTTTTGCTTTTGTAGAACGGCTCCGGAAATTCGGACCAATGGATTTGGTTGGGTCCACTGTCTTTTTTGGTTCTCTTGCACGTCACTGACTTTGGTTTAGGTTTCTTGTCATGAGTTAGGACAAGTTAACACCAAATTAAGCCAATTAATGCAATTTTCTAGAGCTCCAAATCCAACCTGGAATAATTGCTCCGTATTGAAAAGAAATAAACTTTTGTTGAAAGATAAAAAGAGCTGGGAATTCTTATTTTGTATTAGCAGCTTCGGTTTAGCACTTGTAGCGAAGTTAAAAAAATTTCAAAGTCAAATTATTCAGATATCATTCTTGAGACAAGTACGAGGACACAAAATATAAAATACATGTATTGCAAAAAGGATCAAAAGTTTGCACCCATTTTGTCATATAACGATTGTGCAATCTTCTTCCTATGTCATAAATTGTACACCCGTTTTGTCAAAAGAATAAAAATTTTATGAGCTATTTTACTCATCCCTTTAATACTGCATCTTGAAAGAAAAAAAAAATGTGCGAGACTATATGACAAGATTGACCCCTAATTACTTAAACGGTCTAAGGCTTTTGACTCTAGATAGACAACGATAATCACTTTACTCGTAACTTCATCATTTTTAGGAATAATATTACTAAGCTTCTAGAATTTAAGGGTAAATTATAGCCAAAGACTATGCTTTGTCGTGATACCACTTCTGTCCGTTGACAAGACAGAATGGTGATAAAAATAAATTTTTGTAAGAAGACACAATTGCCCTCCAGCCTTTTTCTCTATTTTCTCTCTTTTACTCAAATCACCACTATCATCTCTCTCTGCCTCCTTCAAATCCAACCACCACGGCACCACCAACCACCAACAACGCATCACCCCAACACCACCAATTGTAACTACGGCACTACCTTAACACAACCAACCACCACCGACACCACCACAACTCCCACCATTACCACCAATCTACGCACATACAAAAACACACACAGAAATCTTCACACATGGAAATAGATCGTCAACAAACAAACTCACACATGCATATCTTCAAAATTTGTATCTCATTCATGCCAATGTCCACCACCGTGACAAACACACGTCCATCATCAGCCCCCACAACACTACCACCACGGTCCATCGACGCGAGCAACCTTCCTTTTACCATTTTAGACCCATCATCTCTTTCTCTCTCACACACACACACACAAAACACATGCTCTCACACACAAATACACATAAACGGATTTAATGTGTGTATAGTGTGTGCGTGTGTATGTGTGAGTGAGTGAGAGAAAGAAAAAAAGAGTATGTGTATGAGTGCATGTGTGCGTGAATGCGCGCGCGCATGTGTGCATGTGCCTGCGAGTATGTGGTGCGTATCTGCAAATCCGTGAGTGTGTGGGGAAAAATGGGTTTAACTATTAAACACGACCGCAACACCACGACATCACTACCCAATTGGTCACAACTCGCTGCGACACCAATCTAATCTCCTTGGTAAATGTCTGGTTTTTCCCGGCCTCGCCATTGCCTATCGGGGAAAATGGTGCTAACTTGGGTTTTATTTATACATGTCTTTCTTTCTTGCTTTTGCTCTTAGGTTTCATTCGCAAATTCCCTCTTGATTTTTTTGGAGTTTCCAAATGAAAATTTTTCCACGCGTTTGCTTTAATGTTTCCATTCATGGGTTCCTACTTGATTTCATTGGATTTTCAAATGAAATAATAGGAAAATTGGAAGAAAATGAAGGGGCAGAGAGAAGGAGAACAAAGAGATGCATATATACGTATATACATATTCAAAAAATGGGTTAAATGCATATTAGTACCGCAAAATTATACAAAAATCTTACTTGAGGACCATGCTTTCAATTTTTACATGTCGAGGTCTAGAGTTTTAATTTTGCAATTAATAAGTATTTTCATTCAAATCCCTAACTTTGTTCCTAATCTGTCAGGAGCAAAAACGTCAAATTTACCTCTAATTATGGCGAAAAAATAAATCTTCTGCCACCTTCCATTACTGGCCACCAAACCTAACACTGTCACGTGCACCACCCCTTCCCTTTCACGGCCACTCCAACACACACACACACACCCATCTTCCCCCATTGCCCATCACCCCCTCCACCCCACACATACCCTACACACATAGATTCACACACACATAAAGATAGATGACACATGCATGGAACATATATAATCACACATCCACCTGTTGGCCCTCCCCCCATTGCCCCCCCCCCCCTTCCCAAATGCGCATAAACAACACACATTTTCATACACCCACACGTTCGCCCCCCCCCCCCCCCCAATTACCCATCACCCACCCCCAAACACACATCTGGACACACACCGACAACATTTGCCCTCTCTGCCTCCTCCATCCCACATCACCCGCCACCACACACATACACACACATCTACATAAACCCCCTACCAGATCTATCTACCTACGCAATGAACTGGAGATGAGAGGGCCGTGACCAAGTGGTATAATTAACATTTGGAGAGAATACGGCGGAATGGTGGCTGGAAGAGAGTGGGCAGATGCTAGAGAGAACGGGGTGTTGGTCTTGGCGGTGGCGTCTTCGCAGAGTGGTGGTGATGGTTATGTGGGGCATAAAGTGCGGAGACTGCAGAAAAGAATGAAAAGCCAAAGTTAGGTAGATACTTTTGCCCCCGACGGTTTAAGAGCAAAGCAAGGGATTTGGACGAAAATACGTAGTAATTACAAAGATAAAACTCTGGACCCTTATGTGTAACAATTTAAAACGGACGGGTTCTCAAAGTGAGAGTTGTGTACTTTTGGGGTACTATTTTATATTTAACTCTAGTGAAATACATATGTATTTAAGGATAATATTGATATTTTTTTAGTATGAAATAATCACGTCAGCCAAAGTCGTTAATTAGGTTCACGGAACCATAATGCTGGAGGAATATGATACAAAATTCTTACATTTTTGGATACAAGTGTCTACTTTGTGAAAATTGTGATTTGTCTGTAATTTCTTCCTAAACATATGGAGTTTATTTTTATGTAGGTTAAAAAGATCCTATTTTTTACATCATCTCTGGTATAACAGTTTTAGCAACCATTTTATATTACTGGAGATGTAAATTATAACCCACCTTATATTTTCTCGATGGACGAGGATTCCAATAAATTAAGAAAGAAAAACTAACAAATTTGTCCACATTACCTAATATATAAAGGTACAGTTAGCATCTTCTATTATTTTATTAAAATCCTTTCCACAGAATAGTTGTTTTAAGTTTTTAGCTAGCATAATTTCTGGAATGAAATTATTCCTGGTATCATAATCTCCTGCATTTATTTCAATGACTATAACTTTTTTACCCTTTCCTTGAAAATATATAGTACTACCTTCCTAATTACTCTAGACTAGATTGATTATGATAATAATTACTTCATCCATATTATTATTGCTTTTATATATGATAACAAGATACTCCTGCTAATCAAAGAAAAGAAAGATTTTGGCTGCAAATTGCAGTAGGAATAGCCTAAGCCTACATGATCACGTATAGTGACCATTAAGCGTCATCACATATTTTTAACGATAATTTCTTAAAAATCTTTCTACTGTCACTAACTAAGAGCCAGTAAACTTATTTAACGATCATCATTTGTTGCTATATGAAGGGTTTGTAAGATCGTCCTATAATGTGGATTGCAGCCAAAGTTTTTCCAACTGAAATACTCCACTTATGGAGGCACTATAATGTCTTTGTTGTTCAAAGAAGCTAATAAAAAACTAACTATAAAGTGAGATTACCCAATTTTATAGCTAGAATTATCGTTTCCTATTCATACGAAAATAACTTCACTTAGAGTGGTATAAAAATAACTTCACCTAAATCAACAATCTAATTGTCGAAGTCCATTTAGAGGCCTCGGCTGCGTTTGAAGCAATCAATTTTGCGTTCGTATGTGGTTTCTAGAGCATCCATTTAGAGGGTAACTCTTCAAATGTAGTCACTACAGTAAAGCGGACAGATATCAACCTGTCTTCTATCGGTAATATTATAGCAGATGCACATCAATTTTCAAGGGGGCTTTCGCGGCGTTGTCTTTGAGATGGTTCGACATATCGAGAAAAAGGTGGCTCGTGAGCTAGCTAGGAATACTAGGTTTATTGATGATGCAATAATATGGTTAGGAGAGGCACTAATTCTTAGTATCTTTCAACTTTAATGATGTATCCCACATTGGATACTTGGTCTAAAAAAAATTGAAATGTTGAATACTTGGTCTAAAAAAATTAAAATAATATCACATGGAACACAAGGAGACACTTCTGCTACTTTATGTATATACAACACCATCCATCCGAAGACCCACCTCTTACATTTACACTCCGAAAAAAAAAAAAAACTTTTCTTCCCGTATTTTTTTTCGATACAGAAGAATTTTAAAAAGCTTTAAAGTATAAATTAGGTGAGTAAATACTCTTAATTTTCATTATATACGAACAAAGTAGCTGCTAAATGCTCGCGACGGCTCTTCTAAAAAATTTAAATCAATTAAATATCTTAGATTACTAATCCAAACAAATTTGACTAATAGTAACAAATAGCAACTTCTATTTTAAAGAAAGAAAGAAAGATTATAAAGTTAAATACGAAATCCTATCTATATAATCTCCGGGCATAAGTTAATCTTGGAGAAGCAGAATCTCCGGCATTTAAATCAACCGTCTAGTCTACCCTCGGCTGACAAACAGACAGAGACATATATGCGAGAATGGATAGGGTGTTCTCAGTGGACGACATTGCCGACCACTTCTGGTCTCCGCCGCCGATCCGCCTCTCTCAACCAACGGCCGCCGCCTCGGGATCGGCATCGACCAGCGCGATGAACCGCAGCTCCTCCGAGTGGGCCTTCCAGCGCTTCCTCCAGGAGGCCTCCGCGTCCGCACCCGATTCCTCCCCTCCCTCCTCCTCCTCCTCCGTCGCCGCTGCTCCCCCTCGTAACGACGCCGTTTTCGAGATCTCCAAGGCCCACGGCCAAGCCCCCGAGGCCCACAGCGCTTCGGGCCCACCGCCCAATTTTCCTCCCGATTCGGAGGAGTACCAGACCTTTCTCAAAAGCCGCCTCAATTTGGCCTGTGCCGCTGTTGCTTTGACCAGGGTACGTTCGTTGCTCTTTTTGAAAGTTCCTGTGATAGATTCAGTACAAGCACATGTTGACTTTTCTAGCTTTTTTCGCTAGTTTTACTTGTCAAACAATACTGGCTTAATCTGTGATTTCTGTTTGAGTTTGTTTTAATGTTTACTTTGTCTGAATTCATTTTAAGAATTCGCAAGTAGTGAAAGCGAAAATCCAAAGGATATAAGGAGCATATTTTGTTACTATGGCTTCTATTTGGCTGCGGAGAAATAGAAACAGAATGGAGGATACAAATCTCTTGTTTTCTGTTTGTAAATTCATTATAAGGTGGGTTTAATCTGCGATCGAAAGTTTATCATTTGATGTTTCTGTTCTTCCTGTGTTTTTCGTTGCAACCACCGAACAGAGAGTTAATGTAGATGTCTGTGTAACTGATGAAAATTTGGGGTGGTTCTCTTTCTGTTTAGTGGCTTTTACTTCTGCACTTCTTTGTTTTACTTTTTTTGGCTGGGGAGAAAAAGAAAACAAAGGAAGCTATAAATCATTTGTTTTCAGTTTTAAATTAACTATAAGGTGCGTTTAATCTGGGACTGAAAGTTTGTCTTTTGATTATTCTATGCAAGTGTGTTATTTTTTTGTCAATGACCAAACAAATCGTTGATGTGCATATGTGGGTGTAATTGACAAAAACCTGGGGGTTTTGTTGTATATGCTGGCTTTAACCTCTCAACATCTTTGGTTTGCTCATTTTGTTGTTATTTGGGTTTGGTTTGTCTGCAGAGTAAGAGGCACAGAAATAAGTGCAGATTTTTTTGCTTGTACTCTCAAAATTCATTATAAGAAGGGTTTAGTTTGAGATTGCAACTTTATCTTTGATTTTTTTGTTCTTCATGTTTTTTTTTCTTCTGTCAATTACCAAACAGATGATTTGGGTTTTATCTGTGGTACTATTAGCTGCGAAATTCAGTATTTGCTATATACTTGGAACGTGTTAATGTGCGTTTTGATTGACGAAACATCAGGGTTTTTACTTTTTTTCGGGGCTTTTACTTCCCTTCTTCTTACCTCTGTTCCTTCTTCCTTTTATCTATGATTATTTGGGTTTTTTTTTTTTGCTGAGATGAAATATTTGCTTCTTGATAGACCTGAGGGCTCAGTCCTTTGAGATGTAGCGGGGGAGAAATTTTATTTGTAATAATCTTTAGGTGTAACTTTTTAACTAAAGCCTCAACGAAAATGCATTTGTAAGTTTGTGCATCCTGTTTAATCACCACCTATGAAAAATGCGTGAACTTTGTAGGAATAAGAGAGAAAGAAAATTACTAGTTACAATTTTCTCTAATCAAAATCTAAAACCTTTTCTGTCGCTGTGAGTTTGGTTACACTATTTGGAGGTGTTTAGGTTGGGTTTCGGAGAGCAGAAGTTTTTTAGAACAGATTAGGAACGACAATTAAAGGTACTACAAATGTAGAAGTATCTTAGTTGCACAAAGCAGGGGCGGGGGCGGGAGCGGGAACGGGGGGCGGGGGAGCGTAAGCACCAAGAAGAATTTGAGGTTGGGAGCGGCTTGAATAAATAAATGCATAAAGAGTATTATCATTTGTTTAGTATAGTTTACATAGCCAACAACAACATACAAAGAGGCTTTAAGGACTTGAAGGAAGAGAGAAATAAGAAATTGAATTGAAAAGGGCTTGATTTTCAGGTACTCTCTCACTTGTTCCATGCATCTCTATCCAGCTAACAAGATCGAGTTCCCGTATTAGCTTGGGACGAGATCCCATGGAGCTCCTAACTTGGGATCGCAAAAGCGAGTTTCTAAGAGAGAAACGTCACCATATTAGGAGTTTCTTGCAACTAAGAGAAGTATCATCTTCATGGCCTTTGAATTTGCCAAAGATCAAACCAACAGGTCAGATACACTATACTTCAATCTCCCAAATCAACTTTTTGCTAGCATATTTCTCCAGATGATACTTCACATAGCAGATGTTTAAAGCACTCACTAAGTCATTACTCGAAACACCTCCTATGAAGCACCGGTGCGGCACTTAGGGTGAAGCACCAGCACCGGATACGCGTCGGGTGCGTGTCCAACATTTTTTTTTTTAGTATCTTAAATACCGGGTGTGGCTTGAGTGCGTATCCGACCTCTGACCTACGGCGATTCGTGACCACCGGGCTAATCTGTGACCAACGATGACCACCGGCAACTCCAGTGACCACCGGTAAGGAATGTGAGAAGAGAGGAGACTGGAGAGAAGAAGTAGAAGCAACAGAAGGAGAAGGAGAAGGACTTATTGACGACGGTGCTTCGAGAGAAGAAGAAGAAGAACGAGTCGATGTTATCTATGTTGGTTGGATGGAGATGACTTTTGACTTTTTTTGACAGCTAGCATCCACAAGTTTGTTATTTTATTTAAGTACCCAATTGTTAAGTTATTACATAAACTAACCCCAGTACTTCAAAGAAATAAAAGTGATACCACATAAAAACTTTATTCTTTTCAACTATACAATTTTAATATTTAGAAAAGAGCCTATTAAACTTAACAAATTCTCACTAATATGGTTGAAAGCTTTAAAATTTACGAAAGAACCCATTAAACTTAAAAACTCACTACTTTGTTTGGAATATTAATATCTTTTTACATATATCAAACACATATATTAAGATTATTAAGATTCAAATTGTTTAGAAATTTAATACTAAGTGTACATAATTAAAAAATATCTATAAAATTTGTCGTATCCCCGCCTCACCCGTATCCTAAAATTTTCAGAAATTCCGCACCTGTGTCCCGTGTTGTATCCGCACCCGCACCCGTGTCCTTGCTTCATAGAATACCTCTCCGACAAAAACAAAAAAAAAAAGAAAAGTAATTGCTAAGACTGTTCCACATATTCTTGCACAGACACCTTCCTAGAAAATTAAAGACAGCATACAATATGCTTTTATTGGCTGGCAGTTTCTACTTTATATATCAATAAAAATGGAAAAACATGGTCACCTTATTGGACAAATTAGGCTAGAGATGATTGTTTGGAACCCCAAAAGATACACTCCTAGACCTAGTAAACCCATGCAAGAAAAACTTAGTTGGGTGAATACTACTAAAGTTGACCAAAGATTTACAGTTCTCCCTTTAAGT
The DNA here is from genome assembly GCA_033065855.1 of Escallonia rubra. Lineage (NCBI taxonomy): Eukaryota > Viridiplantae > Streptophyta > Magnoliopsida > Escalloniales > Escalloniaceae > Escallonia > Escallonia rubra. The sequence continues at coordinate 46,878 of JAVXUO010003163.1, read as the reverse complement.
GCAACTAAAGGTGTTTTTTCTAATCTGAAATCGTAAAGTACTTGCCTAGAGTGACATGAAGGAGATACTCCAAGTTGAAAAATAAATTTTCAAGCAAAAGAAAACGATGTTTTATAGTCTTTTTTCAATAGTGCCTTTCATTTTGGATTAACTTTTCTCTTGTACTCCAGATTCGCATTTTCCATGTATGCGCTGTTACAAATATTAAGCCATTGTGCGAAAGAATCGTTAGATACCTCGAGAAAGTCCGGGTTAGTTTATTTTATGGAATTATGCTGTATTAAATGTAGGGTTTACTGCTGCACCAAACCAACCATAAAACAGATACTAAAAGAGAATTTAGTAGGGATTGCAACTAGACTTGAGGGTATACATGTTCCAGATGCCTTTGGGAAGTGTTTGATACATCTACGTGTTCAAGTACAAGGCCGTAATGCGTCTGTTGGTGAAAGTACAAGGAGGCCAAAGCAATATTGATGGGGGTACTAATTGAGCAAAAGAGACCAAATCAAATTGACACACAGCAAATAAAAAGTAACTTTGATTGTTTCATACTTTTGTACCATGTAGGTGACATAATTTCTAATCGAGGCAATTCTGTTTGTTTATTACAGATTCTTCTCCTGTGTAGTTTTGGTTGTCTATATTAAACACTCTATGGTTCTCAAAGGAAATAGCTTTTTATTATAACTTTTGTTGCTCTGTCAATTTAAAGTCGTTTATGAATTTAGGAAGAGAACATGAGACCGTTTTACTTCCTTTGTTTTCTTAGTCATTACTGATTAGCTAATACAATCCTCAAGCAGTTATATGTTCTGTTCTCATTTCTCTTACAAGTGTAGATGAGTGAAAGTAACAGGTAAAGTGAAAAAAAGTAAGCTACATTTTGGAAGCAATGTGAAAGTCATATTGTCCATACTCCCTTATGATCAACGTGTGCCTCGCTTTTTTATTGGAGCTAACTTTGTTTGGTCCAACAGGCCATAGACGCTTGTTTAATTTGTGGGAAAAGTAACTTATTTTGTGATCCTTGCTTTGAATTCATTGCATGTCCTTTTGCTTTATGCATTCTACAGATTATAGCGTTTAATTTCCTTTGGTCAAAGGCAAACGCTTACATTTTCCATTCTTTTTTCGCAGGCATCTTCTGCAAAGCCTCAAGGTTCTGCTCCTTTACCTGACAATGGATCGCAGGCTTCCAACACCCCAGATTTAGGATCTCAGGATCCTCCTAATGGTTAGTATCTCAAACCTGTTCTATACTCCGTAATTGTTATTTTGTCCATGCAGTAATGGAAATGATGTTCTGTTTCTAATTATGTTGTCCTACGATAAGGAGAATGCTTACACTGATCTAAGTGAAGAAAAGATCTGCAACTATTTGAGGTATAAACTGCCTAGGCGACTCCAAGCGCCCCCTAGATGAGCCCCCCCAATTTATGCCCAGCTTTGCAGTTGTTCTACCAATTGTTTCCCAACCTGCCTAGTACACCGCCCAACCATTAAAATTTCTCTTTGCACCTCTCATGCATACGGAGCACCATAAGCACCAAGCTTTAGTTCACTACTTTTATCAAATCCATGCTGCAACTTACCATACTGTTTTAATTCACCATTAAACCTACATCTTAAGGTTTATATGGTTTGGTTTTAGGGAAGTTATTAAGATCGTAAAAGATGATAAGATAAATTACCGAAAAGGAGTTCTCAATATGAGGGAGGTCTGGTTTGGGGGTTGATGATGAGGGTAGGTACCTTAGTTGCAGGATTCGTGTAGGAAGGCCACGAATCTTCCTTAGAAGTGCGAATTTGTGCTCCTAACTTGGGAGCTCATCGGGAGCGCGACCCAAGAGAGTTGGGATCTAGAACGGAAGTATGGGCAGATTCGTTTTTCATTGATAATGGAGGTTTTCTCCTTGTTTGTTCTTTGGGTAGTCACTATTGGAGGCTAGGGTTACAAAGAGACATGAACAGAGAAGAAGTAGAGAGAGAAACTCGGCTGTTTCTTTCTACAGTTGTCTACCGAGAAATGGAAGGCAAAGCACGTGGGTTGGGCCCTATTAGTCTGTCTTTACAGGTCATTAGTGAATTGTTGGCTGTGGTTTGGCCACGTCCCCACATGATATGTTGGGCATGACAGCTGGGGTTCTTTATTCTTTTCATATTCCCTCTTTAACTTTTAACTATTGTAAAATTAACCACACTTTGTTTTATATTTTACAAGGCAATATTTTTACGTTGTCCTAGGATATACCATAAAGTAAAGTTTATTTTAAATAATTATATAGCCGCAACGCTCCCAACTCAGGTTCTCCTAGGTGCTGACGCTTCCCCGCTCCAGCCCCCGCTCCCGCTCTGTGCAACTTAGGTAGGTACATATTTGTTAGCTAATCATTTTCTAGTGAAATGTAGAGGGGAGAGAGAGGGAAGAGGGTAGAATGGGAAACATGAATAAGTGCGGTTTCCTTGTGTGAAGAGTCAAACCTATCCCTTATTTTGGGACAGAGTGAGTACTATAAGAAGCAAGGGTGCTGCAGTTTGGGTGAGGCACCAGCTCCGGGTGTCCATTGGGTGAGGCATGGGTGCGCCAATCGGTGCGTTTATTTATATGATTAATTTTCTGAATTTCTGGTGCGGCTGGGTCACGTCAGCAACATACCCGAGATATGAACCGATACTTCATGTTCGAAATCAAAATTTTCTCAACCCATAAAGAGATCGCGTATTAAGGTTTTCAAATGGAGGGAAAACCGGAGAGAAGTGGAGAGAGATAGAAGAAGAGGAAGAAGTGATCACCGGCGACCCCAGCAGCACCGTGTGGCGACGGTGAGCAGTAGCAGCATATCCGTTATTCCAGAGAAGAAGGAGAGACAACCTGTTATCAACGTTATGGATGTTGCTTTTGAGGTTTTTCAATCCACAAAGACAAGGTTTATCCAATGGTTCACGTTTTGACAGCTTTACCTGCATCCAACCAATCTTCTATTTTATTTAGGTACCCACTTAAAAACTTATTACTTAAACTAGCCCTAACACTTCAAAGAAGCAACAGTAATTCCACATATAAACTTTATCGCATTCTGCTAAACAATTTCAATATTTACGAAACAACCCATGAACTTAACTAACTCTCACTCATTTGGTTGGAAATACTAACAGTTTTTTCACATATAATGTATATGTTATAATATCTGCCATATCCCCACCGCACCCGTATTTTGTAAATTTTCAAATTGACGTATTCGCGTATCCGCACTCGTATCGTATCTACATCCACACCAGTCTGTGCTTCCTGGACTATTTTATGTCAAATAAACCACCATTATACCCGGATTAAAGGACATTTGTGTAAATATGAGTATTTTGCTTATTCTAACAGAGATAACCTGCACCTGACACTTGTATCGAGTTTGTGTAACTTTTATGTGTGCAAAATGCTATTTCCATTTTTTTGCTCCAAATCTGTGCCCTATAGTTAAGCACCGTGAAGAGGTGGTCGAGTCATACAGCTAAAGAGTTTGCATTTTCTTACTGTTTGTCGTCCTTATTACTCGTCTAAGTTTCGTGTCTGAACAACTGATCAATTTGGTTGTTCTTCCATTGCAAAAGAATATGTTGGCAATTGGAATTTTGTGGAAATTTATGGGAGTCATCAGTAGTGGAAAATAAGCTAGGGAGCCTTCGAGTACCTACACGTTAGACAGAATGATTCAGCACATCTATAGCCTTCGTTTTTAAGTGCTTGTTAGCCTGGGGGCTTTCACATGGACCCATATGCGCTTATCAAAAACAGACTGAGTTCTTGTAATTGCCTGTGGGTGGGGGGTGGGGGAAGTGAGGGAGGAAGGAATCTATTGCCTTACCGCATACTATATAAAGAGGATAGTTGTTGATTCCGTGAGATTTGTTCACACATTTATTCTTGCAGTCATCTGGGTAAGAATATAAGGTCCTTAACTAGCCATAAAAGTCTTAGTACACTGCTGATAGATTGTCGAAAAGTCAATGAAGAGGTGGACGCTTCATTATCCTGATAATGTATGCCCACTGGGAAGGTATATTAGGATCTGTATGTACTTAACTTTCTATAGCTGAGATAATCTAGCACTGGCTACCTTGCGATGCCTTTATAGGACAAACATGTTGTTAAATGTAGCATGACAGTGATTGGGATGTACTATGATATTGCCACTCCCCTTGTTTCTTTTATAGGACAAACATGTTGTTAAATGTAGCGTGACAGTGATTGGAATGTACTATGATATTGCCAATCCCATTGTTTCTTTCATCTATGCAGGATCTGGTTATGATATTGCCAAGGGAAACGATAAGGATGTTGGAGAGCCTCTTGTTATTACTTCCTTGCCTGCAATGCAAAAGAAACCTGAGGTCCAGGTAAAGTCAACAACAAGTGGTTCATCAAGAGAACAGTCGGATGATGATGACCTTGAAGGAGACACAGAAACAACTGAAAATATGGATCCTGCCGATGTAAAACGCGTAAGGAGGTAGTTATGGTTTCACCTTCAGTTGCACATTATTGTGCTTAGTCAAGATTTTTGTCATTTCTTATTCATTTCAACAACTAGAAAGGGTTGCTTTTCAGGAAGATGTTGGCCTTACTCCAAATTTGCGTGGATATAAGTTTCGTATTCACATTGAATCTTTGTTTATTTGGCATGAGGGGATGAGCCCTCCCATTTTCCTCATAGCTTGCTTATCTTTTCTTCACTTGATTTAATTTAAGTAGGAGATTTCTGCTCACCATTCTTTGCGGTCATAAGGGTTCACACTTCTTTTATTCCAAAACGAAAAAGCAAAAAGCCGAATTTGGCATTCGTGAATTTTGGAGTATGTTATGTCCTGTACCATGTGATAAAGATTGCATGTGATCAGCAGTTGTGCTTGCTTTTCCGAGGACCAATCCGTTCCTGTTGTCTATTCAATGTGTCACCTATTGGTAAGATATAACACCATTGGGACTGGTCCTCTAGCCGTATATCTTGCCTATATGCTGTATGGAAAGCTCAAATTTCTGTAGGAATTGTTTGAAAGATTGCAGATGCCAATGGATGTTAAGGCTCTTCCCAATAATATTTTCCATTTAGGGTAGTGACTGTGATTAGTCTTTTTTTTTAACTTTGACATCATATTCACAACGTTAAAAGAATAGATACTCGTGGGTATCTTTCTGATGCTCTTTTTCTAGTTTCCTAGGCTGAGTGATCTTGGCCTCAATTTTGTGGTAGGCTGGTAGCATTTGCCTTCTCCAACACATGGAGCTTGAAATCGTGTGCTTGCTTATGATCTTACTTCAATCACGTTTTAGTGTACAACATTACCTGTAAAAATTGTTGCTTTACTTTGCACGCACTTCCTAATTTTTCTGTGCATTAACTACATTGATCTCTTTTCATGGGAATCAGTATTTTCCTGTTCACTATTAGGGCAGCTTCTTGGTATTTTTTTTCGATTACTTTAATATATGATTTACTGCTTCTCAGAATGCTTTCGAATAGAGAATCTGCTCGGCGCTCAAGAAGAAGAAAACAGGCCCATTTGACTGAGCTTGAGGCACAGGTTTGTTACTTATCTGGCCCACTATCAGCTTTGAGTAATATTGTTCCAGCAATGTTCTAATGATATCCTCCACACGGTCTTTTAGGTTTCTAAATTACGAGTTGAAAATTCTTCGTTATTGAAGCGTTATAGTGACATTACCCAGAAGTACAGTGATGCAGCTGTTGACAATAGAGTACTAAAAGCTGATCTCGAAACACTGAGAGCGAAGGTAAGTACTAAAAGCTGATCAGAGTTTTTTTAAATTGAGTGCACATCCACCTCTTCAGGCTTTCTTGTGACTGCAAGTTGAGGACTGAAACCAGAGCAATCAAGGTTTCTCCCGTTCCTTTAAGGCAAAAGAATAATGAGTGATAAAAGCAAAAAATGTTCAGAGGATCTTCTTGGTTAAAAATTAGCGAGGCACTCGTTCAAAATTCATTGTGGCTGATGACTATATGTGCAGGTGAAAATGGCCGAAGAGGCAGTTAAGAGAGCTACTAAGTTAAGCCCGCTATTGCGGGCCATGTCTGAGATACCGACAATGGGCATGCCATCCTTTGCTTGTAGCCCTTCTGACTCGTCAGTGGATGCTGCCATTCCCGTGCATGATGACCCTAAACAGCACTTTTATCAGCCCGCTCCTAATTCTCACATGTCCACTCATGATCCAAGAATCCAAAATGGTTTGGTAGATAATGTGCAGCAGAATCTTGCAGTAGAAGAAGTTGGGGGTAATAAGATGGGGAGAACAGCTTCAATGCAGCGGGTTGCCAGCTTGGAGCATCTGCAGAAGCGGATTCGCGGGGGCGTCAATTCTAATGGGACCCAGTGCAGCGGAGACCAGTAGTAATGAGCAGAAGAGACCAACCGTGGGGAAATTTTGTCAAAAGGTGTTAAAAGAATGATTCCCATTCAACATTTTTTCGCAATTCATATTGCAAGAACTTCTATTAGTTACACTTTGATGCATTGTGGGTAAGACTCAGGTTCTCACTCTAATTAATCATGTGCAGTTGCTGGATAGAACAGCTCAATTTACAGTCTGAGTTACTCTTTATAGGAATTTTTTCTTCACCTTTTGATTATCTTCGGTCAATCAGTGAAATGTAGTTCGACGATCGGTAAAAAATGTTATTCCGACGTCTTTAGTTGTGAAAGATTGACACTTGATTTCAGTAGACGATGATGGGTGGTTAAGAATCAATGATTCAGACCACTTAGGATAGTTGCCTGTACAGTATAATAACCTCTGCCAGCCTTAGCTCCTCTTTCTTTTGCATCAGTCCTTCCTTATTCGGTTGTCTTAGATGGTTGGTTAATTAATGATTCAGAACTATTTGATATTGATTCTGTTTTCGTGGATGCACAAGTCGCGGAAAAGGCAGACGGGCACCGTTACTAGTGTTCTTGCACTGGTATTGTTGCCTTCGTTGTGTCCACCGTTGGGGTGTGTTTTTTTAGACGTAATAAGGTATGGTTTTGTGAGGAAGGGTCATTGTTTCTTATTGTCTGACCCTCAATTCTGCACTTACTAGAGGCGGCAGCTGATTTTGAATTTGATAGTAAGGATGTTGGGCTCATTTGGACTCATCTTAAGTGAGAGCGTAAGCAGTCGAATGTTTGTTATAATCAGATCCCAATCCTCTGAAAACATTGAACATGAACCTTACTGGACAGTGCTAGGGACCTCTTGCTACGGAATGCATGTATGGCCTTATAGATAGATGACGGCACACAATTTGTCGCCATTTAAGGAGACATCAGTATTACATTCTAACACTCCCTGTCCCTTCTTTTTTATTTAATTATATATTTTTTTGAATTTTTTATCCTATCAGAGAGAGGGGAGAAGAAGTGAGTCGAGAGAGGAAAAATAAGTTGGTACATAATTAAACGTGAAGAGAGAAATAAAATAAAATAAAAAATATAAAAAGGGTAAACATGAAAAAATATTTACGGAATTTTTCTTATTTTGAAAAGTGATTAATTTTTTTGAACAGTCGAAAAATAAAATATGACCAATTAATAAGAACGGATGGAGTATTTTATTTTTCCAACCGGCCATAATTGTCCTCATTCTGTATAACTTTCTCTCTAAAAATAAGTCATTGCCTGGGGAGGGCTTCTCTCGCCGGATTGAGAGGCTCTTCCCCACCCCCTTTTACTGCTTTCTAGTATCTCTGTTTTAGCTAGTACAGGAGGGGGAAAAAGAAAAGAATCAGTTGGAACCAAAGTAGCGGCTTTCACCGTCGCCCATCGCGTGGCTGCCAGTCACCTTCGTTGATCTTTGGTTGTTCACGAGTTCACAAGATGTTGTTTCGCATTTCTGCGATTTGATCGCGCAAGGCCCGGCGGCGCACTGTCTAGTGGTAACGGCTTGGGCAGTAGTGTGGCAGAGCAGAGGGCGAACCTGGTAGTGGAAGCGTGAGTACCTATTGTGATCCGATGACGACTATGGTCAATTCATGCTCCACCGTTGCATATTTGTGGCGGATCTTCCTTGCCGTCGCCAAAATTCTCCTAAGATCTATAAGGTTAGTGTCATTGAGGCTAGATCTAGGGTTCTCTAGTTCCCTTTAATGTGGATTATCCTCGACTGTGATATCATTATGGGGTCTTTGATGGTCGATTTGTTGCTCTGGCTCTGGTTTTCGTTTGGCTTAAGGTGGATAAGTAGCTTTGCGTGGTGATGGCTGGTTTAGTATAACGATCTTGGTTGGTTTGTGCAAGTTCAATGATGGTGTCTCGTTAGTTATTTACTGTTGATGTGTGTGTCTTGTTCATTTCCTTCCATTAGCTAATTGAGTTATTTCTCCCTGGGTTGTTTCGGAAGTGGTGGTTCATCTGCCTCTGGAGTTTAGTTCCTCTCATCCACCTAAATATTGAAAGGGCCCTCCCACCCTTTCGATCCCCTACCTTATATTTCCCTTCTAGGTGGCTTCCCTCCGTTAAGCTGGGCTGATTTGGTTGTTTGGGATCTTCTTTTTGTTGCTGGTTATGGTATAACAAAAGAGGAAAAATACAAAGACTCCAGGCAGTAACAAAAGAAAGAAAGCTGGAATAAAAATATTACTTGTATTTGAGAGAAACTTGCAAAATGGATTGATGATTCAATAAGCTTATTGAACCTCTATTTAAAGATTAGGTTCCACTAAGCCACTCTCCACTCTCCACATATATCTCCACTACTCACTCCATGTTTACCACTAACAAGCAACCCACTACTCACTCCATGTTTACCACTAACAAACAACCCACTACTTACTCCATGTTTACCACTAACAAACAATCAAAGCCTACTATGTGAACAAGCCTCACATTTAGCTATAAAATTGGTAACTGAACATGAAATAATCCAACTAAGCAAAAGACTAGGAAAACAACAAAATACAACTAACTACCTCTAAAGTAAGTTGCACTAATTTCGGCACTCCCCCTTAGTGCAAGCTTACGACACCCAAAGCATTCCGAAAACGTTGAAACTTAGGCTCCACCAAAGCCTTAGTAAATATATCAGCCACTTGATCGTTGGTGCGAACGCTTAATAGCTCAACATCTTCGCTTAACACTTTCTCACGAACAAAGTGATAACGCACCTCTATATGTTTTGTTCTCGCATGAAAAATTGGATTTGATGCAAGCTTAATGGCACTTTCATTATCACACTTAATTTGCACAGCATAGTCAACTTCGCAAAACATGTCTCCAATTAGCCTTTTTAACCAAACGCATTCTTGTGTAGCCATAGTTGCTGCCACATACTCAGCTTCGGTGCTAGACAAAACAACAATATTCTGCTTCTTGCTACACCAAGAAACTGCTGCTGAACCAGTGTTGAAACAATATCCTGAAGTTGAGTGACGATCATTTGTATCTCCGGCCCAATCTGCATCAGTAAATCCACTCAACACAAAGTTATCACATCTCTTGTACAGAAGACCATAATCAAGAGTTCCTTTTACATAACGTAAAATTCTCTTGCCGCTTCCAAATGAGGGGGTCTTAGATGTTGCATAAACTGAGAAACAACACTAACAGAGTATGAAATTTCTGGCCTTGTGATGGTTAGATAAATCAAACTTCCAACAAGTTGTCGGAACTTCCTGGCATCCTTCAATGGCTTCCCTTTATCTTTCTTCAGCTTAAGATTTGGCTCCATTGGAGTGGCCTTTTCTTTCGAATCCCCCATGCTGAAACACTCTAAGAAACTTTTTGCATAAACTCTTTGAGACACAAAATACCATTGGTCTGATTTTTCAATTTCTATACCAACAAAACATCCACCCTCCCCCAAATTTTTCATATCAAAACGAACTGACAAGTCATTTCTCAAATTAGAAATTTCTGATTCATTATCCCCAGTTATTATCATATCATCAACATATAATAATACCAGGAGATGCACATTTGATTCTAATTTTATAAATAAACTAGAATCGAAATCAGAAACTCTAAATTTACAGAAGATGAGGTATTGAGCAACTTTACCATACCAAGCTCGAGGAGCTTGCTTTAGGCCATAGAGTGCTTTCTTCAATCGGCAAACATGATTTGGAAATTGCTTAGAGACAAAGCTAGAAGGTTGCTCCATAAATACTTCACGATCCAACTCTCCATAAAGAAATGCATTCTTTACATCAAGCTACCATAATTTCCAACCTTTAAAAGCAGCAAGCGAGATAATTGATCTAACTGTCACCATCTTCGCCACCGGGCTAAATGTCTCCTCATAGTCCAATCCATAGTTTTGAGAGAAACCACGAGCAACTAAACGAGCTTTAAACCTATCAATGGTACCATCAGAATTTTTCTTCAAGTGAAACACCCATTTGCAAGTGACTGGCTCACACTTTTCTGGTTTCGGTACCAACTCCCATGTCTCATTTTTGTCTAAAGCATCAATCTCTTCTTGCATTGCTCTCTCCCAATTTGGACAGCCCCTCGCTTCCTCATAACTTGTTGGTTCTTCTGCAGTTAATGCTCCTGTAAAGAAACATGAAGTCACCGAACAACTATTTAGTTTTACCTCATAATCTTTGAGGTAGTCTGGCTGCTTTGTTTCCCTTGTTGACCTTCTCACGGCTTGTTGCTCATCTTCTCTTCTTGCAATGTTCTGAGTTGGGGACTCATTTTCTGCCTCTACATTACTAGGTGCTTGCACATTTGCTTCAGGAAATAGAAGCTCCAAATTATCTTGATCATCACCAATAGCAATGAACTTTGGAGCAGAAAATGGCGAGGACACCTCATCAAACACCACATCTCTAGAAGTAGTAAACTTCTTTGTATCTGGATCCATGCACCTCCAACCTTTCCTATGAGAGTCATAGCCAACAAATACGCACTTCTTTGCTTTCGGGTCAAGTTTGGTTATATTAGATTTAGGAACATGAACGTAGCAAATAGAACCAAATACCCGAAAATAATTCACATTTGGCTTTTCACTATACAAAATCTCAAAGGGAGATTTTTGTGTACCTGGCCAAGGAGGCAACCTGTTTGTCACATGACATGCACATTGAATAGCTTCTGCCCAGAGCTCCCGAGGAAGATTCTTGTCATGCAGCCATGAAAGACAAATGGAAGAAAGATACCCAAGCTTCCTTTCTGCAACTCCATTTTGCTGAGGCGTGTCTGGACAGGTCATTTGACGAAGAATACTGTTGTCATCACAATATTTGAAGAAGTCATCTGACATGTATTCCCCACCATTGTCACTCCGGAGGCATTTTATCTTCTTCCCAAACTCTTTTCCAATGGCATCCTTGAACTCCATAAACTTGGATAGTGCTTCACTCTTCTCCTTCAAAAATTTCACCCAAGTGAACCTCGAGTGATCATCCACCAACACCATAACATAGCGATGTCCGCTATAGCTTGGTGTTCTCGTTGGTCCCATCAAGTCTGTATGAACCAATTCAAACAACGTGGATCTTTGATTTGATGACCTTTTGAAAGGAAGACGATAAGATTTGCCATATTGGCAACCTTGGCAAATCACATCTTCTCGGACATTCTTCAAAGTTGGCATACCATCTACCAACTTTTTAGAAGAAATCTGTTGCAGCAATTGGTAGCCTACATGATCCAACCGAGCATGCCAAATAGCAGCATTATCGGTTTGGCTTGTCTTCTTCACATAAGCTTCACCTGCTGACATAACGAACAAAGAACCTTTCTTCTCACCAGAAAAAATAACATTAACAGATATTACCTTCACATTATCAAGCACCTTCACATCCTTTGGGCCAAATAAGACATATTTTCCAGAATCAGTAATTTGAGGAACTGAAACTAGATTTTTCGTCAAACCTGGAACATGATAAACATCATGCAACTTGACACTGCTTGTATCGTTGGCCACATCGATCGTCACAACGCCTTCTTTTGCTACAGGATGAGTAGAGTTATCAGCAGTGACAATAACTCGATCTCCATGGTGTTCATGCACTTCCGAGAACAAAGTATCATTCCTGGTTACATGGTGAGAACAACCTGAATCAATGATCCACTCTTCTTTCTTGTTGTCAGCATAATTGACAAAAGCTTGGGTTGACTTTTGTTCAATAGCCTCAACAGTAAAGCAATGATCCCATTTGAGTTGATCATCTCCTTCGCTTGTGTATGCGACGTTGGCCTTCGAAAGCTTCACCCGACAATTTTTCTTTATATGCCCAGTCTTCCCGCATCTAAAGCATGTGATAGGCTTCTTAGTGTGTGAATTGCCACCTTTTTCTGCACTTGAATCTTCTTCTTTGTTCTTACTCCCGAACGTATTCTTCTTGTCCGACTTTCCCTTCGAAAAGAGAACGTCATCGGTTTCAAAGCTCTTCGCCATCTATTTTGCCAAGGCTTCTTGATTAGAGAGCAAATTCTCTAATTCTTCGACAGAAGGCTGTGTCGACCACCCTTGTATAGAGGTGACAAAAGGCCCATATTCCTTCTTCAAACCGCGAACAAGATAGCGACGTAGACGAGCTTCGCTAATCTTCTCATCCGTATCTATCTCTGAAATCTCAGCACAAATACTTTTAACTCGTAAAAAGTATTCTGAAATTGACATACCTCCTTGCTTTAACATTGCTAACTCGTTCTCCAACAGCTGTAGCCTTGCTGTATTCTTCTTGGTAAACAGCCTTTCGAGCGTTTCCCAAACTTCCTTCGGAGAACAAACGTCACGAACATGATCAATGAACTCTTTGCTAATAGATGTCCTCAAAGCAAAGAGAGCCTTCCCACACTTGATCTTCCACTTCCGTCGTGACTCGGCATTCTCAGGAACATCGGAAGGGATTGCATCAGTACCGGCAATCAATTCCCATAAGTCCTGACCTTGAAGGTATGCCTCCATACACATCCTCCAATACTTGTAGTTTTTGCCTACAAGTTTATCCATCCCGTTGTGAACATTTCCTCCATTTGAGACTTCCATTGCAGCAGTCAACGAAAGCTCCCTCTCACACGTTCAAACTTCTCCAACAAATAAATTTAATAGACAAGAAGATTTGAACAACAAAAGAACCTTCAGCTGGCTCTGATACCATAAAACAAAAGAGGAAAAATACAAAGACTCCAGGGAGTAACAAAAGGAAGAAAGCTGGAATAAAATATTACTTGTATTTGAGAGAAACTTGCAAAATGGATTGATGATTCAATAAGCTTATTGAACCTCTATTTAAAGACTAGGTTCCACTAAACCACTCTCCACATATATCTCCACTACTCACTCCATGTTTACCACTAACAAACAACCCACTACTCACTCCATGTTTACCACTAACAAGCAACCCACTACTTACTCCATGTTTACCACTAACAAACAATCAAAGCCTACTATGTGAACAAGCCTCACATTTAGCTATAAAATTGGTAACTGAACATGAAATAATCCAACTAAGCAGAAGAATAGGAAAACAAGTAAATGCAACTAACTACCTCTAAAGTAAGTTGCACTAATTTCGACATATGGGGGGTTGAGGGGAGGTCTCCATGGCTGCCTCTCTCTTATTGCTTCCTTCCTAAAGAAATGAAGAATTGTATTTATTTGTGTGTTTTTACAGAATGACAAAGCATGCCTATATACAGCATAACAATCAATTTAGATCCTAAAATCAACCTCATTTAGATCTAAGAATCATGCTAATTTAGATCCTAAAATTAAGCTAAAATCTCACTGAAAGTTAACTGTTTATTTCCATGAATATGAGATTCTCCTTTACTCTCCCTCAAGTTGAAGCATGGATATTTGAAATGCCTAGCATGCCCAGCAAAATGTGGAAGCGTTCCTGACCAAGTGCCTTGGTGAAAATTTCTGCAAGCTGATACTGAGAGGAAATTAGTCAAGGTAATAAAGCTTTGGACTGAGTATAGTGCCGAACAAAATGACAGTTTATTTCAACGTGCTTTGTGTGTTCGTGAAACACTGGGTTGGCCACAATGTGTAATGCGGCCTGATTGTTGCAAAATAAAGACGCTGGATGTGGATGAGAGACCCCTAAATCAGAGGGGAGTCGAAGAAGCCAAATAATCTCACTTGCGGTGGTGACCATGGCCCTGTATTCTGCCTCAGCGGTGGAACGCGGGACTTTGGATTGTTTCTTTGAGCGGAATGAAATGGTTGAAGATCCCAAAAACAAGATATGCCCAATGGTGGATCTGCGAGTTATTGGGCAGCCAGCCCAATCGGCAAAGCAATAAGTGCGCAGGGATAGAGAACTGTTGGAGAAGAGCAAAATACCTTGACCGGACGAATTTTTGAGGTAGCGAAGAACGTGTATGGCAACATCATAATGTGGTCGTCTTGGCTTGTGCATGAACTAACTTAGGATGTGCACTGCATAACTTATATCTGGACGAGTGATCATGAGGTAGAGTAGTCTGCCAATGAGACGTCTATATTGTCCTGGATCATCGCATAGTTCTCCTAAACTAAGATCAAGTTGGTTGTTCAGCCATGGGTGAGGAAGATGGCTTGCAATGTTAGACCACATTCTGTTAAAATGTCAAGAACATATTTGCTTTGGCTCAACGCAATGCCATCAGAAGAACGTGCCACCTCAATGCCAAAGAAAGTACTTGAGTTTATTAAGATCCTGAATATGGAACTTAGTATCCAAGTAGTGTTTTAGCCAAGAAATTTTAGCTAAATCAATCCCCATGACAATCACGTCGTCAACATAAATAAGGACAGTAAGAAAATATCCTTGACGAGTGAATGTGAATAAAGAATGATCAGATTGAGACTGAATAAAACCTACTGCAAGTAAGGACTGAGTAAACTTGTGATACCAATTGCGTGAAGCCTGACGAAGCCCATACAAAGACTTTTGAAGATGACACACACGATTCTCCCTTTGTTTAGAAAAACCTTGACGAATCTTCATGTATACTTCATCTTCTAAATCGCCATGCAAGAAGGCATTGTTGACATCTAACTGATGGAGTTCACATTTCTTTATTGAAGCAATGGCAAGAATACAATGCACCTTAACTTGTTTGGCAACCGGTGGCAAATGTTTCATGAAAATCTAGACCTTCAATCTGGATGTATCCCTTAGCCACAAGTCGCGCTTTGTATCTCTCCACAGTGCCATCTGGGTGGAATTTGACTTTGTATACCCACTTAGAATCAATGGCACATTTCCCAGATGGTAATGACACAAGTGTCCAAGTATTATTAGCTTCCAAAGCCGAAATCTCCTTGGCCTTGGCATCCCTCAAATGAGCATGTTTCACTACCTGAGAAAAATATTTGGGCTCATTGACTGAAGAGATGCTCGCCAAAAATGCAGTGTGGGTTCTAGAAATTTTGGAATATGAAATATTATGGGATAGAGGATATACCGTCGAGTAGCCGATGGAGAGGAAGAGTGCGAAGTAGAAGAAGGCGGGCCAAGGAATGGTGGCAATGTATAGTTGTACCCAGAAAGATTCTTGGACACTTGTCTTGTGCGCTTAAAAGGCACAAGTAGAGGTTCATTCACAGGTAGGGCAAACTGCTCAGTACTGATGGGTGACTGTATGGTAGATCATGCCAACTCAGCAGATCTTGGTGCTTGATCTAAGGGCATTTGGTCTTGGGATGAGGATGATCCAAGAGATAGGGGTTCAAGGTCGATGTTGTGGGGTGAGATTGATCTAGTTGGCACACCACTGGTCTGGGTTGATTCACTTGATATAAAGGTGAACTGATTTGTGGGTGCATGACTAGTTGCTTGACACTCCCAATCAACTGGAAGATGATCCGTTAACCCAAAAGGGGTATGGCAGGCTTGTAAGTCAGCAATATTATCTTTTGTGCTAGCAAAAGGAATTATGCTTTCAAAAAACTGAACATCTCATGAAGAGTAAATCACTTTGCTGTCCAAATCATAAATCATATACTCTTTTTGCCCATTGGGATAACCAACAAAAATGCCAGGCTTAATTCGAGGGGAGAACATAGACATCCATAAGTCCGCAAATGATTAGTCAAGTATCTTACCAAACAAGACTCCGTAAGGTGTCCGGTCTTTTAGCAAAGAAAGTGGCATGCGGTTGATTAACTAGGCAGCGGTTAGTACGCACTCCTCCCAAAATCTGATTGGAAGTTTGGCCTGGAATCATAAAGCTCTAGCTACCTCTAAGAGATGTCTGTGCTTTTGCTCCACCATTCCATTATGTTGCTGTGTATCTGTGCAGCTTGTTTGTCTGTCGATTCCTATCCATTCTCAAAATAATGATTTAGTAATTCATGATATACAAATTCAAGACCGTTATCAGTTCTAAAAATCTTGATTCTGGTGTTAAATTTTGTCTTAATCCAGTTGAAAAACATCAAGAGATAGTGTCTGATTTCAAACTTGAATTTCACGAGAAAGACCCATGTGGCTCGATTATGATCATCAACAATTGTGAGGAAATAATGTGACCTAGAATAAGATTTAGTGCGATATGGACCCCATATATCACAATGTACTAAATCAAAGTTGTGCATCGATTTGTTTTTGTTGTGTGGAAAAGGCAATCTAGTTTGTCTGGCCTTGCTACAAGCATTACAAAATAAAGGTTTTGGCGAATTGAAAGTAACAGGTAAGTTGGAAACCAGCGAGATATGGTTCATTGGTAGATGCCCTAAACGACAGTGCCACAAATCCGCAGTGTTATGTCCTTTTGACAGAAGTGCCTTCCCCGCCCTCGTTGGTTCCAAATGATATAAGCCATTTCGCACTCTACCCATTCCAATCGGCTTTATCGAGAGTAAGTCATGTATCACACAAAATTCAGATCCAAAAATTAGAACGCAGTTGAGATCTCGAGTCAATTTACATAGTGATAATAAATTAAAACAGAAATTAGGTACGCCCAAAACTTATTCGAGATGCAAATTACGGCCAAGATTTTACTCGTCCCAAAGAGTGAATCGGGACGGTATCACCATTGGGAATTGGAACTGTGGGTATATCTGGATTTGTATAAGCATTGGTCACAGTATCAATTTTACATGATATATGGTCTATGGCCCCGGTATCATTAATCCACAAGTCTGGCTTACCAGATATATTTGCTGAGGCCATATTTGCGGAAGGCCCATTAGTGGGTCCTGATTGGCGGCCCAAAAGATCAGCAATTAGTCTTTGCATTTTACTAGGTGTGAAGCTTATAAACGACCCAGACGCGTTAGATGTGGCAACGAACTGCTGGGAAACCATTGCCGCTAGTGCTGTGTCTTTGGTATTGTGCGGCCATGGTTTATATGCAAGGATGTGATTTGGAGTTACGGATGCATCGGCTATAGCGAAAAACGGTTGGGCAATTGCCACCGATGGTGCTGTGCCTCTGGCTGCGCAGAGCCATGTCTGATTTTCTCCTCGCGGTTTGGGCCTTCTCTATCTAGGTGGGTATCTGATGATCTCATAATAATTCTCTCTGGAGTGAATGGATCGATTACACTGGGTACAGTGTAATCCACCATGCCATCTTTCTCCCGGATTTTCACCATGCCGGTCAGTTTTCTGGTCACCTCCATGCCGCATATGTGGTGCTTTGGCCAATAAAGTTGTGGCCTCGATAGTAGGGACATGCGCAGCAACGACCACCTGCCATTTTTCTTCTTGGGCAGCCACGATGTATGCTCTCCCAAGTCCTAGCAATGGATCAATGCTCATAATTTGGGATCGCACCGTCTTGTAAGCCTCGTCCAATCCTATCAAAAAAATCGAAGACTTTCTCTTCTTCCCGCATTTCCTGCATTTGCTTTCCAGCACCACAAGTACATACAGCTACGTGTCTAAGATTTTGTAATTCATTCCACACACCTTTTAACTTACCATAGTATGTAGAAATGAAAATTTTCTCTTGTTGTAGTAGAGCAATAGATCGCTTCAGGTCATACACTCTAAGTGCAATGCCTTGAGTAAATTGTTAATCAAAATCGCACCAAATTTCACTCGCAGTGTCTGCATGTGCAGCACTCGTTTGTAATTCTCTAGAAAGGGAATTGACGATCCATGATTTGACCATAGCATTACACTGGATCCATGATTGAAAATCCCCAGAATGAACATTGGGTTTTGCTATCGACTCGTCTACGAACCCTGCCTTGTTCTTGGATTGGAGCGCCGTCAACATGTTACTTCTCCAAGTGAAATAATTCTCTCCATTTTCACTTAAAGATTGTGTAACAAAGATCAAGCCTGGATGATCAGATGGGTGCAAGTAGAATGGGGATTTGGTGTCAATTGTGACGTTTTGAACATTTGCAACGGGCGCCAAACCCTTATGAACATAACTTGCAGATTCGTCTTCCATGACTGAAAAATTGAAAAGAAATGCCTATGCTAGAAGGATGGCTCTGATACCATAAAGAAATGAACAATTGTATTCATTTTGTGTTTTTACAGAATGGCAAATCATGCCTTTATATACAGCATAACAATCAATTTAGATCCTAAAATCGAGCTAATTTAGATCCAAGAATCATGCTAATTTAGATCCTAAAATCTCACTGAAGGTCAACTGTTTGTAGACCTGGCAAACGGGTATACCCGTCGGGGTACGGGTAAAACCCGGTCGAGTCCGGGTAAAAACGGTTCAAGTACTTTTTACCCGGGTTTCTAGGGGGACGAACTTACAGGATCCGTACCCTACCCTTGCGGGTAGGGTATTACCCGCGGGTAAACAATTTAAATATTAATTTTTTTATAAACAGAATTTAATTACTATAAAATAATAAAATACCAATCTAGGGCTATTTTTTTTCTCTTTTATTTCTTTTGCTTTTTCAGCTTCCTTTTGCTTTTTCAGCCAATAACATGTTCGGTGTTTCCTCATTTCACCAAAAAATAAAAATTATACATATCCCATTCCCCTCCCACAATCCAAAATAAAGCAAATTAAATTTCCAATATATATACAATCATATTTCCTACTAAGTACTAACAATCTAAAATACAACAACTACAACTAAATTTCAACAGATACATCATATCATAATTCATATGCACTTCTCTTAAAATAAAATAAAAAATCATATGCATAAATAATGAAAAATTAAATCTTCCATTCCTCGCAGAATTGGTGTCGATCGACGGTGAATAGCGCGTCGCGGTGGTGATGCAACTTCAGATCGGCGTTGGTGATGCAACTTCAGATCGGCGGTGGTGATGCAACTTCAGATCGGCGGTGAGGAGGTGGCGGCGCAGATCTGTGAGGGGGCTATGGCCGACGATAGGTGGCGATCGGCGGTGGCTTTGTTAGAGGGGCTATGGAAGACGGCGATCTGTTAGGGGGCTATGGAAGACGACGTGATGGCTGTCGACCGAGAGGGGAGGCGGCGATGGTAGAGAGGAATGGGACGACGTGCTGGCGGCCGACGGTAAAGAGGAAGGGGATGGCGTGATGGCGGTCGACTGAGAGGGGAAGGGACGGCGTGAGAGAGAGAGAGAGAGATGAGAGTCTGAGAGTGAGGTGAGAAGTGGGAAGAAGAGAGAGTGAATGTGATTAGGGCACAAACACCCTTCTTATATACGAATGAAACCGGGTAAACCGGGTAACCCGCAACCCGACCCGGACCGATCCGAAAATTACGGGTCGGTTCGGGTACGGGTTTATTTTCGGCGGGTATTCAAAACATGTACCCGTACCCGGTATTTTGGCCCGGGTACGGTTCGGGTAACGGGTCCGGATAGCTTTTTGCCAGGTCTAACTGTTTGTTTCCATGAATATGAGATTATCCTTTACTTCATCCCTTCTTCTTCCTCTTGGACATGGAAAACACTTCTTTTCTTTTGTTAAATTTACCTAAAACAATCTAGATCTAAGTTTCGAGATCTTGGTCTTACTTAGTTTGGTCTAGATCTATGTCTAGCCTTGGAGATGTGATCTATTCCGTTGTCGCTGCCACTGCTGAGGTCCAATCGTTCATTTTCATACATTGTATAAGTTACTCTTCTCTTCTTTATCGGTCATAGTTGCTAGAATCTTCAAGGCTTCATTATTTCCTTTAAATGACTGTTTTTGGATTAGAAGGTAGTAAGATGGTATAACGTGTTGCAACACGGTGGCGCAAGGGAATTATGCGTGAATTGTTTGGGATTGTGATTTGTCTGGGCGATGAGTCCCTTAGGTGTTTATGTCTAGGTCTCCTCATATTGCTTTTCTTTCTTCCCTCTCTTGCAACCACTCTTTAGTAGCTAGCTTCCCTCTCGGTTTGGTTTTGTGTAGTGTTGAGGGTGGTATCTCGTACATGTTTGGTTTTTTCTCCCCTTGTTTTTAGTAGGGCTCTCCCACTCTATCCATCCCATCTCCCTCTTCCATTCGAGATGGTTTCCCCCTTACCCCTTCATGTGGAGGTACCCTTAAGGTTGCATTTGGTGGTTCTCGGAGGGCACTTGTTGGTGTAGATTGATAGTGTCGTTTATTTGGTGGGTTTTAGCGTTTTTTTGGTGTCTATTTTCGAGGACTGGTTTATGTAGTGGTGCTCTAGTTCCAGCACTGGTTGTAATGACCTTAAATAGCATCGTTTGGTCGTTGATTCTGTTGTTATGGTGGTAGTGCTCATGGCTAGATAAACAACCACTTTCTTAAACAATTTATGATGTACTTAGAGGTTTCAGGGGTGATAGGAAGACAAATGTTCTACAAGTGACTAGGCATATTAGGGTTTGGTATGACGTGGTTTTTTGCCTTATTGGAAGAACAATCTTGTCAGCCATGTTTGGCATGGAAGATGATGCTTTTTTGTTATGATGAATACTACTAACTTCATTCTTCAAAATCTCAAATTCTAAATCTCCAGATTAAAAAAAGAAAGAAAGAATAGATTAAGGTTTTTTTTAAGTTTAAATTCTTATAACTTGTTAACTTATACGTGACTAATGTACTCATACAATTGATAATCACATTAGTATACGTGACTAATGTACGCATACAATTGATAATCACATTAGTATATCTATACAGTAAGAGTTAAGTTTCTTTTATGCAAAATTTGTAATTTATTGTTGACTAACCATAGCAAATTAAATAAATCACTATGCATAATAAAAATATATTGTTAGTAGTCAAATTGAGCAATCGATTTTGTATTATACGTATTCAATACTGACGCAAGTTATAATGTGTTTTTTTATTATTCGTGTTTTATATGAACTTGAACCTTCTGAATTCTTTTATGTTAGTAATCAAATTTTTTTTATGATTTTTTGGCACTCCCTGATTAGACTTTCTGGATCCGTTCCTGCGTTTAAGGGTTTCTTTATGTGGGTATATTTGTTGGTCGCATCTTGTAGGTAGATGAGATGTGGTATAGGAGTCATTCGAGTGTTTACATATATGAGGTTATCATATTACTGTACTAGATATATGTTTCTTGTAATAGTGAATAAAAGCAGAAAAAAAAAATGAAACCATCAAGGTGGCCCTTAATGTTACGTTTGAAAGAAAATTACGCTCGGTAATTTTGAGTTTTGGATGTAATACACCCGCTATTATTTGAAAAATTACACCGACACCTTTTACTGTTAGATTTTGTTTCACTTTTTGTTAAGATGACTTAATTTACCTTAATGTGTGTTTGGATGAAGAATTTTAAAATACTAGGAAGTTCCCTTCATTTTAAAATCTTGCATTTTGAAATCTCAAAATTTGTTAAGTTTAACGTTTGGCAACATTTGCAGATAAGTATTGTATAACGATAATTGGATATGGAATAAATGAATTATAAATTCATTGGTGAAACCAAAAATGAAAACTAGTTAGCTGAGACTAAAAAAGAAGGGGAGATAGAGTGATGAACAGTAGAAAAGTAAAAAGATATGTTGCACAAAAAAAAGGTAGTTCTCCTGTGAATTTAACAAAAAACTATTCTAGAATGGTTATTCCAACAAGAGATTTCGCACAAATCTCTCTTTCAAATCCTTTCTAGAATTTCACACATTACCTTTTATAGTTACCAAACAATGGATTTCATTCAAAGTAATTTCAAATCCTTAGCCATATTAAAATTGCTACGAGTGTATTTGGATGAGGTAATTGAACTGAAGATTTCACTTTTATAGAGGATTTTGAAATACATTGTATAAAATCTCTTGTTTGGATATTGATAAGATGGATTTACCAAATTTTAGGAGGGATTTGGAAAGGAAATTTGGTGTGCTAAAATTCCCTATAGAAATAACTAGTTCAGACTAGTTATTTGTCAAATCCCTTCCACAAAAAGAGTCTCCATAATTTTAAGTAACTTCTTCCATAAAAAAGAGAGAATCTCTCTCATTAGTTTGTACCGATACACCATCAAATTATCTAGGTTCATATTTTCAACTGTAAATCTATATATAAAATACCCGCTCCAACAAAATCGCTTAAACATTAAATTTGCAGTTCATAAATTTGTAATTTAAAATGAATGGATTTTGAAATACAAGTTACTTTGAAATTCTTCACTCAAACACATACTAATTGAAATATCTCATCAAAACACACGCATTTTCATAAGGTAACCTTAAGTTATCTCATAAACCACAGAGAATCCCACCTCCCACCATTGGTAGCTTACCTCACATCCCCATCCTCCCACCACCTCCGACCTCACACCTGTTACCCATTCACCTTCCCCATCACCCATCACCAATCTCTACTAGTCGCCACTACCAACTTCCTCCATACACAAACCCACCACACACATACTCGTCATCCACCTACCCCGACCCTGTCACCCACCACCATCTTTTTCCAATCACACACACACTAGCAAACCACAACTAGTGTCATTGTCATCCCCCTCTCCAAACACCATCCAACCCCAAACACCACTGCGCATCTCTCTCTCTCTCTCACACACATACACCACACAGACCCGCGACCACCGGCACCGCTGTCAGCCTATGCTCCAAACACCATCTCGTTCCCACCCCCCAAACACCAATGCCCACTACCCAACTTAAACACATAGATCTGCACAAATAATAATTCGGGTTTAATTTGTGGGAGAGATTATAAATTAGGTGGGTTCATTTATGATGGTAGTGGTTGTAAGAGAATGGTGGTTGTGGTGTAGATCGACGGTGGTGGGTTTGTTTTTAGTGATGGGTGTGAGAGAATGGTGGTTGGGATGTAGATCCAATGGTGGTGGGTTCTTTTCTGGTGGTTAGTGTAGGGCAGTGGTGGTTGGGGTCGGTGTTATTAAAGGCGCAGGCGCGCCTAAGGCGCAAAAGGTCCCTGGAGTCTAGGCGTAAGGTGCAGGCGCGCGCATTTTTGAAGCAAGGCGCAATATTAAAATATATAAAAATAATAAAATAAAAGTGCATTAAATAAAAAAAATGAAGTAAAAAAAATTTAGAACATGACAATTAACAAACTTCTAAACATTAGAGAAAGTTTCAAATACCAACATTCTAATTTAACAAGCTTCCAACAATAAAAATAAATTCTGCTTTTAAAAATAAAATCGATCTCAATTGGAATGGGCATAATATAGGGACTAAAAATTCAAATCTTTTCTCAAGACTGAGCTTTGGCCTTATGAACAATATAAAGTGAAGCTAACAAATTAGTTAGGTCTCCTAATTTAGCCATGTGTGCTCTGTCTTCAACAACTTTCACAAAAAGGTTAACGTAGTTGGTGAGCAATTAGCGATAAAAAGTGTTTTATCGCTAACAAATTAGTTAGGTTTTATATTTTAGTCTTAAAAAAAGTGTTTTGACTTGGTAAAGACAAAAAGGGTAAAAATACTAAAATAGAAATCAACGGTCCACGTGAAAACAAGAAGCCAAATCGAACGGTTACACATCGTGCGCCTAGCTTTGCGCCTCCCGCCCCGCTATGCGCCTAGCGCCTAGGCTCACAAGGCACGCGCCTTATAGAACGCGCTCCACCTAGGCCTAGGCGCCTTGCGCCTAGGCGCGCCTTTAATAACACTGGTTGGGGTGTAGACCCGACCGTGTGCGTTCGTTTTCGATGGCAGCAGCGGGATATTGGGGGTTAGGTTGTAGCACTCTCGAGCCACAACGGGACGAAGTCGTGTGTGATTCGGCCGATGTGATGGCGGTGAACTGGTGTGAGCAGTGGGTGGGTTGGGTACCTTTTTTTTTTGGCGAAGGGTATTACCGTCTTTTCTTTGATTTTATTAACCCTATATACTAAAAACTAAAAAGTAAAAAATGTAGCAAAGTGTAATAAAAACAGTTAATAGGCACTAAGTGTAGTTATGATAAACCTCAAGAGACTGGGAGTAATTTACTGTTGTTTGAGGGGGGGGGGGACTACAAAGGGAATAGAGGTAAAATAAATTTCTTATTGTGAATAGAAGAAGACCATTACATCTGGTTAACGAGATTGACACAACCCAATTTACTAATGCCACAATGCAACAATAAACAATGACTAAACAACCCTAAAATTTAGTTGTAACTCTTCTGCAAATTTCCAAAAATGAATCGGCTTGAAGTTGTCTCCCTAAAATTATTTGTTGCCACGTCGTGCACATGGTGAACTAGTGGTGACTCCGGCTGAAAATTTAGAGGAAGGTGACAAGCACAATGAAAGCTTGGAAAGGTGATGTCGACTCCCAATCAACTATTTTTGGCGAATTCCCCTTCACTCAATAAGAAATGGCTGTGGTGAATGTAAGGAATGGCAATTAGATTCGTGTCTGGCGGATCTCCTACCCGCCCTGATTCGATAAGAGCGAGTTATTTTGACTTTGATCGGGTTATGGGGCAGGTATGGTATTTATAATTTTAACCCACAGCGGGTCAAGGTCAGGTATGGTATTCTGTCCAACCCACCCCAGTATCTGACCCGACCCTTGAATTGGACCCGCCCCGATATAATTAACCATATGCATCAATCAATCTCAACTGTTCATCTTAAAATATATATAGTTTCCCTCACCAAAACCATACCATTTAAGTCTTCTCTCAGCCTACTCTTACCCAGGGCCGCTCCTTTTTCTTCTCCACCGCGCACCTTTAGCCGTTAGCCCCGCACGGTGACAAGCCACCCCACCTTACCACCAACTAACTGGCCAGCTACCACTATCACCACCACCTAACAGAGACAAAACACCGTCCACCTTGACCAAACACCGTTACCACCACCTCTACCTCGACCAAACACCTTCACCACCATATTCGCCGTCATCACCACAGAACCGTCCACTGGCAACTGTTACCATCACCTCCACCATCATATCTCTCTAAATCGATTGGCAACAAAGAAGACTGGGTTGGATCGAATATGAAATTAGTTATTTTCATTTTCATTTTTTTTTGTTTATTCTGTAATATGGTTTTTTTGAGATGTGATTTTGATTAATTGTTCCATTGGCTGGTTATGGTTTGTTTAAGGAGTTCGAAATGAGCTTGTCTGATTGGAGGGGAGAGGTGTGCTTATTTTTTTAGCCGTAAGGGGTTGGTTATGTTTGTTTAAGGAGTTCTCTTCTTAGTTTATTTCTGGTATTTGTAAAGAGCTTTCTTTGAAGAATGAATCTGATTGTTCTTTCTTTCTTTAATCAAGTCATCTTTTTCTTAAAGTGATTTAGTAATTTTGGTTTTTATACTAGTTAGAATTCTTTCTCATACTGAGAGATTCTGTCTAATGGCATTCGATCACACAATCTATTTTTTTGTTGTTGAATTTGCTTTTTTTTTTTTCATTCGGTAATCAGTGGTGATGGGTGAAAATGGTGAATTTGCTACAAAGAATATTGGGGCGAGGGCGGGTTTCTTAAATTAGCTTAGGATTGGGTATGGTATTGCAATTATTTGACCCGATGGCGCGGAGGGGGAGTTCGGAGTGGGGATTCAAGACCAGCGACGCGGGTACGGATTTTATAAGATCCGCATCCAACTCGCCCCATTGTCATTCCTTGGTGAATGGCGATAAGCCGTGGTACTGGTGAGTTTTGATGAAAGTGATCGATCTCAAAAAATAACGAGCCATTTAGAGGAGAGAAGACATGGCAGCTTTTAACAAGGGGTATTTTGTCATTTCATGTGACTGGCCATGGCAATAGTGTATTGAGTTGTGGAAAAATTACTGATTGCTACCCGGGTTGTAGAAAGATACCTACAATCCCCATATAGCGGTAATTAATTGTCGTTAAATATTTTTAGTGCCTTTATTTAGCGACACTAAAGGTACTATTAAGAATTGTTGTTGAATGTTGCTAAAAGTGTTAGCAGAAAAGTCACTAAAAATATTTAGGGTCAATCAGTGTTGTAAAAAGCGCACCTAGGCGCCAGGCACAGCTAGGCTCACACAGTGCACCTCGCCTAGGCCTAGGCTCAGCGCATTCAAGGAGGCGCGCGCCTCGTGGGCCCAGGCGCGTTGGCGCGTCGCGGCGGTGGAGGCACCAAGCTAGGCGCAAGGCTGTGAATAGCCGTTGGATCTTCCTGTTTGTCTTTACCAAATCAAAACACCTTTTCTGATTTTCTTCAGCCAAACTCTCTTACAGTCTCTCACGGTCTCTCACCTCGCGACCCAAGACGACAAGACCCAAATCTCAGTTCGTCGTCGTCGGCCCGTGAACCGTCGCAGCTCACCGGAGCATCTCACGTACCTGTCGCAGCTCGCCGGCACGGTTCCCAGTCGATGGCGCTGCTTCAACCGCCTGCACCTCAGTTGCAGGTCCCATTCGCAGCTGCTGTTCCGGTTTCTCCACAGGTTTGTGTTCTGACTCTTTCCATTCTTGAAAAAGCTTTCTCTCTCTTTTGGTTTCTAGTCTTTGAAAGTCATTTGATCCGCTGTTAATCTCCTGCCTTTTGTTTTCCCCCATTCAATGACAGTTTGAAAACTTATGTTTGCTGTGAGAATTGAGATGATATGCTGTGAAAATTTATGATATATGGGGTGATGTAATTGATGGTTTATAATCTTCGCGGTGGGAGTTTTGGTGTATGTAGAACAAGTTATTGCTTCACTAGCATAGCCTTATAGAAAGAGGAAGCCTTGTATTCATTCAGCAGCCTTGGTAATATGGTGTATTGTGAAAATACATTTTGTGAAATCAAAGTCGTACCAATTCGATGATCTCTGTACATGTATTTTTGTGTATCCTTCATATCTCATTATAGTGTATTAATTTGAGCTTTTATTTTTCTTTACTTTTTTCACAAGAAGGGTAAGGCCATCATCAGATAGGGCTGCCACGTCAAGTAGATCAGCTCCTTCAGTTCACATGGTCAACGAAGAAGATGAAGTCGAGGAGGAATCTCTATCGGACATGGAGCCTATGATTCCATTTGAAGAAAGCGTTGTTGCCTTGGCTCTTAGTGATGATGAAGATGGTGGTGTTATGTTCACTAGTGTTTGGTGATTTGTTATTTTTCAATGGATTTAAGATTTCTTTTATGTTGGAAACTTGTTAAATTATGACGTGATGGAGCTTGAAACTTTTTCTAGTATTTGGAAGTTTGTTAATTGTCAAGTTCTTATTTTTTTTAACATAATTTATTGTTTTAATGTATTATTTATTTATTTATTTTAATATTGTGCCTCGCTTCAAAAAGGCGCGCGCATGGGCCTTGCGTCTAGGCTCCAGAGATCTTTTGCGCCTGCGCCTTTAACAACACTGGGGTCAATTAATTGTCACTATATAGGGTTACACTGGGGTCAATCATGGTAGTAGCCAAAAAATTTCCGTGGAATTTTAATCATTACTTAAGAGCGTATAGTATCTTCATTTAAATAAAAAATATAGACACGGCTACAATTAATGATGAGCCCAAAGAGAAAAAAGTTGTCTCTGAGAGATGCGACAAGTGCGATACACATTCTCTCTCTGAAAAACCCTATTTTCCCCTTTTTCGACTCCGTCACCACCGTCGGTTCTCTCGACGTGTGGTGATGTGGTAGTTAGATCTCTTTAGTTAGGGTTTGAGTGGTGAGATCTGGTTGCGATCGGAGTGCGGGACAACCGTCGTCATTTTTTATGGACTGCGTTCGGTCAGATTACTTTCCGGCGCCGACGATTGGTAAGCGTTGATGACGGGTTAAGCTGTCGAGATCCTTCAGGGTGCTCTTCATGTGGTTTGTGGTTCGATTCCGAGTAGAGGTTCTTTTTTCACCGTCGGCGTTTGCTAACGTTGCCTCGAGTGGGAGATGGATAGGTAAGTCTAGGGTTAGGTTTCTTCTAGGGGTTTTTCCCCCTCCCCCTAGTTGTTCCCCCTCCCCCTTTGCCCTAGAAAGGTTTTGTGACTATGATTAGGTTGGATTGGTTGCAGTTAGGTCAATTTTGTTTCGGTCTGTGAGGGGTCAAGTGGCCGAGAGCTATTTTAGTTTCTGGAGGTCCCTTATCCGATTCACTATGATCGTTTTCAATAGTTGTGAGGTCGTGAGGTCGGTGATGACTTACTTTTTGCTTCTCGGTCGGTGGTTGTGAGGTCGGTCAGTGTTGTTCTTTGCCTCTTGCTCGGTATTTGTTGTTGTTTTGGGGTCCTTCAGGGATAGACAACTACGTGTTGGCCGGAGAAGGTGGTGTTTTCTGGCATCAGAGCGAGACACGTTGATCGAGCTAGGTTGTAGCGTCGGGGAACATGTCCTAGGGCTGGTGGCTGGCAGTTGGCTAGAGTCTTTTGATTGACTTATTTAGTTAGAGTTATCTAGTTTTCTTAATTAATAGTTCTCTTGTTGTGGCTTATTCTCTAGTGGTTAGCTAGTTTGTCGGCATTTATCTTGTTTTTGTTGTTTGTTTTCTAGTGGTTAGCTATTTTGCTTGTCCATAAAACAAAAAATAACAATAATATCTCACTGTCGCTGCTTTTATCAGTTTTTAATTTTTTTCACTACCTATCGAATGGAGTTATCATATGTAAGTCTTTTATTTGCCTTTTGGATATTTTTTGTATCTCTCTCCGTTTCCTTAGTATATACAAAATTAAACTTAGCTCACTGTAAATGACTCTTAGAGACATTTAAAAGTGGAGCTTTTAATCTCCTAGTGGACACTTCTTCAGAAAATCAGATACAAAAAACTCGGAAAAGAGAACAGCCCAATTTGAAAATGTCAACTTGCTGCAGGAATCAATCAAACAACTTGCCCCTTAAAATATTCAATTCAACCAAACCAATTTTCAGATCAACTGGCAGCCCAGTTTCTCCAAAGGCATTATTATTAACATAATATCCACATCTTTTTCAAGTGGCCCCACAATCCACCACCTAAAGGGGGAAAGTCTTTCGCAATCAGTGGTTTAGGCCATCCACTGCTAAACCCCACCAGGGATATTATGAACAATGAATGAGACTTTGAAATCTTTAACTTCAAAAGCATCTAAGGGCCTGTGTTACCATCTTTCCTGGTTTCAAATCACTCCTTGTTTGACAAAATTGGAAAGGTAATGCAGACTTTCAACTGCAGAATCTCGTTATCTAGAACTTTTATGTTACTTGCCTTCGTATTCCAGCAATAGATATAAAATTTTGCTGAAATCTGCGTATAGCATATTTCGTTCGCTACGAGTACATGGTGGTGCTCATTCATGGCTACATTGAAACATGAAGTACCTAGAATGCTAGTGCAGTAGTTAATCCCGGGCTCGTGTTATTACACCGGCCCACAAGCTTGATCGTCATCCCGGCCTGCAGTATGAAAGTTGAACCCAGGACTGATAGTAGGGAGTGGGAGTTCCTGCGTGAATTTGTACACGCGCTTTCTCCCTTCATCCTGAGACTTCTTCGGTCTCTGGACACTTGCTCAGAAAGAGTGACGTGCTTCGACTTGGTTATCCCACTTCCTTTATTTAGCCCTGGGTTCGACTTTATAGTGTAGGCCAGGCTGATTCTAATTACTTGCTTGGGCATTTCAACTAAGACGACAGGTTTCCCTACAACCTTGGCGCCATATCAATCTCAGTGTCTAGCAAAGAAACAATGTAGATGCAAGCTCCAGCAAATAATGCTTTTTTTGGAAACATGGAAGTAAATGTGTGAATTAGGCACAAGTAATGGAGCACCATGACATTGCTGGAGGAAGAGACCCACCTTTTATGGGATAAGAGACTACCGCGAGCTGGATGTGGGTTCCGGAAGTGCGTCGTGATGAGCCAAGTATGTGCATCCTAGCTTTGGCCTATGAAGCAGGGTTTGTTTCTGGCTTGACCAGTGTAGGTGCATAATCGGGTTGGTCTGTCTGAAAAATTGCACCTGCAAGCGACATGGGCATGATGCAAAGTGCCTTGGACTGGAGATATTGCATGGCAGCTCCAACGTCCTCTTCCATCAACTTTGCTACTTCTTGTTCTGTGCCATCAGTCGACCACTTGTCCCAAGGTTGCTGATTGGCTCCACTATCCAACCCTTCTCCCTTCGTTACATTCAGTATTACGAAGTCAATAACACACAAATACAAAATACAGAGAAGATGATCTACCAGATAACGCAGCTGAAGAGTGCAAGGAATATATATAGATGGGCAATGCAGATGCATCTATAAAAGTTCAATGCAAACATGAAGTATGTACGATTCTGGTGCCAGTAACAACCCCCCCCCCACCTCTCTCATGCTTAAACCACCTAGCAACCTTGAACATGGCCCTACAGCATAATAGTTGAATGCAGGACTAATATCATCTTTTGAGATTCTTTTGCCTCTGAATCACGAGGACTCACGGTCATCAGCCCAACGAGCTTTGGTAGGGTTATTTGACTTACTTTACAGGTTATTTTGTGCATCCGGAAATGGTAACACCATGTCCTAGATGTGCTTTGGAAAACACTGCACAAATAACTTCCAGAGTAAGCATAAAATGTCGAGTCTGTGTGAGCAGGTGTTCCAAGTGAACCGGAGCAAAAGAAATTGCAGAGGGTGAAAGAAAGTTTAAGAACAAAATTAGCCCTTGGTTGAACCTTAGAGGGTAAGCCATCAGCCATGATAAAAAGGGGGCAAAGCAGATATATCTATATAAGTTACTTGACATAGCATACACTTACTATGCACCATAAAAAGAATGCCATTGATAAAGAAAAAAAAATGTCTAAAGAAATCTACATGCAAAATTTATCTGTTTATGTGTAAAATACCGTGTAGATACAAAACATGCATAAGCACGTTAATTAACTACATATAACATTTACCTCTGATGATAAAGGTACATCAGCAACAAGCTGAGCTACTGCACCAGTTCCGCCCAATCTACTCATGCTTAAAACCTGATTAAAGATCACCAAAGACAAACAAGAATTATACATAAAAGCTGTCTAAAGAACTCTATCCCATTTGACCATGTAACTAATTCAAACAAACTGACTAAGGCTTTTTATTTACTGGCGTTACAAAATCTAGCCTTGCCTGGAAAGTTCTAGATTGGCCAAGGGGAAACAACCTGAAGAAACCTATTCAACCAAGTACATTATGTAAAAATTTATGTGAAGACCACATTCAAATGGCTGAGTAGGGCCTGCTTTGTTAATATGAATGGCCAAGTTCCTGATGAAGAAAACCAGGTAACTCATACAAATTTTTTGTAACACTTGGGACATATTTATGAAGAGTTGAAGACACGTTAGAAGTATTAACTCTTAAACATTGCAGGTTGAAACTTTGAAACCATAATGTAGGAACCATCTGAGCGAACTTTTAAACTGTAATGACCAACCATCTGAGCAACATTTTACTTCCATAATTTTTCTTTTTGAGACTTCTATTACCCGATTTCTCAACAGTAGAAGAGTGTCTACAAACCACATACACATTCAGATTTTCTTTTAGGATTGAGAAAGGATATATGAAAGTCCAACTCCACACCTTCTACGCTTTTCCACACCTCTTTTGTGGCTAAGAGATTCATTAACAAGAAAACAATAACTTTCTGGGGACAACGCGGGTGTTGAATAGCATATTAGGTTGACGAGACATTCCGATATACAAATTATGTTTGTGCTAACTATAATATCTATGTAGAAGAAATCACTGCAAAACAAAAGTATACACACCTTAATTTGACATTCTTTATTGCGTCATCAACCAATGTAAGTTTTTTTTAGAGTACTACTAGTTATAGTAAAATCCACACCAAGAACCAAATGAAATACTGTGACTTACTAATTTCTAAAATGTTTATTTTACCTTTTCATGCAAAAAGTCAAATACAAGGTCAAGGGGCGAAATCATAGCCTTTTTATAAGAGGATAGCAGGACTAAGTACAAGACGTTCACGAATCAATTGATCGGTTACACTAATAACAGTTCGTGACTAATATTGAAGATCAACCTTAAAAGTAAATTGTACATTGTAGATACCATTCATGGCAAAAAAGCAAACCGGAGCCTTTGTCTAAGAAGATATCTATCATATGGAACATGAAGGTCAAACAGATATTTTCTAAATAATGAATCTACTTAATATCCGCTTTAATTAATACCTTAACTTGCAGCCTCAAAAACTTCACGTAATCAACAACTTCATCAAGCATGGCTGCCCTATCAGTCTGCACAAATAATTCATATGGCATCAGCCTTGCTTAGAGAAATAGGTTTTTTCTGAATTTAACCTGTTGTTATAATGGCATAACTACAGAGTTTCATATTGTAAAAAGCATCAGTTGAGAATAATAAGATAAGGGAGGAGCTGCTTCACACAATTATGAAGCGTATAATGCAACTTTCAAAGTTTACTCTCTTCTATTACACAAAAAATGGTTGCACTACCATTGCCAAAAGTAAGTTCATGAATTTTCAAATAACAGCAATTAAGGAAACTTTAATCTCAAAGACAACAAAAACCTTCCAAACTCTAGGCAGGACCATCCGAGTCCTTTGAGCAAACAAGAACCAGATATAAAGCTCTGGAAAATTTTGCACATGACAGTGTCCTAAATTCAAAAGAAATGCTGTGCACATATCGTACAGAAAAAAGTAGTAACAGAACCAATTTTTTTCCAACTGCAACAGCAAAATTACAATTTCTTAGACCATCATACACAAAAGCCTGTATAATTGAAGAGTCCTTTTCCCTTTGGAATCTCCCAAAACACTTGTCAGAATTGAGCAATAGAATATGATTACACAGGAAACAATGACTTAACAAAACATGTTTATTAATTTACTCGTGATAAATGTTAAAGAAGAACTGTCCATAGGAAGTTCAACTCTCAAAGTGAGGGCTTTTAACTTTGGGACAAGTGGTAGTGGTTACTTCTTGGACATTTTTAGAAACACTTTGATATAGAGGTTTCCGGCCACTAACTAAACTAGCGAATCATATGAACCCCAAAAAGAGAAAGGAAACAATGACTACTTTTGTAAAATTCAGGTGACGTTGACAACTGGTGAGTGTTCTCATTTTTACAACCATATCCTATTTATACATGAAGCCTAACAATGTTGTGAATAGTTGCAGGAAAGGAGTCTGAGATGAAATGCTGCCAACTCCTGGAGTTTTTCATGACCATAGTCAACCATTAACGGCGAGTCCAATGGCATTAAGGCCTACTTGGGTTTCACCTTACAGAAGTCCCTCACAAAGGTCATTTGTCTACAATTATCATAGCTTTCAGCTTGGCACTGTACAAGGAAATGTTAGCCTGAAAAATAGCCTAGCTCCCCAAAGTTGGCCATGAATATGGACCATAGGCACAGGAAGGCGGGGGAACAATCTACACCCACTTTTGCATATTCATAACACAATCAACAGAAAAAAGTCTGCTAGAAACAATTCTACCTTTTAGTAGAGAAATGGAGTGAATATTCTGAACAATTTCTGGATTTAATTTTTCAAAGGAAAACTAGGAAAGTTCTTGGCTGCTACTCAGATAGTAGGAAGATGCCTAAAATCCCCGTTGAAGGTGTCAGAAAAAACGCCACTAAGCATGTTTAGTGACCATTAAATGTCGCCATAGGGGAGTTGTAATCATCTTCCTATAATCCAGGTATCAGCCAAAAATTATTTGGAAAACTAATGCTACAATTTGGTATCGAAGTTCTTCAGCTAAACCTTGTCAAGCACAAACCCTAAGTACAAGGCTGCTCAAATTTATGTTGGATATCGTGAGGAATAACTATCTTGCTTGACCAACAAACACTTTCATGTCTCGAACATTTTGTTTCCTTTTTTCCGCAACAATTTTTAATATATGTTTTTGAAGCACCCCATGATAATACATGCAAATGCGATGGCGAAATTGGCAAATTTTCTTAATGCAATGCTTAATCTATGAGAAGACGATAGGGAGATTAATTTATGAGACGACAATAGTTATATATATATATATATATAGAGAGAGAGAGAGAGAGCTTGCGCAACTTTCTTTACTTAGTCTATCTTCCCCTTTTATTACCGTTAGTCTAAGCAATCTTCATATTAGTAACTAAGAACTTAAAACTCTAAATGAGTTTTAAAATGTCAACAAAATAAAAAAGGAAAGTAAAAGACACTCGTTCAGCTGAATCCAGAATTAAATTAATTGCAGGAGCAAGCTCTGACCTTATTGCAGCTAGGAACCAATTCCTGCAAAGCCCTCATTCTTTCAGCTATTCTTTCTCTACGTAACTGCCACCAAATTAAATCAGGTGTTCAAGATAATATAGCAATAGAGGCAGAGTACAAACATTTGGAAAGCGAACATAACATAAAACAAATGCATATAGATGTTAAACAAAATCGATTTCGGAGAGCCAAACTATAGAATAATTGTTCTATACAAGTACAACAGTGACCTCCCCAAGAACGGTCTCCTAGTAACATCAACTAATCAACTTTAACAACGAGCACTGATGCGCCCTTACCCTCTTCCCAGCATTATGCTACTAACATTCAGCTCTTAGTGGTACCAGCAGTAAAATATGTTGATTGAGAAAACAGTAGCTGTCTTACAGCCATAATCAACAGAGGATTAGATTCTCTGTTGGAAGAAATCAAGCTTACCCTCTCAGCAATACTATGGGGATCTGTGGCCTGCCCCCGCCTTGCTCGCACCCTTGGTCTCATGGTAGGTAGGAGTGGCGAAGCAGTGACTGTTCGAGCTGTAGTTTGGCTATGGAAAGGCTGCAAAAGAATTTGAGAAAACAGAATTCCATAATCAAGAAAAGAAATCTTTTACAGCAGAAGCATGGTCTCCCTATAATGATATGCCTCATTGTAGTCCACGTTTTTAAACTCTGCAATTACCATTTTACCGTAGTCATACTTTGTTATTTTTTCTGGGTCACGGCGGGCGGAGCAATGTTTGCTGAAGTTCTAGTGCAAAGACAAGAGCTAAGTAAAAGATGAGATAATTGATCATTTGTCCCCAAACAACATCAAATTAGTCTTATACCACCCACATGAACTAATAACTTGTTAGCAAGGTAAAACTATTTTTAATCAGAGCAAGCTGGTTCTCCAAAATAAGCTTCTGCAAAACAAGGTCACTCTTCAAAGTAGAGTTAATAAAGCAGTCAAGATAGTACATGTAATACGAATTTAGAGCTAAGTTACAGTCTCAGCAGTATTTCCTCCCCTTCCCTTCCCATAAGAAAAGGAAAAGGACCATTAATCCTCATAATTTGACTATCAATAAGCAAGTTTTTTCCCAGTTAGTATTGAAATTAGTGTCAGTCTAACAGCATAATATGTTACACACACACCCATACACACACGCAGATTATATTGGACATATATGAGAGGTATACCTGGTGAAGTTGAGGAGTGGGTGGTGGAGGACGGAGGGGATGAGGTTGCAAAGGCCCGAAAGCAGGAAATGAGCTAGTCAGACGAACAGAATCTCTATCCTGTTAAAAACCAAACAATTTAGAAATGAGAAAAAGCCCAATTATCAAATGAAACCCAAGATCAAGACAGCCTTCAATTTACCCCTCAAAAAATGAGGTGCTAAATCAACGCTAAGATCCTGCTCTAATGGACAGCCTTTCTTGTAAAGTATACTTTGTGACAAACTTCTAAAAGATGCTTAGCAAGAAGAGATGTAGCTTTAATCTTACTCAACAGAATAACAAGTAACAATAACCATCAAACACTTCTGCTGCAAAAGTTTATGCTTCGTAAAAAGGGTGCAGGTCAAACCCAAAACAACAAGAATATGTAAACAGCGATTTTCTTCTCTCTCTGCTACTAAAAGAAAATCATCTCACAGATGTCTACTTCTACACCTTCATATTCTCCGTATGCGGGTGTCATTTGTCGCTACAAAAGTTGATATTTCGTTCGTAATGCACTTCTTAACGACAGAGGAGGACACCCAAGAGCATTAAAAGGTGTATAAAGAAGCAGACGCTAGCAATCGAAAAAATAACACTTTTACCGACAGTAAAGCGTCGCTAAAGCTGGTAGAGCACTCCCACTCCGGCAGAGAGATTCCTCATTCCCTATTTCTTATTGAACGGAGGGGCGAGAGAGAGAGAGAGAGTTTTACATTTAATCCGGTTGAAAACGGAGGAGAAGAAGAAGAATGGCCATTGATAGTGGGCCCATTATCGCCGTTACGATGATGCTCCAAATTCAGGCCTAGCGGAGGCAACAAACTCATTCCTCTGAAACCGCCGCCGTCGCCACCCAGCTGCAACCCCACAGCTGTTCCAGTCAAGTTGCCGTCGTAACCACCACCACCACCAGCAGCAGCAGCAGCAGTGCTTGAAACACCATAAGAAGGCGGCACCGACAGGATCTGCTCGAAGAAGTCATCAGAAATCCCCTCTGCCTGATTGCTCCCCATAACAATCTTGAAAACCCACTATTCCATATGCGTTCACATAAGCAAACACAAAAGCACAGGATGCAAGGAAGGAAGGTGGGTGTTGGTGAACGAGGGAGCAGATCGATATGGTGGAACTTTTTGTGGGTATTTCTCTACCTTTCTCGTTTGGGTGGGGATTTCTCGAGAAGAGAAAAATAAGGGGGGAGAAAAGAGAATCTCAGGTGTTCCAGTCGGCGGCCTCCCGCTACTTCAGAGGGGTAGTAAACAATGAGTCTTCACACTTCACTGTGTTTCTGACTATTGTCAGTTCTGTAACCACTTTCTGGATTTTATGCTTTTGATTTCTCCACGCGCCTGCAGGATTAAAAGTACTTTTCAAATGGACTTTTTTTTTTTATCAGGAAGTGACATTTGAGTTTTAGGCTAATCTACTCTCGAGTACGTTTATTACTTTTATTATATTTTTTAGTTATATATATTTTTATTTATAACATAGTATATAGTTTTAGGATGAGATCTTTTGTTGTAAGATCTCAGCATATTTTATTATATTTTGTAAAATCTTATTTTTTGAAACATAGTTCTCCTTTTAAAAAAAGTATATATCTTTTTGTTTGTTAACATTTTTTAGTTTTCATTTTGAGAAAAAAATGATACAAACAATAGACTAAACTAAAGATATTGATAAGACATTTTCTTGTTTTTACGATAAAACTTTATCTTGTATCAAAATAAGGTAAAAAAAAATACATTGTTCAGTCTTTTTCCTTTGCACCTCTAACGCCATCATAGCATTACTATCTATATATCTTCCTCTATCTCTTCGTACCAGCACCACCATGACACATCAACGAGACCATGCCCCGCAACCGTACCACCACAAAGAACCACGGTTGATTACCATAGCCACCGTGAAGAACCAATGCAAAATTGTAGGAGCTGATCCGTTCTGAGCGCCAGCAACTTGGGTTAAGATGTTAGCGCGATCTGACCGTCCACACGCGATCTGTTGGCGATCCAGGTCTTTTTTTTTTACGTTTTTTTAAGTCTGTCCGCTACATTATGTAGAGGACAATTTTTTGACAAAAATACCTCAAAAAGCAGAAACTTTTGGGAATCTCGAGATCTGTTTGGACTTTATCTCTCTCTCTCTCTCTCTCTCTCTCTATATATATATATATATATATATATATATATATATATCTATATGCATATAAAAGATCTATCAGATTTACGAAAAGATTCGAAAAAGATAGGGCAAAAACTTAGAGAGAGAGAGTCTATGTAGAAGATTTCATTTTTCAAAATTTCAGGATGCTGGATAGGTTTTGACAAGATTTCAATCTCAGGATGCT
Organism: Escallonia rubra; assembly: GCA_033065855.1. Taxonomy (NCBI): domain Eukaryota; kingdom Viridiplantae; phylum Streptophyta; class Magnoliopsida; order Escalloniales; family Escalloniaceae; genus Escallonia; species Escallonia rubra. The sequence goes on along the minus strand of JAVXUO010003163.1, from coordinate 8,850 downwards.
AGGTTGAACTACCAAGGTTCTCTTTTAAGGCTAAAAACTCAGGGCATGCGTTAGTCTGCGGGCTTTCAACGCCATCACTAGGCAATAACCCTGTGCGACTCGCTCCCACTATTGTTTTGAACCCATAAAGAAGACTCTGGTAACTCGTTTAAAAGCATAATCGATTTAGATCAGGGAAAACCTGGGGTAAGCATAATCATTTTTCAAAACAAAATTTTTAAAAGAGTCTCTCTTTCCCAAGTAAATGCCATATGATTTTGAATCAAAACATTATTAAGATGTTTTTAGTCATATCAGACTTAGAAATGCTCCTGTTCGATTCATAGAATGTGTTTCGCCATTGAGCGTTTTCACCCCGAAATGATAAACAAGGTTTAAAGAGTAAGACTTACTAGGAATAAAGCTTGCTGAGTAGCTTGCACTTGAATCGAAAAGGTTTAATGAGAAAGGTAGTAGATTGTAAAGAAGAGAAAGTTGTAACAAGAGTAGCTTGAGAGCTTTTGCATATATGTTCGCTTGCTTTTTTTTTTACAAGTGAATCTGCCTTCTACTTATAGACAGGGGAAAATTTAAAACTATTCTAAGACATTGCATCTGTACAAGAGGACGAAAAAACTTTAAGTTACTACATTACAAACTACTTTTTGCTAAAGTCTTAAAGTAGTGTCTTAAAGTCTAAAGTTAAACAGTAGGCTAGGATTCCTTGTCTGATAGCCTTTCTTCGCTGTCCTTTGTCTTCTTCTTATTGCCGACGTGCTAGCTGTCGGTTGTGAGTGCGCCTTTAAGAAGAGATGCTTGCTGTCTGATGTCAGTGCTTGAGATTCTTCCTTGCTGTCAGTTTCTCTTTATTTTTTGAGAGGCCTATCGTCGTCTTGGTCTTCAGTCTTGTCAGAAGAATCACTTGATGTAGCGGTAAAACTGGGGCTCTGTCTTTGAGCATCCTGGAATAGTGAATCTTCAGAGTTGCTTGTTTCCGCCTTGCATGCTAATGTCTTGTTGACTAATTCTGATAGAACTTTGGCTACTTGAGTCTGAATAGCCAGAGCTTGTCTTTTTGCCTTTTTACTTTTTAATTTTCTTAATTCCATTTTTCCCAAATGGACAGGGGTCTCAGGACTTGATGAGTCTTTACCAGTCACCTGTTGAACTGGACTAGGAATATGTTCTCCCATATTCAAAGGATTTTCAGTGTTTTTGAGTAAAACACCAACTATATCAGGACTTGAGGAGTCTTTACCAGTAGCCTGTGGTACTGGACTAGGTGCCTTTTCTCCCGAGCACATGGGTTTTTCAGTAATTTTAAGTAAATTACCAACTGTAACAGGACTTGATTTGTCTTTACCAGAAGCCTGTGAATCTGGACTAGGTGTTCCTTTAATACCCGAAACACTGGGTTTTGATTGTTTGGAAGTAAGAAGGGTAATATATTTTTGCTTCCAATCATTTGCTTCTAATTCAGCCACCTGCAACTGAGCTTTAAGCTGGTTAATTTGTAAATTAAAATGTGATTTTTCTAAAGATAAATAATCATGTCTTGATTTTAAATTATTGTGGTTTCTAATTAAGGTATTACAGTTCGTACAATCTGCTATAGTGTCTGAAATAGAAGTGTCTTGACATTCTGGGCTAATATAATAATTTGGGCCATAATGGGTCTGCATTAAGGTGGTGGCTTCTTGAAATGTTATAGTGCCTTTGTACCATGGCAATTTTTCATTTCCGACGCCTCCTACCATTGCTTCTGGGTAATTTTTATAAATTCCCGGAATATTGCCTTTGAATACACAATAAAAGTTGTATTTTTTAGTGTCTCTTATCTTATGAAAATAATTTGCAACAGCATTGACTGTGTTGACAAACCATCCATTGTCTTTCTTAACATAGGATTGCCATAAATTGTCTAATAGAGTTCTTTGATCGACTGGAAAAGGACCAATTTTATGATCCTTGACTTGGAATCTTGATCCTGCATGTAAGACTTCTAAATTATTACCATTGTAGTTTATTCTATTTCTACCTAGGTTGTCTACATAACTAACGAATTGTGTGGGAAAAATAGGATGTGCCTGGTTTGTCTGGTTCTGTCTCGTCTGAGCAGAAGATGCTGAAGCTGAAGAAGCCATCTGAAAATAAAACAAGAAAGTTGTCTGTCTCTATTTAAAGAAAACTGTCTGGTTAGTTTATTTAAGACAGAATCTTTCTAGATAATAAATCTGCAATGGAGTTATCAACTCCTTTAATATGCTGCCATTCTATTTTGTCTATCCTATAATTGCTTAAGGTAGTCATAAATTTTAACCATCTATTAGTATATCTAGAGTCTTTATTTTTATTGTATCTTACTATGGATTCACAGTCTGTCCTAATGCAAAATTCATATTTTGAAATTAGGAGTGCCTTGAATTGTTCTAGGGCATAAACTATAGCTAGTAATTCAAAGTCTAAACTAGTTAAGTACTGGTTACTCTCTTTGTATTTGCCGCTAGAGTACCTGCATATTCTTTCTTCTTTCTTATTACTATATTTATTTGGTTTGCAGTATAAGACTGCTCCCCAACCGTCTTTACATCCATCTGTCTGTACTATTAGATAATCAGTGTCTAGGGGTAAATATAAGTCTGGTAATTTTTTAACTTTTTCTTTTATAGTTTTAACTAACCTAATGTCTTCTGAGTTAAAATGCCTTTGTCCATTTTTTCTAGTCTTATTGTATAAAGGACCTATTAATTTACTAAGGTCTTTAAAATACATTCTAGCTTGATTTATTAATCCTAAAAATGCCTGGATTTGTTTTAAACCTTCTAATTTGTCTGGAAAATCTAAAATCTTCTTAGCTATATGTTCTTGTAGTTTTATTTTGCCATTACCTATTTCCATTCCTAAAAACTTAATATTAGTTTTAAATAATTCTACTTTCTTTTTACTAAGGATTAAACCATGTTTGTCAAAAAGTTTAAAAACTAAGTCTAAATGGGAAAGATGTTCAGTCTCATTTTTACTACAGACTAATATGTCATCTATGTATACTAAGATAAAATTATTATACGGCCTAAAAATATCATCCATCTTACGTTGGAAGATACTAGGGGCTGTCTTAAGACCAAAAGGCATGACTAACCATTCATATAAGCCTTCTGGTGTAGTAAATGCTGTCCATTTAACGTCTTCTGGCCACATCTTGATTTGATAGAACCCAGATTTGCAGTCAAATTTGCTAAATATTTTCTTGTCTTGTATTTTGCTTAAAAGGAATGTCTTATTAGGTATATTATAACTATCATCTTTTATATTGTCATTAAGCCTTTTATAATTTATTACCATTCTACTTTTTCCTCTAAGTATCTCTGCATGGTTTCTAACTATAAAAGCTGCCGATCTATGGGGACTATTGCTTGGTCTAATTACTTGTAAATCTGATAGATCTTTTATATGCATTTTAAACTCATCGGTGTCTAAACTACTATCTTCTATATTAGCTGTCTTGACAATATAGTCAGGGTTTCTAAGGTCTAGTTTACAATATATCTGATTTAAATCCCATCTTCTGATAGGATCTTCTCCAATAAAGGGGAGTCTATCTATAGCTCTAAGAATATCATGTTTATTATTAAAGTAATTTATTAGATTATAACTTATTTTATCTAGACTATAAATGTCTAAATCTATGTTATCTTCTATGCTGTTATCATTTTCTGTTATGTCTTCTATTTTTACCAAATCTTCATTCCTTATGTCTATATTGGTTAAACAACAATTTGTCTTACCATTACTACAGTCTTCACATATTTTATTTTTTCCTTTAATATTGGCATATTCCCCACCACGCTTCTGAGCGTACTCTGATGGAGTGTCTATATTAATAGGTGTATGTGTAACATTCTGTGCTATCTGAATAAAATCTTTAGTAATAGTTAAAGTATTGTTTTCATTTATTAGAAAATTTATTCCTAAAATGATTTTGCCTTCAGAATGTGGGACAGGTGTACAAAAAGCTTGTTTTAGAAAATAGGGTTTGCTTTGTGTATTACATGGTGTGAGAAAGGTAATTGCTACATTCGTAATATATTCAGAATATTTTATGGGATTTACTGAAAATCCTACACCAATTAAGGGTTCTTCAAATGTCTTAATATGTGATTTGTTAACTAAGCTTGGATCTATAACAGTTATAGTGCAACCTGTGTCTATTATTGCATTTGTTTCTGTTAATTTATTATAATGTCTTATCTGTACTCTAGTAGTTATAAGATTATTAAATCTTGCCTTAGTGCAGAATTTTTCTATCTTAAAGTCTTTTTGTATTTGTTGAAGTAAATGCTTATTATTTCCTATGATTAATTCATCTTCATTTCTTTGCTTTAAGGTTTCTTCTATCTGAATCACCTTTTGTTCTAAGAATTCTAATCTTCTATTAACATTTTTATCATAATAAGTGTCTGTATATGTTTTTTGTTCTATTGTTTTTGTAATTTCTATGTTATATTTTTGTTTTATGCATTTTACGCATGCTTCTATATGACATATATTACATTTGCATCTAACTCTAATTGCAGGAAACCAATTACATATATAGCAAGGTGTTGTGTCTATACCTTTACCTATTTGCCATTGATGTATACAGTCTTCTTCTAATGCTAGTTTGTCAGCTAAAGGTTTAAACATAAAATTGTATATTTCTGTATTTTTTAGAGAGTTTATGAATGTATCTAGTTGGTCCGTTGTTTCTATTGGAAAGTTTTCTTCCTCTTCATCACTACTTATAGAAAGATTGTCTTCTATGTATTCTTCTATTGATTTAATACTGTATATACTTTCAGTATCACTAAGTGTTTCATCTACTTCTAATAGGTCTTCATTTGTATTGTTAACTATCATTGCTTTAAAATTATTATTGTTATGTCTTCTAGGGCAATTAGAACTTAAATGGTCTGGTTCTCCACAGGAGTAACAAGTAATTTTATTTTTGTATATTCTCCTAGTGTCATATTTCCTAACATGTTTAGGATTTAAGAAAGGTTTTCTAGCTTTACTTTTTCTTAAATAATAATTCTTTCTAGGTTGCCTATACTTTCTATGGGGCTTCTTGTTATATTTTGGTCTAGATTCTTCTTGACCATAATGTTGTGGAGTGTATATTTCTTTACAAAAACTAGTTTCATTCTTTAATTGTCTAGCTATTTGTATATTAGTGCATTTAGATACTAATATTTCTATAACATATTCGAAAACTGTGCCTAAAGAAGGTGTATATGTAGAGTTAAGCTTTTTAATTGTCTCATATATTTCTCTTCCTAAAGCGCCTGGTAATTTGTTTAGAAATTTGTCTATAACAGTTGGTTTATAAATATTACCACTTTGTGAAGCAAAGTAATAGTATTCTTGCATAAAAGGTTTTATGTTATGCCAGCTATATAAATGTACTTGTTCTAATTTTCTAGCTGCTTCTGTTTGTATTAAGGTATCTCCTGTATTAGGATTTCTACCTGTTAAAATTAATTGTATAGTGTTAACAAAATTATATGGATTAGGTCCTAAGTCTGCCATTTGTTTTAAATCATCTGGATAAGTTTTTTGCCATTCTTCAAAATTAGCCTTAGCTATTGGTCCTAAAAACTGTATCATATACCTTATCATTTCTTCGCCTGTTTCTAAATTGTCAGATTGTTTAGTTATAAAGTTTGCTACAACAGCATCTTTCCATACTTGTATATAATTATTTCTTTGTTGAGGATCTACTGCTGTTATATTTAAAATAAACGGATCTGATGCCTTTTGTATTTTAAAGTTTTGTTCTAATGGATGCCTTTTACCTCTAGGTTTATAATTAGGTCTATCTGATCTATTGTGTTCTATGTCTACATTTCTTCTTGGTATATTGCCATAAGGGTAATATGGTCTTTCATTGCGTTGAGTGGTATAAAATCTACCTCCGTCACTATTTCTATTTTTAGTAGTGTCTGAAGTTTCTCCTTCTTCCATCAGAAAATAGGGTACTTCATTCATTAGATTATACTTAACATTGCTTGTTGTGATTTGAGTATCTATGGAACTTGTTTCTAGTTGTCCTAGTGCTGCTTGCATCTGTCCTAAATTTTTAGGTTCTAGATCTTCTTCTAGAGAATCTATTATATTTTCCATTTCTGTTTCTAGTAATATGTTTTGTTCATATAGAGTCTTGTGTTTCATTCTAATCTGTTCTATTTCTAGTATAGCAGTGTTTATTTTATAATCTAATTCTGTCTTGTAATTTTTTACAGGTTCTGTTCTGTCTACGCTTGGAGTTATATGTGAAGGATTAAGGCTGCTTACATCTAGATCTTTTAGGCTGTCTGTGATTGTAAAATCTAGATTGGGTTCTATAATGTATTCTGGTTGATTAAATATATCTAAATTGTCTTCATTTTCAGTAATACTTAAGAATTTTTGTAATTGTTCTATACTTAAGCCTTGTCCTATAAATGTAGATCCTATGGATTGATTTAGAATTTTTATATCTAAGTCTTTTAAGATATCAAAGTCTTGGTAGTTATACATTTTCTTCATCTTCTGTGATATCTTGATCTTCTACCTGATTATTAGCCTCTACGAAATTGGTAAATCTAACAGATCTTCTTCCTGATGCATCTATGTACCACATGTTATCTGTTGGTACTATGCTATTATTAGAACTAGTAGTTAAAATCTTATCTACTATCCATTCTTGTCCTGCATTTTCTAAGGAGTCTACCTTGTAAGGTGGTAAAAGTCTAATACCTCGATTTATAATAAATTTTGCAGTGTCATCTATGGTTAACTTATATCCTACTTGGCTACTTTGTGTTAATTTTCCTATAAAGGTGGTGCATACTAAAAGGTTTTTGCCTTGTTGAAAATCTTTATAGCCTTTTGTCATTATTTTTACTTTTATGTTTTTGGCAAAATCTTTTGTATTAATACAAAAATCTGGTGCACAGTAAAAGATGCCTCCATTGTTGTTCATGTCAACTTCTATAGCTCCTATGATAGCTTGTTCACTAGAGAATCTGTCATCTACTATAGCTAGAAATACTTTAGCTCCTGTATCTCTTCTAGTTAGGCCTTTTACTCCTATTACTATTAATCCTGTGTGTGTTAAATTAAAATTCCCTCTGTTTAATTCTATTTCAGAATCTGGGTGTATTAAATTGATACTAGCTATTTCATCGCCTACACATCTATTTTGTGTTTCCCTATAATGCATAAATAGTCTTGTTTGATTAAATTGAGAATTATGTTGATATAGGATTTGTGGAGATATTAAATCTAGTCTGTTTTGTCTAAATTGTTGTATTTGACTATCAATATCTATTATTTGTTCTAAAGAGATTAAGGGAATAGCAGGTGTTCTAAATAATCTAAGAACTCTATTTTGTAATGTATTTTCATTACGTCTTCTAGTTTCTGTAGCTAAAACTTCTGTCCTAGTTCTATCTTCTATATTTCCTCTTCCTACAATACGACTATTGTGGCTTGTCATATGTTAAAAATTTTAAGTCTTTTTTCCTTTTAGGTTTGTCTACTGTTATTTTTTCTAATTTTTTGCATATATCATCCATATCTAAACTGGTCTCTGTTCTAGGTTTAAGAAATAGCTCTACCTTTAGTGCTAAGGTGTCGAGTCTTTCTAAACATTTTATTAATAACATTATAATAATATTATTTTGTTTTCTATTAGAAAGATCGTTTGGAGTTCCCAGAGTATTTTTAGATATGCCTTCTGCTGGAAATAAGTAATCACTTTCATCTAACATAGCTTGTTTATAGTCTGAATAGTTTTCATAGTTTTTGGAAGTAGTCATTTATAATCTAGCCCTTGTAAATTAAAATATTGTCTTAAGTTATCTTCTAACTTATTTGTTTGTTTTTCTAGATGCTCAACTATTGTTATTATCTTTTCTATTTCTGTAGTTTGTTTAATGAGTTTATCAATTATTATTTCAATTCTAGTGTTATCATGTTTTATCTTATCAAAAGTTTGTTTGAAAATGTCTTTCATATAGTCTAGATTTTCTCTAATTGTTTTTAAACTTTTTGTATCTGTCTGAAGATTAATTATTTCTAATTTGTTTGTTGTAGTCATCTATATACCATTAAGAGAGTTGTCTAGATTGGCTAGGGCTTCATCATCCCAAGGGTAATCATTACTATCTTCATCATAATTTAAATAGTCTTCATAATCTAAGTCTGATTCTAACTGTAAACTATTCATATTGTTTATGATTTCTAAAGAGACGTTTGTAGGTACCCTTAAATTGTTTAATTCTAGTGTTTGATTAGAGGTTGGTTCTAAATGATCTAGTCTTCTATGAAATTCAGTGTAATATAAAGAGTTGTTCTGATCGTCTTTTAATTGTATATAGAAACCTAATAGATGTTGAAAGAAAACATCAAAATCTTCTAATAATAAGTCTAAATTTAGAAAATATCTTATGTAAAAAGATAAAGGGTTGTATACTAAATTAATGGAGTTAGTGTCTATATAATGTTTTATCCTATCATTTGTAGTGTCTATAGTTTCTAAAGCCGTATAATATAAACTAAAGGCGTTTAATATGTGTTCAGTAGTCTGTTGATCTATATTAAAATTATTTATCATGTCTTGAAAACTAAAGGGCTCTTGATGAGGCTCAGTGTTTAAATTTCTATTTGTCATTAATCTGGAAGGTGTAAACTGTTTGGTTCTTCATTATTACTAGAACTATCTGAATCTGTACTGTCTATATTACTTGTAATTTGTAAGAAATTTATATGGTCTGTTAAATTTTCTAAGGCAGTAGATTCGTGTCTTTCAATTATTGTTCTGAATCTGTCAAAATGGGGTCTATTGATTCT
>JAVXUO010000975.1:0-257384 GCA_033065855.1 Escallonia rubra | reverse complement strand
GCCTTTTACTCCTATTACTATTAATCCTATATGTGTTAAATTAAAATTCCCTCTGGTTAATTCTATTTCAGAGTCTGGGTGTATTAAATTGATACTAGCTATTTCTTCGCCTACACATCTATTTTGTGTTTCCCTATAATGCATAAATAGTCTTGTTTGATTAAATTGAGAATTATGTTGATATAGGATTTGTGGAGATATTAAATCTAGTCTGTTTTGTCTAAATTGTTGTATTTGACTATCAATATCTATTATTTGTTCTAAAGAGATTAAGGGAATAGCAGGTGTTCTAAATAATCTAAGAACTCTATTTTGTAATGTATTTTCATTACGTCTTCTAGTTTCTGTAGCTAAAACTTCTGTCCTAGTTCTATCTTCTATATTTCCTCTTCCTACAATACGACTATTGTGGCTTGTCATATGTTAAAAATTTTAAGTCTTTTTTCCTTTTAGGTTTGTCTACTGTTATTTTTTCTAATTTTTTGCATATATCATCCATATCTAAACTGGTCTCTGTTCTAGGTTTAAGAAATAGCTCTACCTTTAGTGCTAAGGTGTCGAGTCTTTCTAAACATTTTATTAATAACATTATAATAATATTATTTTGTTTTCTATTAGAAAGATCGTTTGGAGTTCCCAGAGTATTTTTAGATATCCTTCTGCTGGAAATAAGTAATCATTTTCATCTAACATAGCTTGTCTATAGTCTGAATAGTTTTCATAGTTTTTGAAAGTAGTCATTTATAATCTAGCCCTTGTAAATTAAAATATTGTCTTAAGTTATCTTCTAACTTATTTGTTTGTTTTTCTAGATGCTCAACTATTGTTATTATCTTTTCTATTTCTGTAGTCTGTTTAATGAGTTTATCAATTATTATTTCAATTCTAGTGTTATCATGTTTTATCTTATCAAAAGTTTGTTTGAAAATGTCTTTCATATAGTCTAGATTTTCTCTAATTGTTTTTAAACTTTTTGTATCTGTCTGAAGATTAATTATTTCTAATTTGTTTGTTGTAGTCATCTATATACCATTCCTACTCAGCAAGCTTCTTTATTTGTTCGATTCAAGTGCAAGCTACTCAGCAAGCTTTATTCCTTGTAAGTCTTACTCTTTAAAACTTGTTTATCATTTCGGGGTGAAAACGCTCAATGGCGAAACACATTCTATGAATCGAACAGGAGCATTTCTAAGTCTGATATGACTAAAAACATCTTAATAATGTTTTGATTCAAAATCATATGGCATTTACTTGGGAAAGAGATCTTTTAATTTTTGTTTTGAAAAATGATTATGCTTACCCCAGGTTTTCCCTGATCTAAATCGATTATGCTTTTAAACGAGTTACCAGAGTCTTCTTTATGGGTTCAAAACAATAGTGGGAGCGAGTCGCACAGGGTTATTGCCTAGTGATGGCGTTGAAAGCCCGCAGACTAACGCATGCCCTGAGTTTTTAGCCTTAAAAGAGAACCTTGGTAGTTCAACCTAGCATCCTGAGATTGAAATCTTGTCAAAACCTATCCAGCATCCTGAAATTTTGAAAAATGAAATCTTCTACATAGACTCTCTCTCTCTAAGTTTTTGCCCTATCTTTTTCGAATCTTTTCAGTATTCCGCTGTGTTTTTATCTATATTATGCTTCGTCCTTAATGGATCACGGTCCAACCGGGGACTCTATCCCTTTTGAATGATTGATCTACGGATACCAGACGTCGGTATGCCTTTGGCAGGTCCGCAAGGATTGACGACTGGTTTAACGAAGTAGACTAAATCAGAAAATCTTGGGATTTGTTCTTTCCGGCCAAAACCCCCTCCCATTTTGGTATCAGAGCCGGACCTTCCTTGGCTTTGAAGAAATGTTCACTTATTAAAGGAGAATGTTAAGTAGTCAAAGAGCAAGTAACCCCATTCATCAATTATCATGAATGAACTACCTGCAAGTCAATCTGCTAGTACTAGACCTAGTAATCCTACGTATTACTGTTCTTACACTGAAGACTATGAGCAATATCAGGCACATGCTAGACAATTTAATGCTTTTTATACTGCTTTAGATCTTGTTAATTCCACAAACAAAAGTCTTAAATATTTTCTAGACACCGGTAGACATAGAATATTTAGAGATCCTCTTAAATCCTATCTTAATTACACTTCTCTATTAGATCCCTACACACGTGTAATGAATGAATACCTAGAAAAACTTTTAAGACATCACATAGAATTAATAGATCAAGCAAACAACAGTAGATATTCTTCTATGCATGTTCAACAGATATTAAGAAGAAATGCAGTACTACCACCAGTTCACAGACCTCCTCTTAGTAGTTATGATGAACATAGTTACGATGAACCAAATGGCCAGTAATAGTTCACCAGACATTCCTAGACAAAGACAACCTACTTATATTAGTAGTTCTGAAGACCGTTTCGAAGCCAATTATATACAATTCCGTAGATTTCTAGTAACATTAGAAGTAATCGATGACACTAATGATTTGATTACATCTCATATAGCTGCAAATACATTACCCCTTAGGTATAATCCCTTAAGAAGTTATATAAGTACTTTTATAAATGTTTCAGCTATAACCATAGGCATAGACACTTACTTAAAACAAATAGTAGAATTTTACATATATTATAAAGACATTAAGAATAACGATTATTACAGTAGGGAATATTTGAGACTTAGAATCAATAGACCCCATTTTGACAGATTCAGAACTATAATTGAAAGACACGAATCTACTGCCTTAGAAAATTTAACAGACCATATAAATTTCTTACAAATTACAAGTAATATAGACAGTACAGATTCAGATAGTTCTAGTAATAATGAAGAACCAAACAGTTTACACCTTCCAGATTAATGACAGATAGAAATTTAAACACTGAGCCTCATCAAGAGCCTTTTAGTTTTCAAGACATGATAAATAATTTTAATATAGATCAACAGACTACTGAACACATATTAAACGCCTTTAGTTTATATTATACGGCTTTAGAAACTATAGACACTACAAATGATAGGATAAAACATTATATAGACACTAACTCCATTAATTTAGTATACAACCCTTTATCTTTTTATATAAGATATTTTCTAAATTTAGACTTATTATTAGAAGATTTTGATGTTTTCTTTCAACATCTATTAGGTTTCTATATACAATTAAAAGACGATCAGAACAACTCTTTATATTACACTGAATTTCATAGAAGACTAGATCATTTAGAACCAACCTCTAATCAAACGCTAGAATTAAACAATTTAAGAGTACCTACAAACGTCTCTTTAGAAATCATAAACAATATGAATAGTTTACAGTTAGAATCAGACTTAGACTATGAAGACTATTTAAATTATGATGAAGATAGTAATGATTACCCTTGGGATGATGAAGCCCTAGCCAATCTAGACAACTCTCTTAATGGTATATAGATGACTACAACAAACAAATTAGAAATAATTAATCTTCAGACAGATACAAAAAGTTTAAAAACAATTAGAGAAAATCTAGACTATATGAAAGACATTTTCAAACAAACTTTTGATAAGATAAAACATGATAACACTAGAATTGAAATAATAATTGATAAACTCATTAAACAAACTACAGAAATAGAAAAGATAATAACAATAGTTGAGCATCTAGAAAAACAAACAAATAAGTTAGAAGATAACTTAAGACAATATTTTAATTTACAAGGGCTAGATTATAAATGACTACTTCCAAAAACTATGAAAACTATTCAGACTATAAACAAGCTATGTTAGATGAAAGTGATTACTTATTTCCAGCAGAAGGCATATCTAAAAATACTCTGGGAACTCCAAACGATCTTTCTAATAGAAAACAAAATAATATTATTATAATGTTATTAATAAAATGTTTAGAAAGACTCGACACCTTAGCACTAAAGGTAGAGCTATTTCTTAAACCTAGAACAGAGACCAGTTTAGATATGGATGATATATGCAAAAAATTAGAAAAAATAACAGTAGACAAACCTAAAAGGAAAAAAGACTTAAAATTTTTAACATATGACAAGCCACAATAGTCGTATTGTAGGAAGAGGAAATATAGAAGATAGAACTAGGACAGAAGTTTTAGCTACAGAAACTAGAAGACGTAATGAAAATACATTACAAAATAGAGTTCTTAGATTATTTAGAACACCTGCTATTCCCTTAATCTCTTTAGAACAAATAATAGATATTGATAGTCAAATACAACAATTTAGACAAAACAGACTAGATTTAATATCTCCACAAATCCTATATCAACATAATTCTCAATTTAATCAAACAAGACTATTTATGCATTATAGGGAAACACAAAATAGATGTGTAGGCGAAGAAATAGCTAGTATCAATTTAATACACCCAGACTCTGAAATAGAATTAACCAGAGGGAATTTTAATTTAACACATATAGGATTAATAGTAATAGGAGTAAAAGGCCTAACTAGAAGAGATACAGGCGCTAAAGTATTTCTAGCTATAGTAGATGATAGATTCTCTAGTGAACAAGCTATCATAGGAGCTATAGAAGTTGACATGAACAACAATGGAGGCATCTTTTACTGTGCACCAGATTTTTGTATTAATACAAAAGATTTTGCCAAAAACATAAAAGTAAAAATAATGACAAAAGGATATAAAGATTTTCAACAAGGCAAAAACCTTTTAGTATGCACCACCTTTATAGGAAAATTAACACAAAGTAGTCAAGTAGGATATAAGTTAACCATAGATGACACTGCAAAATTTATTATAAATCGAGGTATTAGACTTTTACCACCTTACAAGGTAGATTCCTTAGAAAATGCAGGACAAGAATGGATAGTAGATAAGATTTTAACTACTAGTTCTAATAATAGCATAGTACCAACAGATAACATGTGGTACATAGATGCATCAGGAAGAAGATCTGTTAGATTTACCAATTTCGTAGAGGCTAATAATCAGGTAGAAGATCAAGATATCACAGAAGATGAAGAAAATGTATAACTACCAAGACTTTGATATCTTAAAAGACTTAGATATAACAATTCTAAATCAATCCATAGGATCTACATTTATAGGACAAGGCTTAAGTATAGAACAATTACAAAAATTCTTAAGTATTACTGAAAATGAAGACAATTTAGATATATTTAATCAACCAGAATACATTATAGAACCCAATCTAGATTTTACAATCCAGACAGCCTAAAAGATCTAGATGTAAGCAGCCTTAATCCTTCACATATAACTCCAAGCATAGACAGAACAGAACCTGTAAAAAATTACAAGACAGAATTAGATTATAAAATAAACACTGCTATACTAGAAATAGAACAGATTAGAATGGAACATAAGACTCTATATGAACAAAACATATCGCTAGAAACAGAAATGGAAACTATAATAGATTCTCTAGAAGAAGATCTAGAACCTAAAAAATTAGAACAGATACAAGTAGATCTAGAACAATTAGAAACAAGTTCCATAGATACTCAAATCACAACAAACAATGTTAAGTATAATCTAATGAATGAAGTACCCTATTTTCTGATGGAAGAAGGAGAAACTTCAGGCTCTACTAATAATAGAAATAGTGATGGAGGTAGATTTTATACCACTCAACGCAATGAAAGACCACGTTACCCTTATGGCAATATACCAAGAAGAAGTGTAGACATAGAACACAATAGATCAGATAGACCTAATTATAAACCTAGAGGTAAAAGGCATCCATTAGAACAAAACTTTAAAATACAAAAGGCATCAGATCCGTTTATTTTAAATATAACAGCAGTAGATCCTCAACAAAGAAATAATTATATACAAGTATGGAAAGATGCAGTTGTAGCAAACTTTATAACTAAACAATCTGACAATTTAGAAACAGGCGAAGAAATGATAAGGTATATGATACAGTTTTTAGGACCAATAGCTAAGGCTAATTTTGAAGAATGGCAAAAAACTTATCCAGATGATTTAAAACAAATGGCAGACTTAGGACCTAATCCATATAATTTTGTTAACACTATACAATTAATTTTAACAGGTAGAAATCCTAATACAGGAGATACCTTAATACAAACAGAAGCAGCTAGAAAATTAGAACAAGTACATTTATATAGCTGGCATAACATAAAACCTTTTATGCAAGAATACTATTACTTTGCTTCACAAAGTGGTAATATTTATAAACCAACTGTTATAGACAAATTTCTAAACAAATTACCAGGCGCTTTAGGAAGAGAAATATATGAGACAATTAAAAAGCTTAACTCTACATACACACCTTCTTTAGGCACAGTTTTCGAATATGTTATAGAAATATTAGTATCTAAATGCACTAATATACAAATAGCTAGACAATTAAAGAATGAAACTAGTTTTTGTAAAGAAATATACACTCCACAACATTATGGTCAAGAAGAATCTAGACCAAAATATAACAAGAAGCCCCATAGAAAGTATAGGCAACCTAGAAAGAATTATTATTTAAGAAAAAGTAAAGCTAGAAAACCTTTCTTAAATCCTAAACATGTTAGGAAATATGACACTAGGAGAATATACAAAAATAAAATTACTTGTTACTCCTGTGGAGAACCAGACCATTTAAGTTCTAATTGCCCTAGAAGACATAACAATAATAATTTTAAAGCAATGATAGTTAACAATACAAATGAAGACCTATTAGAAGTAGATGAAACACTTAGTGATACTGAAAGTATATACAGTATTAAATCAATAGAAGAATACATAGAAGACAATCTTTCTATAAGTAGTGATGAAGAGGAAGAAAACTTTCCAATAGAAACAACAGACCAACTAGATACATTCATAAACTCTCTAAAAAATACAGAAATATACAATTTTATGTTTAAACCTTTAGCTGACAAACTAGCATTAGAAGAAGACTGTATACATCAATGGCAAATAGGTAAAGGTATAGACACAACACCTTGCTATATATGTAATTGGTTTCCTGCAATTAGAGTTAGATGCAAATGTAATATATGTCATATAGAAGCATGTGTAAAATGCATAAAACAAAAATATAACATAGAAATTACAAAAACAATAGAACAAAAAACATATACAGACACTTATTATGATAAAAATGTTAATAGAAGATTAGAATTCTTAGAACAAAAGGTGATTCAGATAGAAGAAACCTTAAAGCAAAGAAATGAAGATGAATTAATCATAGGAAATAATAAGCATTTACTTCAACAAATACAAAAGGACTTTAAGATAGAAAAATTCTGCACTAAGGCAAGATTTAATAATCTTATAACTACTAGAGTACAGATAAGACATTATAATAAATTAACAGAAACAAATGCAATAATAGACACAGGTTGCACTATAACTGTTATAGATCCAAGCTTAGTTAACAAATCACATATTAAGACATTTGAAGAACCCTTAATTGGTGTAGGATTTTCAGGCAATCCCATAAAATATTCTGAATATATTACGAATGTAGCGATTACCTTTCTCACACCATGTAATACACAAAGCAAACCCTATTTTCTAAAACAAGCTTTTTGTACACCTGTCCCACATTCTGAAGGCAAAATCATTTTAGGAATAAATTTTCTAATAAATGAAAACAATACTTTAACTATTACTAAAGATTTTATTCAGATAGCACAGAATGTTACACATACACCTATAAATATAGACACTCCATCAGAGTACGCTCAGAAGCGTGGTGGGGAATATGCCAATATTAAAGGAAAAAATAAAATATGTGAAGACTGTAGTAATGGTAAGACAAATTGCTGTTTAACCAATATAGACATAGGAAATGAATATTTGGTAAAAATAGAAGACATAACAGAAAATGATAACAGCATAGATGATAACATAGATTTAGACATTTATAGTCTAGATAAAATAAGTTATAATCTAATAAATTACTTTAATAATAAACATGATATTCTTAGAGCTATAGATAGACTCCCCTTTATTGGAGAAGATCCTATCAGAAGATGGGATTTAAATCAGATATATTGTAAACTTGACCTTATAAACCCTGACTATATTGTCAAGACAGCTAATATAGAAGCAAGTAGTTTAGACACTGATGAATTTAAAATGCACATAAAAGATCTATCAGATTTAAAAGTAATTAGACCAAGCAATAGTCCCCATAGATCGGCAGCTTTTATAGTTAGAAACCATGCAGAGATACTTAGAGGAAAAAGTAGAATGGTAATAAATTATAAAAGGCTTAATGACAATATAAAAGATGATAGTTATAATATACCTAATAAGACATTCCTTTTAAGCAAAATACAAGACAAGAAAATATTTAGCAAATTTGACTGCAAATCTGGGTTTTATCAAATCAAGATGTGGCCAGAAGACGTTAAATGGACAGCATTTACTACACCAGAAGGCTTATATGAATGGTTAGTCATGCCTTTTGGTCTTAAGACAGCCCCTAGTATCTTCCAACGTAAGATGGATGATATTTTTAGGCCGTATAATAATTTTATCTTAGTATACATAGATGACATATTAGTCTGTAGTAAAAATGAGACTGAACATCTTTCCCATTTAGACTTAGTTTTTAAACTTTTTGACAAACATGGTTTAATCCTTAGTAAAAAGAAAGTAGAATTATTTAAAACTAATATTAAGTTTTTAGGAATGGAAATAGGTAATGGCAAAATAAAACTACAAGAACATATAGCTAAGAAGATTTTAGATTTTCCAGACAAATTAGAAGGTTTAAAACAAATCCAGGCATTTTTAGGATTAATAAATCAAGCTAGAATGTATTTTAAAGACCTTAGTAAATTAATAGGTCCTTTATACAATAAGACTAGAAAAAATGGACAAAGGCATTTTAACTCAGAAGACATTAGGTTAGTTAAAACTATAAAAGAAAAAGTTAAAAAATTACCAGACTTATATTTACCCCTAGACACTGATTATCTAATAGTACAGACAGATGGATGTAAAGACGGTTGGGGAGCAGTCTTATACTGCAAACCAAATAAATATAGTAATAAGAAAGAAGAAAGAATATGCAGGTACTCTAGCGGCAAATACAAAGAGAGTAACCAGTACTTAACTAGTTTAGACTTTGAATTACTAGCTATAGTTTATGCCCTAGAACAATTCAAGGCACTCCTAATTTCAAAATATGAATTTTGCATTAGGACAGACTGTGAAGCCATAGTAAGATACAATAAAAATAAAGACTCTAGATATACTAATAGATGGTTAAAATTTATGACTACCTTAAGCAATTATAGGATAGACAAAATAGAATGGCAGCATATTAAAGGAGTTGATAACTCCATTGCAGATTTATTATCTAGAAAGATTCTGTCTTAAATAAACTAACCAGACAGTTTTCTTTAAATAGAGACAGACAACTTTCTTGTTTTATTTTCAGATGGCTTCTTCAGCTTCAGCATCTTCTGCTCAGACGAGACAGAACCAGACAAACCAGGCACATCCTATTTTTCCCACACAATTCGTTAGTTATGTAGACAACCTAGGTAGAAATAGAATAAACTACAATGGTAATAATTTAGAAGTCTTACATGCAGGATCAAGATTCCAAGTCAAGGATCATAAAATTGGTCCTTTTCCAGTCGATCAAAGAACTCTATTAGACAATTTATGGCAATCCTATGTTAAGAAAGACAATGGATGGTTTGTCAACACAGTCAATGCTGTTGCAAATTATTTTCATAAGATAAGAGACACTAAAAAATACAACTTTTATTGTGTATTCAAAGGCAATATTCCGGGAATTTATAAAAATTACCCAGAAGCAATGGTAGGAGGCGTCGGAAATGAAAAATTGCCATGGTACAAAGGCACTATAACATTTCAAGAAGCCACCACCTTAATGCAGACCCATTATGGCCCAAATTATTATATTAGCCCAGAATGTCAAGACACTTCTATTTCAGACACTATAGCAGATTGTACGAACTGTAATACCTTAATTAGAAACCACAATAATTTAAAATCAAGACATGATTATTTATCTTTAGAAAAATCACATTTTAATTTACAAATTAACCAGCTTAAAGCTCAGTTGCAGGTGGCTGAATTAGAAGCAAATGATTGGAAGCAAAAATATATTACCCTTCTTACTTCCAAACAATCAAAACCCAGTGTTTCGGGTATTAAAGGAACACCTAGTCCAGATTCACAGGCTTCTGGTAAAGACAAATCAAGTCCTGTTACAGTTGGTAATTTACTTAAAATTACTGAAAAACCCATGTGCTCGGGAGAAAAGGCACCTAGTCCAGTATCACAGGCTACTGGTAAAGACTCCTCAAGTCCTGATATAGTTGGTGTTTTACTCAAAAACACTGAAAATCCTTTGAATATGGGAGAACATATTCCTAGTCCAGTTCAACAGGTGACTGGTAAAGACTCATCAAGTCCTGAGACCCCTGTCCATTTGGGAAAAATGGAATTAAGAAAATTAAAAAGTAAAAAGGCAAAAAGACAAGCTCTGGCTATTCAGACTCAAGTAGCCAAAGTTCTATCAGAATTAGTCAACAAGACATTAGCATGCAAGGCGGAAACAAGCAACTCTGAAGATTCACTATTCCAGGATGCTCAAAAACAGAGCCCCAGTTTTACCGCTACATCAAGTGATTCTTCTGACAAGACTGAAGACCAAGACGACGATAGGCCTCTCAAAAAATAAAGAGAAACTGACAGCAAGGAAGAATCTCTTTTAGAAACACTGACATCAGACAGCAAGCATCTCTTCTTTTAGTAAAGGCGCACTCACAACCGACAGCTAGCACGTCGGCAATAAGAAGAAGACAAAGGACAGCGAAGAAAGGCTATCAGACAAGGAATCCTAGCCTACTGTTTAACTTTAGACTTTAAGACACTACTTTAAGACTTTAGCAAAAAGTAGTTTGTAATGTAGTAACTTAAAGTTTTTTCGTCCTCTTGTACAGATGCAATGTCTTAGAATAGTTTTAAATTTTCCCCTGTCTATAAGTAGAAGGCAGATTCACTTGTAAAAATATGCGAACATATATGCAAAAGCTCTCAAGCTACTCTTGTTACAACTTTCTCTTCTTTACAATCTACTACCTTTCTCATTAAACCTTTTCGATTCAAGTGCAAGCTACTCAGCAAGCTTTATTCCTTGTAAGTCTTACTCTTTAAAACTTGTTTATCATTTCGGGGTGAAAACGCTCAATGGCGAAACACATTCTATGAATCGAACAGGAGCATTTCTAAGTCTGATATGACTAAAAACATCTTAATAATGTTTTGATTCAAAATCATATGGCATTTACTTGGGAAAGAGAGACTCTTTTAAAAATTTTGTTTTGAAAAATGATTATGCTTACCCCAGGTTTTCCCTGATCTAAATCGATTATGCTTTTAAACGAGTTACCAGAGTCTTCTTTATGGGTTCAAAACAATAGTGGGAGCGAGTCGCACAGGGTTATTGCCTAGTGATGGCGTTGAAAGCCCGCAGACTAACGCATGCCCTGAGTTTTTAGCCTTAAAAGAGAACCTTGGTAGTTCAACCTAGCATCCTGAGATTGAAATCTTGTCAAAACCTATCCAGCATCCTGAAATTTTGAAAAATGAAATCTTCTACATAGACTCTCTCTCTCTAAGTTTTTGCCCTATCTTTTTCGAATCTTTTCAGTATTCCGCTGTGTTTTTATCTATATTATGCTTCGTCCTTAATGGATCACGGTCCAACCGGGGACTCTATCCCTTTTGAATGATTGATCTACGGATACCAGACGTCGGTATGCCTTTGGCAGGTCCGCAAGGATTGACGACTGGTTTAACGAAGTAGACTAAATCAGAAAATCTTGGGATTTGTTCTTTCCGGCCAAAACCCCCTCCCATATATATATATATATATATATATATATATATATATATATCGATGATGTGGGCATTGTACTAATCTACCAGCCACCGGCGCCGACGGCCTGCCTCAGTTGGGGGTTCTAGAGCGGCAACGGTGGTGCCACTCGAAAACCCTCAATTGAAGACACATGAAATCGCTGGTTATTGGGCGAAATCCCGTGGTGACAGAACCGGCGTGTTTTGAAATCCCAGCGAAATCCTGTGGTGACAGAACTCGCTGGTTACCGGCTAAAATCGCAATGGATCAACAATGTTTGAAATCCCCGCATGTTTTTGCCATCGGGAGTGGTGACAAAACCGAGAATTACGACATAAGAAGTGGAGACTTAGGGTGGAGGGTGCCGGAACCGGCGATTGTCACCGTCGATTGCTTCAAAGACGAGATCATACTGTTCGAAGGCTTGGACTTTAAAAAAAAAGATCAATTTTGACACGAATCCTACGATTTTTGCGGGTTTGTTTACCATTAAGTAACAACACAAAGCCAGATGTGTTGGTATATTCGATGAATGATGGAGTTGATCAGACTTTCTGGTGCATGAGAGAGAGATTTGTTACTGAGATAAGTACAGAACATAGAGAAAGTGAAATAAGACTGCTTATTTGTCCACTACATTATGTAGCGGACACATTAATGAGAAACAGAAAAAGTCAGACGAGACAGACGAGACGAGGATATTTTTGTCAAAAAATTGTCTGCTACATAATGTAGCGGACATACTTAAAAAAACGTAAAAAAAAAAGATCTGGACCGTCCACAAATCGCGCGTGGACGGCCAAATTGTGCTAGCAACTTAACCCAAGTTGCTAGCGCTCTCAACGGATCAGCTCTCATATATATATATATATATATATATATGGGAGTCGATCCCTGTCTACCGGTGGGAAAATTTTTTCCCACCGAACCGCAGTTTAGAACAGCGGTTGGGAAAAACGTACGGCTCTCGCATTAATGACGGAGAAAAAAAATGAAAATCTCACGAAAATCTCACGAGAAAATGTGTGAAAATCTCACGAGGAGAGATTTTCACACAAAGACACTAACCGCATTTCATTTATGCGGATGGCATTAATGGCCCAAACGCATAAATAAAATGCGAGTGTAGTCTTCAATGGCCCCTCTCACGTGGCATCCTCCCACCTGGTGATGCTCTGCCACGTGCCCCCCCCCCCCCGGTGAAGCCCCCACCCGGGGTCCTTCCCCTCCTTTTTGTGATGCCACGTGGCGTCCTTCCCTCCCCCGTGATGCCCCCACGTGGTGTCCTTCTCCCTCCTTTTTTTTTTTTTTGCAGAGACAACTCAGGCAGAGTCTTCTGCCAAATTTTTTTTTGGCACAGCCTTTGACCGCTCAAGCACGGATTTTTTTTTTGTCTTCTTTCTTCTCTCTCCCTCACTTTTCTCTCTTTATAATCCCCTCCCCCGAACCCTTCTTTTGCACTCTATCATCTTTACCAACATACTCTCCACAACAATACTCTCCACAACAATACAAATTAAAAAATTTTACGCTAGAAGATTGGTGGATAACCGCTAGAAGATCAGTGGATTTTTCTTGAAATATATCAAGTCACAGCAAGTAAGTATTTTGAATTTCCTTATAATTCAATGTTAGGTTTATACAAATCAGCGTATTACATTTATAAATTCCAAAATAGCAATTTTTTAGGGCGCCAAATATAGACAGTTTTTCACGAATTTATAAAACATAGCTAGAGCTAGATTTTGCCAAAGTACCAAAAATAGACCCTAGTTATTTTTAAAAGGTCTGTATCAGGTAAAAATTTCAGATTTTTCCAAAGATTGGAAATGGGTTAACTGATACGGGGAACCTTGTAACTCTGCAGTGTATTTTAAAATATCAAGCTAGCGCGACTTCGCGCGAAAATTTTACGAGAACCCTAGGATGCTGGGAAGTTCCATTCCCCAGGAATTTGGGCCATTCCGAAGCCATTACCTATTTTTTTGGCCGAACAGCCCTTTAAGCGCCCGATCCGGACACCGGTTCGGGAATTTTTGGCTAAACCTCCGTAAAATACTTTTTAGGTCAAGAATGAATTCAGGAAGCGTAAAATAGCATTTCGAAGCACTTTTGAGATTTTCCGATGCCAGGGGGTATTTCGATAATGTGTCGCTCCGAGGGGGGTATTTCGGTATTTGTACAGTGTTAAGTTTTTCGACGGACTTTTTAGTCCAAAAATGTAAGCAAAGCACCTAAAAGGTTGTTTTCAAGCTGATTTGGGGCGTTGGGGTGATAACCCCCGGGGGCATTTCGGTAATTTGCCGCCCACCGGGGGTATTTAGTAACTGAACGTTGTAACACAACTGGAGGAAATAATTTTCAACACTATGTGTGTTCCTAGGGTGTAACACTATATGTGTTTAATGCGAATACGAAACGTAATTGTCTCTAAAGGCGAAAACTTAACTAGATAGTTTTTCACGAATTTATAAACAATAGCTAGAGTTAGATTTTGCCAAAGTGCAAAACAGAGACCCTGGTTATTTTTAAAGGATCTGTATCAGGTAAAACTTTCAGATTTTTCCAAACACTGGANAGGGGTTAACTGATACGGGGAACCTTGTAACTCTGCAGTGTATTTTAAAATATCAAGCTAGCGCGATTTCGCGCGAAAATTTTACGAGAACCCTAGGATGTTGGGAAGTTCCATCCCCAAGAATTCGGGCCATTCCGATGCCGTTACCTAATTTTTTGGCCGAACGGCCCTTTAAGCGCTCGATCTGGACACCGGTTCGGGATTTTTGGGCGAAACCTCCGTAAAATACTTTTTAGGTCAAGAATGAATTCAGGAAGCGTAAAATAGCATTTCGAAGCACTTTTGAGATTTTCTGATGCCAAGGGGCATTTCGGTAATTCGCCGCCCAGAGAGGGGTATTTCGGTAATTTTACAGTGTTAAGTTTTTCGACGGACTTGTTAGTCCATAAATGTAAGCAAAGCACCTGAAAGGTTGTTTTGAAGCTGATTTGGGGCGTTGGGGTGATAATTAACCCCCGGGGGCATTTCGGTAATTTGTCGCCCACCGGGGGTATTTTAGTAACTGAACGTTGTAACACAACTGGAGGAAATAATTTTCAACACTATGTGTGTTCCTAGGGTGTAACACTATGTGTGTTTAATGCGAATACGAAACGTAATTGTCGCTAAAGGCGAAAACTTAACTAGACAGTTTTTCACGAATTTATAAAAAATAGCTAGAGCTAGATTTGGCCAAAGTGCAAAAAAGAGACCCTAGTTATTTTTAAAGGATCTGTATCAGGTAAACATTTCAGATTTTTCCAAAGACTGGAAAGGGGTTAACTGATACGGGGAACCTTGTAACTCTGCAGTGTATTTTAAAATATCAAACTAGCGCGATTTCGCGTGAAACTTTTATGAGAACCCTAGGATATTGGGAAGTTTCATTCCCTAGGAATTCGTGCCATTCCGAAGTCATTACCTATTGTTTTGGCCGAACGGCCCTTTAAGCGCTTGATCCGGACACCGGTTCGGAATTTTTGGGCTAAACCTCCGTAAAATACTTTTTATATCAAGAATGAATTCAGGAAGCCTAAAATAGTAATTCGAAGCACTTTCGAAGTGCGCGAATTGGATTATTGATATTTTTGGAAGGGCCTATTCAGACACACTTTAGGACCCAATGCTTAGCTTGCACAAAAAGTTGTAATTTTTTTTGTCACTTTTTTTTTGCTCATTGCACATCAGGCACGCGAGTTAGCCCATTTCTATGAATTTTGGCGAAAAACGAGAAAAATTATGTTTTGGGTTTTCTTACGACGGCCCTATTCGTACACACTTTAGCGCCCAATGCGTAGCTTGCGAAAAATGTTGTAATTTTTTTGTCACTTTTTTTTCGCTCATTGCACCCCAGGCACGCTAGTTATCCAATTTCTATGAATTTCAGCGAAAAATGAGACAAATTATATTTTGAGGTTTTCCTACGACGCCCCTATTCGCGCACACTTTAACGCTAAATTCTTAGCTTGCGCAAAAAGTTGTAATTTTTTTTTTGCTTTTTGCCCCTCAGGCACGCTCGTTCGCCCATTTCTATGAATTTCAGTAAAAAAATGAGACAAATCTTTTTTTGGGTTTTCCTACGACGCCACTATTTGCGCACACTTTAGCGCCCAATTCTTAGCTTGCGAAAAAAGTTGTAATTTTGTTTTTCACTTTTTTTTCGCTCATTGCACATCAGGCACGCTAGTTAGCCCATTTCTATGAATTTTGGCGAAAAACGAAACAAATTATTTTTTGGGTTTTCCTATGACGCCCCTATTCGTGCACACTTTAGCGCCCAATTCTTAGCTTGCGCAAAAAGTTGTAAATTTTTTTTCACTTTTTTTTCTCTCATTGCACCTCAGGCACGCTAGTTAGCCCATTTCTATGAATTTTGGAAAAACACGAGACAAATTATTTTTTGGGTTTTCCTACGACGCCCCTATTCGCGCACACTTTAGCGCCCAATTCTTAGCTTGCGCAAAAAGTCGTAATTTTTTTTTTCACTTTTTTTTTTCGCTCATTGCACCTCAGGCACGCTAATTAGCCGATTTCTATGAATTTCAGCGAAAAACGAAATAACTTATTTTTTGGGTTTTCCTACGACGCCCCTATTCGCGCACACTTTAGCGCCCAATTCTTAACTTGTGCAAAAAGTTGTAATTTTTTTTTTCACTTTCTTTTCGCTCATTACACCTCAGACACACTAGTTAGCCAATTTCTATGAATTTTGGCGAAAAACGAGATAAATTATTTTTTGAGTTTTCCTACGACGCCCCTATTCGCGCACACTTTAAGCAGCAATTCTTAGCTTGCGCAAAAAGTTGTAATTTGTTTTTCACTTTTTTTTCGTTCTTTGCGCCTCGGGCACGCTAGTTAGCCAATTTCTATGAATTTTGGCGAAAAACGAGATAAATTATTTTTTGAGTTTTCCTACGACGCCCCTATTCGCGCACACTTTAGCGCCCAATTCTTAGCTTGCGCAAAAAGTTGTAATTTTTTTTTTTTTTTTTTTTTCCTCATTGCACCTTAGGCACGCTAGTTAGCCTATTTCTACGAATTTTTGCGAAAAACGAGACATTAGTTTTTGGGTTTTCCTACGACGCGCTTATTCGCGCACACTTTAGGCAGCAATTCTTAGCTTGCGCAAAAAGTTGTAATTTTTTTTTCACTTTTTTTTCGCTCATTGCACCTCAGGCACGTTAGTTAGCCCATTTCTATGAATTTAGGCGAAAAACGAGACAAATTATTTTTTGGGTTTCCTACGACGCCCCTATTCGCGCACACTTTAGGCAGGCTATTTTTTTCACGTTTTTTTTGCTCATTACACCTTAGGCACGCTAGTTAGCCCATTGTCCAAAATCATTCTAAAGTAATAATAAGGCTAATTCAATTTGAAATCTTAATATCCAAAATCCAACAATACTAATAATAATCCATACGAACGTCAACTACATCTCAGGGGAATGGTAAGGAAGGCGTCTAGCTACACCCTTTTTTAGCTCCCAGGCTATCCAATATCTAAACGTCAATGCATCCCTTCGAGACCACGACATATTTTCGAGCACATCCGAGCGAGCTATGTAGTCCATGTACTTGAGGACGTAAATCCCGCAATCATGACTGTTATATTGCTTTGGTCGGTTTTGTATCATCACGACCGTCCAAGGCTCTATCATTGTTGAGCTCGTGATGGCTTCTCCCGTAACATGTCGGCACGCTAGTGGAATGATAGTAGTCTGCATCCAACAGTAAAAAAAGTTATCAAGCCTACTTAACAAGAAGAATAGACTATGAGCGAAGCTCAAGAAATATAAACTAACCACCGCATTGATGTACGTGGAGTACATCTCCGCCACTTGCCCACCAGATCCGTCTTCCCTTAGGCTATCGTGTATGTGGACCACTTTATTCTCTGGAAAGAGAACTAATATGAAGAAGTGGCTTGCATCAAGAACAGGTAGCATAATTAGGTTCGCCTCATATGCATGACATTGATAGTCTGTGTTCAAGTAGGAAAACACGTTTGCAGACGGTCGCCATTCACCCTTGCTTGTCCCTCGCATCCTCCTCCATGTTGTTAACTCTTTCATGCCATTCACCAAGATGGGGACTAGATAAGAGGGATACATGTTGAGCTTGAGAGTTTGGGAGGGTTTATAATTTAGCTCTCTAACACGGAGCAGATCTATGTAAGCGTCCATGACCCAGTTCGAAATATCTATGTCCGGCGCCAACAGTCTCATATCAGAGTGAGCTACGAATCCCGCAACAGGAAAGTCCGTTGAATCGACGGGCTCATGCCCGAAGTAGTGCCGGTCGATCCACTCCCGTTTCGCCGGACTCAATGGCTTCGTCGATTGTCCTTTATCCGACCGGATGCTTGGGCGCGACGCCTGGAATCCTACTTGACTTTGGCACTGAGAGTCGTACGCGTAAGTAGGCAAGCGACTAGACGGCTCCCACACCTGACTCTGGGGTTGAGAGTCGTACGCGTAAGTAGGCAAGCGACTAGACGGCTCCCACACCTGACTCTGGGGTTGAAAGTCGTACGCGTCAGGAGGCAAGCAACTAGACGAAAATCACACAGGACTCTGGGGTTGAAAGTCGTACGCGTGAGGAGGCAAACGACTAGACAGCTCCCACACCTGACTCTGGGGTTGAAAGTCGTACGCGTCAGGAGGCAAGCAATTAGACGGAAATCTCACATGACTCTGGGGTTGAGAGTCGTACGCGTCAGGAGGCAAGCGACTAGACAGCTCCTCTCGGTAACCCCGGTACGCAACACCAATTTTATGAAGATCAGTCGTGTACCTCTCAATGGAGCTCTTCAGACTGTCAGACTGCTCAAGCTGCTTGAACACCTCAGTGCCCTGGTCAACCTAAAAAACATGCATAGAAAAATCACCGTCGTCATTTCAGACATGGTCGATAAGGTGCGCAAATAAAAATTGAAACTACAGTAGCATGACTTACAATGCTCAATGCCCAGAACTGGTCATAGACCTCACGTGGCGCATACGATGGCTGCCTCACCTGGGAAGGGCGATTCACCCTCGTGCGCGTCACGTTGAGAAACCATTTAAGGTAGTCCTCGATACTGATGACGTCGTCCTTGAGCGATACAAGGCTACCGTACGTTTCTTGCCAAGTATTCCACTGTTCCACCTCATCACTCAACAAATGCAAGGCATCAAGCACCTCAAATTTCGGAAGTTGACGACTCCTATATGGCCGCATGTCTACAGGGGGTTTTGGTATCAATTGTAGACAGCCAGCTTACCTCATAGCTCGATCGGGCATCTGAAACTCACATACTTCGAAGTGAATAAGCGGCACCCGAACCAAACCTGTCAGCACGTACGATACCGAAAGTTGCAAACACCACTCATACCTGTAATAGAGTCAGGCAGGTGGCAATAGACTTGGCACCTATTCTCGTAGCCTTATGCAGTGCTCAATATAGGTGCGCAAGAACAGCTGAACCCCACAAATACGAGTATACCTTCTCAAGATCCTCCAAGAACACCATATACTTCGGATGCACCGTGTTTTTCAAATGCGTCGGAAGTAATATAGCTCCAATAATATATAGAAGGAATGCCTTTGTATACGTCACGAAATCATGACGAGTGTATTCATCCGGTAGCTCGCCGTACTGCTCTCTCAGCCATTTAAGTTTGATGCCATTTGTTGTGAGAGCTTCCTTCGGAATTTCCGGAAAATACTGCCTAGCCATATTCTTTATGGATGCAGACGTTTTGCTCAAAGTAATGGGTTTGCCGTGACATGGGATTCCAAGTATAAATCCGACGTCCTCTAATGTAATTTTCATTTCACCAAACCGGAAGTGAAATGAGTTCGTCTCGCTCTTCCATCGTTCAACTAGAGTGGATATAAGGCAATCGTCGTGTCGAGACAAAATCCCGGAATCGGTGAACATAGCTAAATTTTGACGGTGTAGTAGTTGTATTTGTTCCTCGTTCAGTACCCACTCTTCAAGGTGACTTGTGCTTTGAAGTGTTTCCAAAACACCCCTCTCGACACCGTTAAATACGTACCTCGCGACGTGGTCATCGTCATCGTATAGGATTGATGTATCATGAGGTCCGGGGTTGAAATACATATCTGTAAGAACAAAATATAATCGTAAACCAACTTAGCGTCCATAATATTTACATTCCAAAAATATAACTGGATCTTAAACCTAGCTTACCAATGCGTTAGCAATAGTCATTATCTCATTATTTCAATGTATTAAAACAATTCCTCACTTCCCACCACTCCGAACGCTTTATTATTCTACTTCCCTAAAATTTAGAGCCAATGTGGCAATTTACCAATATACCCCCTGATGCTCGCTACACCACCAACACCACAAAACCGCTTTAAAATCACTTTTAAATGTATTATGTCAATAATATACCAAATATTTCCTCAAGGTATTTTAAGGGGGAAAGTTACCAAAACACCCCCAACTTATGCAAAATACCCCCTAACAGCCATCGCCCCAACAAACATCTCAGAACAACTGGAAAAAATAACTTTCCGGGTGTCTCACACCCTTTCCTGAACTAAAAGTCATTCGCAAAATTTGTTACAATGTTCAGTTACTAAAAGGGAAAATTGCAAAAACCACCCTCGGGTTTAGGCCAGTTGCAAAAAGACCCTTGTGGTTACAAAAGTTGCAAGAAGACACCCAAGGTTGCAAAAGTGTTGCACCCCACGGAATTCGTTACGAAATAAAGAATTTGTCCAAAATACCCTTGTAAATTGTCCAAATGTCACAAGCCCAAGCCTCATTAGGGCCGGCGGAAGCTAACATGTGAGGCAACAGAGAGTTGCAAAATGGAAGGGGAAAGGGGAAGGGGGAAAATGAGAGAACTTCGGTCATGGAGGAGGCATGCTCGTGATTTGTGGATCCGGCTGGTGGCAGTGGCGCAAGTGGTTCGAGTTGATGGTGGTGGCAGAAATGGGCGGTGGTGGCCGTGAATAAGGCATGGTGGTCGTGAATCAAATGGGCGGAAGAAATGGCTGAACCTACGGCCGGCCAAAGCTAACCGCGACCGGCATGGGCAGATCTCGCAGAAAGGAAGGGTAACGATTGGATTGAAGAAGCCAAGAAGGAAGAGAGAACCCGCGGTTAGCTTCTTCAATCCAATCGTGCATTGCTAGAGGGCCTGCCATGGTGGCGGCGCGGTGGCGGCGACTCTACTGCTAGGGTTTTTACCAATAGAGCATCGGCGGCCCTATAGCCTCTTCTATCTGTCTCTGTTTTTTTTTTCTTTTAGGATGCTGTTGATGCTGCTCCGGCAGCCTTGCGACGGCTTTGTGGCCAAAAGTTGTCCTTGCATTGACACCGCAACACTGATTCCAATCGTTACCCTTCCTTTCTGCGAGGTCGTTGTTTAGGGTTTGGTCGATTGGATTAGGAAATAAAATCAAGATTTAGAGAGAGAAGAATAAATAAAGGGCATTTTTGTCATTTTTTAAAATAATCTCTATCAAACGCACTCTTCAGGCGCGTGACCATCACATGCCGTTAGTTTGGACGCCTTTTTTGACGGGTGCAACACTTTTGCAACCTTGGGTGTCTTCTTGCAACTTTTGTAACCACAAGGGTCTTTTTGCAACTGGCCCAAACCACGAGGGTGGTTTTTGCAATTTTCCCTTACGAAAATACCCCCGGTGGGAGGCAAATTACCGAAATACCCCCGGGGGTTCATTATCACCCCAACGCCCCAAATCAGCTTCAAAACAATATTTTAGGTTTTGTAATTACATTTCTGGACTAAAAAGTCCGTTGAAAAACTTAGCACTGTAAAATTACCGAAATACCCCTCTCGGGGCGGCGAATTACCGAAATGCCCCATGGCATCGGAAAATCTCAAAAGTGCTTCGAAATGCTATTTTAGGCTTCCTGAATTCATTCTTGATCTAAAAAGTATTTTACGGAGGTTTCGCCCAAAAATCTCGAATCAGTGTCCAGATCGAGCGCTTAAAGGGCCGTTCGGCCAAAAAATAGGTAACGGCTTCGGAATGGCTCGAATTCTTGGGGAATGGAACTTCCCAACATCCTAGGGTTCTCATAAAATTTTCGCGCGAAATCATGCTAGGTTGATATTTTAAAATACACTGCAGAGTTACAAGGTTCCCCGTATCAGTTAACCCCTTTCCAGTCTTTGGAAAAATCTGAAATTTTTACCTGATACAGATCCTTTAAGAATAACTAGGGTCTCTTTTTTGCACTTTGGCAAAATCTAGCTCTAGCTATTTTTTATAAATTCGTGAAAAACTGTCTAATTAAGTTTTCACCTTTAGCGACAATTACGTTTCCCAAATCAGCTTCAAAACAACATTTCAGGTTTTGTAATTACATTTCTGGACTAAAAAGTCCGTTGAAAAACTTACACTGTAATATTACCGAAATACCCCTCTTGGGGCGGCGAATTACCGAAATGCCCCATGGCATCGGAAAATCTCAAAAGTGCTTCGAAATGCTATTTTAGGCTTCCTGAATTCATTCTTGATCTAAAAAGTATTTTACGGAGGTTTCGCCCAAAAATCCCGAACCAGTGTCCGGATCGAGCGCTTAAAGGGCCGTTCGGCCAAAAAAATAGGTAACGGCTTCGGAATGGCCCGAATTCTTGGGGAATGGAACTTCCTAACATCCTAGGGTTCTCATAAAATTTTCGCGCGAAATCGCACTACCTTGATATTTTAAAATACACTACAGAGTTACAAGGTTCCCCGTATCAGTTAACCCCTTTCCAGTCTTTGGAAAAATCTGAAATTTTTACCTGAGACAGATCCTTTAAGAATAACTAGGGTCCCTTTTTTTGCACTTTGGCAAAATCTAGCTCTAGCTATTTTTTATAAATTGGTGAAAACCGCACCTCCTAATTACGGTTGGGGAAGGGGGCAGCCGTACCACCATTACTTTAACATAGTCAAGGAAAGAATAGTCAAGGAAAGAAGAAGGAAAGAAGGAAATAATGGAGGAAGGAAGGAAAGAATAGTCAAGGAAAGAAAGTCAAGGAAAGAAGAAGGAAAGAATAGTCAAAGAAAGAAGGAAAGAATGGGGCCACCATGGGGCCGTACCACCATTAATGCCAACCGCACCTCCTAGGTGCGGTTGGGCTTTTTGCATTTTCTCTCCTTTTTTCTCTCCATTTTCTCGTGATATTTTCATTTTCTCGTCCACTTTTCGTCATTATTCCACTTTTTTTCCAACCGCTGCTCCTAGCTGCGGTTCGGTGGATAATTAAAATTTTTCCCACCGGTAGACAGGGATCGGCCCCCTATATATATATATATATATATATGTATAGATATATAGATATATATATATATATATATATATATATAAAGTAAACTTTGATGTTCGCCACATAATGTAGCGGACAGTGAAACTTACAATACTGCCCCCTTATTTGCCTGTGAATCCCTTCGACTCATTAAATACCGTCGATGCATTTTGCTCAACATTACCGTCCGCTAGATATTTTTAAAGTTAGATCTGGTCCGTCCATCCACTATGGATGGACGGTCAGATCGCGCTGGAAACTTATGTAAGTTGCCAGTGCGAGCAATGGATCACGTCCCATATATAAGCAATTTAATTTACCCGCCAACGCGATCTGACCGTCTATTAGTGATTTATGGACAATCCAGATTAAATCTTCTCCTTTAATAGTGCTAGACAACCCTAATAATTTAACACATTTGCAATTTTAACCCAAAAAACTTAGAAAAATATAACTTTATGCACCCTAATACTTTGTCACATATAATATAAATCACAAAGTCATTTTAGAGATATAATGCTACTTACAAAGATGTTGTTCTTTGTCCTTGAATGTACACCCGCTATGCTTCTCCTGTTTCTTTTCGATATCCAAGCTTTTCACCAAGTGGACATACAGTTTGATGCCTTACTTTCCTCAAAATTGGCTAATAGCTATTATCAAACACTTTCAAACTTCTAGGAATATTTGTTTTAAAAAGTGTAGTAGAAAAACGTCGTACTAAAATCAATACTTCTTTAGTTATACTGGAAAGAAAATTTTACATAAAAGCAATAGAAAGGAAGGATTCTTTCTATTGTTGCACGCACTAATTCTTAACACTCTTACACACTTCAAATTCTCTCAAACTTCCTCTGCCTTCTAACTGTTACTTTGACCCATTTTATAGATGAAAGGATTAGGCACATAGGATTCTTCAATAGTGAAAAATCATCTATTATTTTTTGTAAGGTCATCTTTTTCTTTTATCATGACAGACATATTTATTATGTTCCCCACTTGGCTTTGTCATTTTCACTGGCCATTATGTCCATTTCAATCATGCTTATCCTGTGGTCTCGAACTCTCTTGTACAACTTAAAAGTTTGGCTAGGCAGATCAAGTTTTTCTTGTCCTTGTCTGTTGAACTATTCATAGAGTTTGTTTACCTGATCTTAACCCTATTTGGAGGGTTTTATGGATGCTCTACACCCCTTTAGGAGTACTATCTTTCGTCAATCGCAGAAACATGCTTCTATAGGGTCGGCTACCATGTTTTCAATGGTTGCATGGACATAATTAATTCTTTCAATCTTGTCTTTTTCTGGATTATATGTGTTCCATAGACCATCCTGGTGTGGTTGGTAGAAATTCACTAACTTATAGTGAATCAATAAATGAACCAAATCTGGTATGGCTGGTAGAACTTAGTTTCGCTTCTTTCTGTCAGGGTTGACAATATTTGGATTGTGATAATCTGTCGATTAATTCTCATAACTCCAAGAGCATATTGAATTATAGCTGGGAGATTATCGATGAGTTGTCAATCATCTCAGTCTAATATGAATTTGTCTACGAGTTCATGTTCAATCCATTTAATATCAACCTTGTCTGATGACAATGTAAGGCTTGGCCATCCATAATCTCAATTCAGGAACGCTTTCATTTTTGGTTTGTGAAGGATCTCTTCGTGTTCATTTTCCTTCCTAACTAGCTCTTTTATTTTTGTAATGATATCAGCTGGGAGAAATGATTCTAGTTCTTCTAGCAATCAGATTCTTTCTTCCTTTTCTTGTAGGATTATCATTCATTCTTCATCGTTTATATTAAACCTTTTTTTTCTAAGTGCTTAACATAATCAATTAATTGACTGACGGTTATTCGTAACTCTTTTCCATAATTTTTTCTCAGATAGTGCCAGACTTTTTCAAAGAGATTTTTGCTCTCTTCACATAACTCCGGATCATAAAACGATTTTGTTTTATTATCATTGATTTGTGTTATGGTAACAATCAGTTGACATTTTTCTTTTCAGATCCTTGTTGTTAGGATAATAATTTTTTATTTTCTTACCAACTTGTTTAAGGCGCCTTGTTGTTGATGTTTTAGCCTTACTCTCTTTATTTCAAAAAATTTATGCATTAGTTTTGAACGCTTTGTTTGTATCGTCATGTTTTAGGACTTTCGTGATGGAAGTTTTTACCATTTTCTTCTGCTACTGGGGGAGGATCTGTCAATGACAAAGTTTTGTCCTCTTTCTTTTTAGGATAAATGATGTAGTAGTCAAATTTTCCTGATAGTTCTCCTAGTAGATCGACTTCACGATCCCTTGCTTCATACCATTCTTTTAAGTCTTTTTGAGCAGTCTTTTTTTGGGGTAACAAGTCCATGCATCATAAAGCATAATTTCCTAGTCAGGCTATCGACAAGTGCATTTTTGGCTGATGAGATGTATTCTACATCAAAAGTATAATAACTGAATCATTATCACCATTGATAAAGTCTTGTTTGACTAACATCTCTTAGGTCTCTCTTTAGGAAAAATTTAAAGCACATTATTATCTATTCTGATAAGAAAGTGTTCTAAAACTAGAAATATGTAGAAAGATTTTATGCCACGTTTTATAGTTAAAAACTCTTTTTCGTTTATATGATACTGAGTTTTTGCATCCTTAAAGTTTCCGGTCCAGTATCCACACAACAGTTCTTCAGTTTGATTAGGGGATATTACTTTTAATACTGCACCCCAACAATTTTCAGAAGCGTCGATTTCTAGAACTAGCTTGTCTTCTTATTTAGGCAAGATTAGTTTTGGCATGATTTTAACCTGACCTTTTATCCAAAGTTCATTTTGGATATCTTCATCTTCCCATATCCACTTTCCTTTTCTACGATTTTTACTTAAGGCTTCTGTTAGTGTTGATAAATGCGGGATGAATTTCCTTGTGTAATTTAACAACCCGATAAATCTTTGAAGTTGCTTTACATCATTGATTTGTTCTGAAAATAGCTTTATTTTTTCAGCTATGTGATCTTGAAGTATAATTTTTTTACTGTCTTCTATTCTTAATCCTAGAAGTTAATGGTGGTTTGTTTTCATTCATATTTCTTTTGTGATAGTACTAATCCATGGTCAATGAATTCTTGTGCTATCTTTTTTAGATGATTTCTATGTTCTTCTCTGATTTTTAAGAATACTAATATATCATCTATGTATACAGTAGTCTCTGTGCTTTCTAAAAATGTTATCCATCCTTATTTCAAATAAATGTATAGCATTTTTCAATCTGAATGGTAACATCGTCCATTCATAGTGCATTTGTGGTGCGCTAAAGGCAATTAATGAAAATGATGATTCTTCCATTTTGATTTGCCAATATTCGCTTTTTAAATCAAACTTTGAGAAACAGTTGGCTAGCTGGATTTTGTTTATCAGCATATCCTTGTTTGAAATTTATAGACATCTTTGAATGTTGCTACGTTTAAAGCTATATAGCCTATGACTAATCTAACTTTTTCTCTAACATGTTTTGCATGATTATTTTACCATGAAAGGCAGACGTGAATGAGGACTCTCGCTGGGTCCTATTAACCCTTATTTTAATATTCCAGGAATCTGTCTTTCAAATTCCTGGACCATCTTAAGATTATGTTGCATTGGTTTTACGCGAGCCACATAATCATTATCCTTGAGAGTCAATGTCGCCCAAGATTTATTATTTTTTTATAATTTTAATGGGTCATCAGTTAAATTATTTTTTAACATATTTTTTATGCTATCAAGACAATGAATTCTTTTTTTTTTTCCTTGTTTGCATTGATAATGTTGTTTATTTCTTTAACCCAACTGTCATTTTCTTTGGGTACTTCTCCGTTAAGTAACTCTTCCTTAGTTACTTCTTCTTCAAGTACTCTTTTTTATGAGACTGGTTTGTTCTCTTCACCACGTTGGGCTGTGTAGAGAGACTCACTCTTGATATGCTTTTGGATTTCTCCTAGTTTTTCTAGATAAAATCTAAATTTACATTTTTGAGCAGCTTATTTTAACAACGGAATTTTTTGACGTTGTATTTCAATATGAAACTCTTCCTAAAATAAATGGTCGACTTTCAGTTTGTTTTAAGAAAACATTTTCTATTAGAAAATTACCGTCTAAAGAGTCAAATAAGATTAACCGCTCTATAATGAACTGTTTTCCATATATTGTGACAGTAATATGATATGCTTCATATTTTGATTCGAACTCATTGCCATTTGCCATTCTCATGCTTATGAGTTTGATCTATTTCGATCCATATTTTAGAGAGGAAATTCCTGGTCGTGCCAGGCAATAGAATGCTCCAATATCTACTAGATCATCTATTTAATAAGGGTGATAACCTTGAAAGACATAATTTTATAGAAGAATTGTTTGAACTTACTGTCATCCGTTTATTATTCATTTTTTTGGAGATTCTTTTACCTTTGATAATACTCATAATATCTTGAATACCCTTTCCAAGCTCATCTCCTGTCAAGCCCTTTTCTTTCAGTTTTTTCTTGACAATGTCATTTATTAATGTTGTCGTCATTAAATGTAAGGTTTCTACATGTGAAGACATACTTCGTCTGATTAGAATGGTAGCTGTTTTGTACCCTATGATGTCTCCATCAGAACTTTCTCCTTCTTTGCCAGATTCTTCTACCACTTTTTTTTTTCTCTTTCCCTTTTAGATTTGTAGACGTGGAAGGTATAGAAAAGACCGAATATCTCTTTGGTTCTTCGAGGATCACGACACATTTATTTTTCCTAATCTGCATGTGTTCTAGTTGTTTACTAGCGAGTCCTTCTCTTATCACCCATTTTTTAGGCCATGATAGTTGCTTTGGATTTATCTTCCGTGCTTTTAAGGATCAAACATTACTAATTGTTGGTTCAAATAGTTCCACTTCACTGTTTAGTGTTTTACTTCGTGAATTTGTAGTATTTACCACTATGTAGACTAGACGATATTGTACTGCAATATTTTTGCAGACTTCTCGTAGTTCGGTCATGCTTTGAGTCTTAATCCTTAGTCCTAATGTTTTATTAAGATAATGATCTTTTAAGGACTTCAAGTAGTTTGTTGTAGTTTTAAACCAAACTGGTACATTGTACAAGTTACTTTGGATACCCTCTATTAAGATTTTTTCAAAAGTATTCCACCGATTGTCTGTTAAACAATAGATTACTGGTGTGTCTCTGTCATCTATGAATGATGGATAAAGACTAACTTATATCATACCAATATGGACATAATGATATCATTCTTTAAGGTATTGTTTTACCTTATCTGTTTTGAAGAGAGGAATGTCTAATATTCTTTCTTCAGTTTGACCTACCGAGGTTTCTCTTCTGGAGATCTCTACATTCATCTTACTCTTAAACCTGAATATGAAGTTTTTGTATATTTCTCTAACCTTGAGTTTAGACATCTCTCAATGGTTTATAGTAGAACCAGAAGTTTCTTCCTCAATTAATTCACTATGACTAATTATGTTATTAGATAAAAGAATCATATCTTCTTCATGGTCGTAGGTTTCTGACATCATGAAGATCGTGCCTATGCTTTTTAAAGTTTTATTTAAACTATCTTTGTCATCTGATGTTATTTCATCACCAGACTCGTAGTCGTACTCTGAAACAAACTCTTCTGCTTCGTCTTTTAGTCTTCAGAATCTAATTCACATGCCCATGCTGGCTTTTATCTTTCTTCAGCAAATAAGAAAGATCTTATATTTTGTTTTCTTTTCTTACTTTGACATTTATTTGCACAATGTCCTTTTTCGCTACATAACCAGCAACAATCACACTCTTCTGGTGATTTTCCTTTTGGACATGCAGATTTTTTATACAGAATATTAGATTTATTTCTAATATATCTTCTCCATGATTTTGGTTTTTCTCTTGATGGATTGAATTTTCTTTTAAGATTTTTTTTTCATTTTTCACATATCTTTTTTCGTTTTCAAACTTTTTTTTCCCGATTTTTTTTTCTCGTGAAGTTTGGTTTCTTTTCGCATCCATAGCTGTTTACCATGTTATTAACTTTAGAACAACAGTCGTAACTCATATGAGCTTTTTTCATATATTTTATTGCCTGTCTTTCAAAACAATATTTTTTTAGAACTTCTTCTACAGCTGATATCCTTCCTTCTAAGGAATCGCAAAGCATTCCGTCATTTAGGAGTTTAACAAATTCTTTTTCTGCTAACTCGTCCCACAGTTTAGGAAGTTTGGCAATAAATTACTTTTACCAATGTAGGCTGTCTCTCAGTTCTAACTTGTAAAAATATTTTTTAAATTCATAAGTGTAAAATTTAAAATAGCACATATCACATATTTGTAGTTTTGCCAAATTTGTGAAAGCACTTTTTTCTTGAATACCTATATTATTTATAAATATTCCGCAGAACTCTCGTTTGAAATTATCTGCATAAAACATTATCCATTCTTCAGAAATATTAAGCTTGCTATGGGCTTCAAATTATCATTTCGTTATCTGTTATGCTATTCCAGAACCTAACTGCATTTCCTCGCAGGATTGCTCGAATAAAATGTTTCATAGCATGACTTTCTGTTAAATTACCACCCATTATGGCAATTCTTAAGGCTTGTGCCCAATTATCGATTGTTTCTTCAGTATTTACAATATAATCAATATCAAGATATATGTCGTATTGATTTATTTCTTTCATTCTTGGGGACAAATTTATCTTTAAAATTTGTCCTTATAGGGGCGTAATTAAATTTAGAATTTTCTTTCTAAATTTAATTCTGGATTTCACGCTCCTACATGGTTTGGATCGGTTTCTCCGCTTCATAAATTCATGTCAGTAAACGCCTTATTTACTTCTGATATGGCTATTTTTTCTTCTTATTTATATTGTTGTTCTTTTAGAACAGCTTGATCTATTTCATCCATTATTGATTTTTTCAATGATTTTTCTTTTTCTACTTTGTCTAAGTAGTCATTTATTATTTTTTCTACACTCCTTCCCTTTACGGGATCTTTGGTGTCTTTTTAACCATTCGAAGATGGTTTTCTTTCGCCTTCGCTACCACTGTAAGCTATAACCTCTTCAAATACATATGAAGTTATGTTGCTATAGTATTTATTGGTAGTGTCGTAACTTCCAAAGTTTGATAAGAAGTTATCTGTTTTTTGGAGTGGTTTTTACTTCCTAACCCTTTATCTGAATTGTGTGATTTAGTTAATATCT
This sequence comes from Escallonia rubra, assembly GCA_033065855.1. Lineage (NCBI taxonomy): Eukaryota > Viridiplantae > Streptophyta > Magnoliopsida > Escalloniales > Escalloniaceae > Escallonia > Escallonia rubra. The sequence continues at coordinate 226,945 of JAVXUO010000975.1, read as the reverse complement.
GAGATGTTATCTTGTTTAGATTTCTACATATATTTAAAGTTTCATGAGATACATCAATTATTTAATTTAATAATTCGGTTATCTCAGTTTATCCCACTCCATGGTCTAACTGTATAATTCTTGTCATATGATTTAAAAAATAAAAAAAAATCATGAGTTTTTCGGTTGAATCTCGCCTTTGATTAGACTCCGATACTAGTTTTGTATGGCCAAATTCTCCTTTGGTCAGGAATGACATGTTTTTATCTTGAGATGGGTCAATTTTAGTCTTTTGAGAAGTATGTGGTATGTTAAGTGAACTGCTTAGAAGTCTCTCTCTTTCTCTCTCTCTCTCACACACACACACACAAGAGTGCTAAACGCAGGTAGCATTTAGTAAAATAATTTCTAAATTATTATGCATGTCTGCAAATAAAAAGTCAGTATGTATTTGGACTATCATGTATATATATGCACGTAAATCATATAACCTCATTATAGATGTGATACTAGTATTGATGCACGTATAATTCTTTTTGCACGTCCCATGAAATTGAAGGTTAAAAATGCTTCAAACTTATTTGATATCATTTGTTATCTAAATCTAGTCATATTAGATCAATTTTATTACATGCAATTTTTAGCCACCTTCGTGTGACATCCTGATCTGCCCTTGATAGTCGACCAATCATTAGAGTCAGCACCAAAGCACAATCATAGCCACCCAACACCACCATGCACCTCTTACATTCTGTAGTCTAGCTATAAGCACAACAGTCATCACTTACCTTCGTCGTCGAACAACGGCCAAATAGCACCACCACAACCATACCCACCCAACACCACCACTAACAACCACTTAATCAAAATTAACCCAATGCCACCACTAAGACACGTTGCTGCAACCATATCTCATGAGCGGTTAAAATATCAAAATGTTATCCTTTAGAGATGTGTAGATCAAAGCCAGATCCGATTCTCTTGTCTCATCAGTGGTGGTAGATGTCGATGTTCATTGAGAACAATCACGACTTTAAGTGGTGGTTGATGGAGTTGGCTAATGGTGGTACGTGATGGTGAAAAAACTAGTGGAGATTGTCAAATATGGTGATGGATGTGACGGAAGACGATGATGAGGGTGGTGGAAAGAATCTTTGAGATGGAAAGAGGAAGAAAGATATGATATATTGTGGCTGACGATGTGGGGGTGAGAATCAAACTGTTGACTATGTATATAAATTTTCTTTTTTGAGAGAATATTTAAGATTTGGAATATGTGGGATTTTGCGATATGTTGTTGTGGGATCAAACAAGGATGTATGCGGTGGTTTCCATGGGTGAGCTTGATGGGCATTGATAAGCCACTGTGATGTGGTACTAATAGGTAGAGAGGTGGCCGATGATGCAATTATAAGTTATGGCAGTAGTGGGTTAACCGTTGGTGGTTAGGTTATGGCTGTGGGGTGGTAGCAAGGTTGTGACAGATTGTAGTGGTATCGGGGCTATGTCAGGTTGTGGTGAAAGTTGGGGTTGTGCTAGGTTTGTGGGGCAGTTGGGGCTGTGGTAGGTTACAGTGGTGCTGAAGCTGTGATTGTGGCAGGGTTATGGTGGTGGTTGGTGCTGTTGCGGGGCTGTGGTGGGCTGAGCCAGTGGTCCTAGTCAAGGAGAGAGAAATGTAGAGTTAGGACTTTTTCATAAATTCCAGGTTTACCATGAATTTTCATATGGCTGTTAGCGACTGCGGACTCAATTGTATAAGGAAAATAAAATTTGATATTCATTTGATATATTTTAAACATTAGGTATTCGAGCCAAATTTGGTCGATACTTTAGGGTATAAATCTGAGATTAGCCCTTGAGTCATTATCGTTTGAGCTTCGTAGTTTTCGTTAACCTTCGTAGACTTGTCGCTATATAGTCACTTAATCATAATTACAAATACCATACCGGAGTAGGTTCCAGTTTTTCTCTAAACTCTTATGTATTGGATATCGGTCCTACTCGAATATATATATATATATATATATATATATATATATACCCACACACACACGGAAAACGGAAAATTTAAGACACATAATACCACATTCTTGTTTTATAGTACCCATAACATAAATATAGCTAAAATCCCGTGCATAGGTAGTTAATAATAAAGGGGAGGAAGGGAGGTCATGGGATGAGAGTGAGATGGTTAGAGTTCATGTGTTGGAAGTTACTTTCTGACCAATCATGTATTTAAAAACTTTAAAGATTCTAAACAATAGAATTAGAGATTTGGACGGTAAAAAAATGTATCGGTCCAATCTTAATATATAATAATCTATAGATTAAAGTATAGGATAATCGATAATGAAGGTGAGTCTCAAACCAACCATTATTCCAATTTGATGGCAGCAAATCTCCTTACCAAGTAAGATCGCCATCACCTAATCGTGTGGTCTCGCCAACAACATTTCATCACCGGCACCCTCCCTAGAGATGTCAAATGGGTCGGGCGGCCCGCGGGCTGGCCCGGCACGGCCCGTTTTTGGCCCGGGCTGGCCCGGCCCGTTTTTGGGCCCGGACTGGCCCTAACCCCTAGGGCTTGGGCTTGGGCCAGGGCCAGGGCCAGGCCGAATTTTTCGAGAAACAGGCCCGGGCCCGGCCCGGCCCTAAAACGGCCCCTTTTTGGCCCGGCCCTAACATGGCCCGGCCCGGCCCCATTTTGCCCGAAATCTGGCCCCCTTTTGGCCCTATTTCTGGCCCTTTTTTGGCCCTACACACAGGCCCTCTTTTGACCCTAAGGTTGGCCCTATTTCTGGCCCTTTTTTGGCCCTACACACATGCCCTCTTTTGGCCCAATATTATTATATACACACACATTATTATATATAATTGTGCGTGTCCAACGATGATCGAATGAGTATTAAATCTTAACATTAATTATGATGATCGTTCTTCTTTGTTGCAATAATCAAATGCCATGCAAACATTTGCGAAAATTTAAATAGCTACTGTATTAAGCAATTCAATAGATGTAATTGTCATTTTCTATTTACCAAACTTTCGAAAAATGCTACTTCTAAATTATAATGTTAGTAGGCCAAAAAAGACTTGTCAATATTACACCAAATTAACACGTATCAATCTCAACCAATTTATTTGGTGTATTCTTGTTGGCCATCGACACAAATAAATAACAAGAAGTTGGGAAACAAAAAAAAAAAAATTTGGGCCTGGGCCCGGCCCAAGCCCGGCCCTAGATATTGGGCCTAGGGCCAGGGCCTGGACTGGGCCTATGTTTCCCTTCGGCAGGCCCGGCCCGGCCCGGCCCGGTTGGCAGCCCCACTGGCCCGGCCCCGGCCCGGCCCCACAGCAGGCCCGATGGGCTTGGGCTGGGCCGGCCCAAGCCCGGCCCTTCGACATCTCTGACTAGAGTTGTCAATGGGCCGGGCTTGGGCCGGCCCGGCCCAGGCCCAGCGGGCCTCCAATGAAATCGGGCCGGGGCCGGGCCTCACAAATGAAAAACGGGCCGGGCCGGGCCGGGCCTAAAACCTGGGATCGATTGGCCCAGTCCAAGCCCAGGCCCTAGGCCCAATATTTAGGGCCGGGCTTGGGCCGGGCCCGGGCCCAATCCAATTTTTTTTCCCTTTCTTCCCAACTTTTTATTATAAAGACTTCTTCTTCAACAAATGACAAAGTTTTTGTAAACGGACCATTGAGTATACAATCACTTTTTCACGAATTAACCCCCTTTCGAAAAGGCAAATTGATGTTGATTGACCATTAACCACGGATTAAGTACAAAAACTAGTTGTTCTAACCCACACATACTGATTTTAAGTGCAAAATTCAATCTCTTTCGTAATATGGTGTAAAACCTGTAAATGTCAAAGAAAAATAGAGTAGATCAAACAAAAAAAATAACGAGATCGATGAAGATAAAATAACATCTTTTCTTGTTACATTCAAATTCTTTGGTCATTTAAGAAACCCTCCACTTCAATTGATTAGAGTGGTAGTCATGGCTGTCTTGAGCTTGTGGAAGGCAGCCTCATGGAAGGCAGCCTCAGCTTCTGGCCTCTAATGAAATGCATTCTTCTTAATGAGCTCAGTAAGGGGTTTGCTTATGACCCCATAACCTCTTGCAAGCTTTCTTTAGTACTGTGTCAGCCCAAGAAATCCCCTAAGGGCCTTGACATTGGTTGGTCTAGACCAAGATTTCATACTTTTGATTTTTTCTTGGTCAGCTGCCACTCCCTCAGCAGAAATAACGTGGCCCAAGTGCTTAATGTGTGTACTGGCAAAGGTGCACTTGCTCCTTTTGGCAAACAGTAGATTAGCCCTTAAAAGGTCCAAAGCCAATCTTTGGTGCTTTCCAAGCTACTGCTATAAACAAGGATATCATCAAAAATTTAGGGGGAGGGCTAACGGGGCCGGGCCGGGCCGGGCCAAACCCGGGCCAGAACCGGGCCAGTTTCGGGCCGGGCCAGAAACGGGCCGTTTCCGGGCCGGGCCGGGCCGTGCTTTTTCCCAGAATTCTTTGGCCTGGTCCAGGCCCTGGCCCCAAGCCCAAATCTGCAGGGCCGTCACTGTTCATCTGCCGTGCCGGGCCAGCCCGGGCCAGAACCGGGCCGGGTCGGGCCAGCCCGCGGGCCGCCCGGCCCTTTTGACACCTCTATCTCTAACCCTCCCGCTAGAGATGTCACAGGGCCGGGCTTGGGCCGGCCCAGCCCAAGCCCATCGGGCCTGCTGTGGGGCCGGGCCGGGGCCGGGCCTGTGGGGCTGCCAACCGGGCCGGGCCGGGCCGGGCCGACTGGGAGAAATGCTAGGCCCAGTCCAAGCCCTGGCCCTAGGCCCAATATTTAGGGCCGGGCTTGGGCCGGGCCCGGGCCCAATTTTTTTTTTTTTTTGTGTAATTTCTTTCTTTAATTGGCTATAATTATCCCTCTTTACTCATAATGTTGTTTTATTAGAGATACAACTTCCTCATGAATTTATCTTGAATTGGGAAAAAAGAATTGGTTACTACATGAGTATTTCCTTTTAAATATGTCTAGTAACTTTTATTTTATAACGCTAAAACAATTCTTAAAATAACGTATGTAAAACGATTGTAATGCTAAAACAATTGTTAAAAGAATGCATGCAAAATGACACTAATAACATTTAGCGACAATGATGGTTATATAGAGCAAACTGTTGTAGGCTACTTTTACTTTTAATAATGGGTTGAGGCTCGAAAAACTTTATTGTTGATGCGCTCTTATATTTTACCATTATCATTCCTCAATACTAAAAAAGAACTAGAGCAAAAGCGAGAAGCAAAAAAATGTTTTCTTTTTGTGTGCCAATTCTTGTTGTTTTCGTAAGAGACGTGAATATGAGATTTGTCAAAATCGTGCAATCAAAGAAAATCTTGTAAGTATAATTCGAATAGTACACAAATCTCGATCTCAAAATATGTCCCAAGATTACGTTTCTTTGTCCGAAAGTCTACTGAAAAATGATTGCTAATTATCCTAAGTGCGGAGCAACAATATTCTTATAGAGACGTTTCTCAATAATATCACCATGACTCTCAAAGTTTGGGGTGCTTTTATAAATACGTAAAGTTTAGGGACATTTGTGTAATTTTATAAAAAATAATTAAAAAAAACCATGTTTTATAGTCTTGCCACCTCCTCCTTGTTACAACTTACAATTACTATGTTAGTTAAATGTTAAAATATGGGATATGTGGATAATGGATGCATTGGGTGGAAGATAATGAAAGAAAAAAAAAAGGGAAAACCTTTCCCTTATGGGAAAGAAAGAAGAACCAACAGAAAACAAAAAAACAAGAAAACAGGAAACATAGAAGAGAAATGAAACAGAAAATGCCAAACAGGCCTACAGGGCCAGAACCGGGCCGCAGAACCGGGCCAAGCCCGGGCCAAAACCGGGCTGGATTCGGGCCGGGCCAAAACCGGGCCGTTTCCGGGCCGGGCCGGGCCGGGCTTTTTCGCAGAATCTGAAGGCCTGGTCCAGGCCCAGGCCCCAAGCCCCCTTGTGCAGGGCCGCTACTGTTCATGGACGGGGCCGGGCCAGCCCGGGCCAGAACCGGGCCGGGTCGGGCCAGCCCGCGGGCCGCCCGGCCCTTTTGACAACTCTACCTCCCGCTACCCTCCGTGGCTGACACATCATCACAATGACCTTTCTTCACCGACACCGTCGTCCACAGTTTGCATCGAACTGATCACCTCCATGGGGCATTACCTCACCTTCAACTCTGCAATCGAAGAAAGCTTTGGCCTTCCTTGGAACAGGCTGTGAAACTTTTGATGTTGGTTCAACAAGCAACCCAACAGAATCAAAAGCAACCAAAATGTCAAGTACTACGCAATAGTAGTCTTCTCCGAAAGTGCTCAACTCTAATTTGTCACCAGAACTCACTAGAAAAATTCTTCATTAGCTAGATCAAGAGTAACATATGGGAAGGAAATTGTAGAATTTCATACTGCCATTTAGTTTTCTGTTTCCTATGTGCCGAATTTGCTATTCAGAACTCTGAATTTATATAAAAGGTGTGGATTAAGCAAAAGAGAGTGGAATCAGTCAGTTTTATCTAGATTTTAGACAGTAAAATCTAAGCTCTAATTTCCCCCCTTTCTGGGCAGTGAGCTATTTGAAAAATGAACCAAATATGATGGATGACTTCATCTTAAGGGCAATGTCCCCCTCATACAACCAACCTACAATACAGTACAATAGATATGTTCAAAACCTATCATTACAAAACTATCAGGATAGGCAACTGTATAAACTGGTTACTCTACAAGCTCTCTGTGCTTGAGACCTTCATATCTTGTTTCTCCTCTTCAGTGACTGTTTTGGCTTTCTCCACAGGTTGCTCTGCGGCAGACTCTGGCTCTTTTTTCAGCTCTGATTCAAATTCTTTTGCCGCCTGCATTTAACATATATTTGCACTCTTATGTTTTATGCACTACCATAAGTAGTCACTTAGCACATTTAAGCCCACAGCTGTTTTGACAAAGGGAACTAGTCCACATAAAGTATATCTCATCTTCCCTTTTCCTTTTCCCCTTCCGTAATTTGATTCCAGATTATTATAGTACGATTATGAAACCCAACAAGTCATCTTGAATGAAGCACTAGATAACAGAAACTGCCAGTATTTGTAAGAGACAAAACCAAAAGTAAGCTATAGTTGTTTACACCTTTTCAACACTGCCTTTAGCTACAATAATGCCAAATGTAACGACAAGTAATGAGAAAACAAAAAAAGGTACCACATGTCATTCAATTAATGGAGATTGACAGCCAAAATCAAATAAAGGTGAAATAAGCAAATATGAGTAACATAATAAACAGCTTTTGAGGGATTGACAAGCATTGGAGTCATTTCAGTCTTTGATATAGATCAGAAATGTAAAGAGACTGAGAGTAGCTCCCCTGGTAGAAGTCACCATCATAGTTGTTAAATCGAGATATATGTTGTGTAGCAATTTTATTGTATTGCACATCACATCGTTTCTGTTCATACTTCAAATCTTTAGCAAACAGGATGTATCAATTGGTAATGTAATTTAATGGATTCTAATATCTCCTGATTGGAAAGACACCACTGCAGTAAGTGTTGGTAAGAATATATATCTGACTGAAAAGTAGAATGACAAATAGTTGACAATTAACTGCTAGCAGATTATGATTTCCTGTCTGGAGTTATTACATAAGGTGAAGGGTACTAGGATATATAATCAATTAGATGCCATTACTCGTTCCATTTGTTTCATCTCTGTGTTGTCTAGTATAGCAAAATAGATATAGTGCCACTGTAGAATTAATAGTTCTAGGACGTGATCCCTTGCCCCCCAGGCAACTTAAGCCAAGTTGCCAACGCGATGTGGCCGTTCATCTATTGTGGATGGACATACCAGATCTAACTTTTTTTCAAAAAACCCGTGAATGTAGCAGACGGGGATTTTGACCAAAATGTCTCGGATTCAAAGAGTCGAAGGGATTCGCAGGCAAATAGGGGGCCCATAGCGGATGGTGAAGTTTACTTAAAGAAAACAAATCTGGCCCGTCCATCCGTGATGGATGGATGGTCAGATGGTGCTGGCAACTTCGGTTAAGTTGCTAGTGCTGTCATTTATCAGCTCCCATAGTTCTATACCATAAGTGGACAGCCGTTCGAGAAAAATAAGATATCGACCAAGAAAACATATGAACAAGATGCAAGCTATAGGAACAAGACGACAACCCAACCCTCAACAAGTAGAGCCACCATCTCTTAAGGATATCAAATTATCTGCACACCTCCAGCTGAGAAGTTTTGACCGCACAAGATAATGACCGAAACTTCTGCCTTCCATTTACTATATGTAGGGACTTAACTATGCTTTATCTACTGCTTCACCCCCACAGGATGATGCTATAATGAAGAATGGAAATTTTTTTTTAAAAGGGGTTCAGATGTGACCATCGTAAAGACTGGACGCTAGAAAAACACGAAGACACTTATGATGCTCCGAGGACATTATCATGGATCTATTCTATAATTATGTAAGAGAGGAACTATAGTGATGGGGCCAGGGAACGATAATTTTTAATCCAAAGGGAACCGGGAATTATCAGCATATAACCACTGATTATGTGAAGTCGTGGAGTGTGTTGGTGAATTGGTTGCATGCCCAAAGCCAATCACATAGCATCTAGAATTGTTAGGGTGCATCCAAATCCTGCAAACTGTGGTCAACCCAGCATGTAACAAGCCGAGCGCATTTGCACGAGGTAAAATAGCATCTTTGCTCTCTTGCAAGAGATTAAAGCCACAAATTTAACATCAGTGAGACTGAGGATGAGATAGACCATGTCAGAGTTCTAACCACAATGACAAAAAGAAACCGACTTTGTATGATAGTTATGATGCTGCATAGCACTTATAAGGGACATTCAACTCTTTGAATATTAAGTCCTACCAGCATTTTCCGTTGGGGAGAAAGATACAAAAGTCATGCAGATCGTAACTATCTATAGATAGACCACTTAGTATCTTGTCAGAATGGATCATATGCTCAACAATGGGTCTGGTTTTCTTCTTTTTTATAAAATTAGCTCAACAACTACAATGGTTTTTCACATGTAACCTGGACTAAAGGCAATAATAGTGCTATAGGTGTCGCAGACATTATGGAGAAAAAAAAAAAAACTGAAGTAGGTGAGAGAAAAGAGATGCCTTTCATGTAGAAGACTACTAGGATACTTACCTTGACACACACACATGAGAAAAATGACACCCATTTGTTCACTTCAAGATATGATATTCCCTCTTCTCAAGGCTTTTCCACAGTTTGGTCAGGTCTAATACAGCTCCATCCAACTAAACATTGGTTCCAAACTAGTTGGGGTCTGCTACATGAATCCTTTGCTTCAACTCTCCCCTATTTTAAACACATGATTCTAGAAATATCTAGCAATCCCAATGTTGTTCCCAGTCTAGCCCGACCTCGTCTTACACCAACAACTCAACAGTCAGGGACTCAGGGTGCTAAGACAGGATATCTGAATAATTATCAAGCTGGATCTCATTTTTATTACAAGGCTCTCGCTGAAGTCATTGTCCAACAACAAGGTATGCACTGTAGCATGAAGTAAGGCTATTGATGTTAAATATAGAAACTACGGAGGACGTTATACAGATAGATAAGATTATCCAAATAGAGCATTTTCCAACTGCAGTATGACAAAGTCAAATCCTACCCTTAACTAGTGCTACCAACTTCAATGAAAAATATTTCCCTAAAGAGTCTTTTCCCTTAATTGTATAAGCATATTCGCCCCTCTACTCATTGCCAAATGGTTATAGACGGGATGCTGCAGCACTCAGCAACATTTTAAGAGGCTCAAAGAATTTTCGGTCCACAAGATCTCAAGTTTGAGTTGGCTATAAGCCACCACCTTCTACCTTTGTGCCATTCACTTAATGACTCAGCAAGAATGGAACTAGTACTCTTCATGGAGGACCTAAGATGCTAATGGCTATGTTTCTCATACTAGAGATCTTTGAAGAAGCCTACCTACAAGGTCAGACTGTGAGAAACAGAAAGTCAGGCTTCAGAGAATTGAAACGGCAAGGATCTAAAAATTGACAACGTGGTAACTTCAAATTATCAGCATACTCAATTTCAAAGAGCTCGGGGGGAATCTTTTACAGAGAAAAACGTATTTCATTGGGTCTCGAGAATCAGAGAAAATCATGGGTCTACAGAATTTGAGAATGTCTCCTCCGGTCTAAATAATTTGAAAATACCAAGAGAGAAGATTGACCTAGTTGGTTAGATATGTTTCAGTCTCGATAAAGAAATTGGTCTGACAATGACTTTTCAAACACGGCATTAGAGAGGAAGACACCTCCCCCACTCTCCCAGGTTCTGAGATTTGGAGAATGTTAGCAGACAGACTGCCACTCTAAATTCATAGAAACTGCAACAATCTCTGTGACCAGAGACGTGGAGAACGCGGGGAGAAAAAGCGGGAAAACTTAAGAGTAGGCAATGTACACATGCCAGGAAACTGAGAAGACAGCGAAAACATGACCTTGGGCAGAAATACACGTGTCAAAAGTCAAGCCAGAGACGTAAATGTGACATCTCTCACTAAGTATAAAAGCCCAACTTCAATATTTTTTAAGCCTTCAACACCGACCTCATAGCTAGACATTAGGTTACTTAGCTTTAACTCCTATCTTTGACTGTAGTTTATCTTGTATAAAGTCACTATTGTTGAATTATACTCTTTTGATTGAGCGGATCTTTTGTTCTTCCGACGGGTTGTTCAATAAAATCGATAAGATCTATGTTAAGAAGGTGAGCTTTTTCGTTTCACATATCATCTGAGTTATAGTTTAACTTAGTTAGGAGTCAGTGTAGTGCAGCTTAACATAATTAGCACCGGAAAGTCCTGAATAAACCATAAACTTCAAAACTCAATCTCGTCTTCCCTGCCTTTTTCTCTATTAGCTTTTTGCCCTATTTGGCCGACACTAGATTATGCCTTCGTAGAGAAAGCAAATATACTATACAAGATTGCATTTCTGAGTGCCATCACACAAAAAGCAATGGCAGCAAATCATCAACTCGTAAACAGGGTTTCAATCACACTTCAGTTTTGCTGACAGTGCATTGTCGATTTCTGTTGAATCAGCAAATATTGTCTATCTAAAGTGCTAAGAGAAACCCACAATTTAGAATTTTGTTTTCCTTGTTCCATTAAATTCATGTAACACAGAAACGTCTTTTGTAGCCGTTTACTATCCTCATTTTCAGAAGTCTGTGCATAACATGATCTTTCTTTCTTTATCTCTTATGCACTCTTTTCCACCATTTTCTTAATTGTTCTCTTAAACATGTCACATGACCGCAGTCAAACAGGGAAAGCAATAACATAACTAAAGATAGATAAATAAAACTAACTTAAACAGCATACAGTTAACATTATTGGCCATAATCCTACAGTTAAAAAACACTCCAAAAGGGCAGTAAACAAGTACCTCTTGGAAGCTCTTGACGGTCTTGCCGATGCTCCGGCCCACTTCCGGCAACTTCTTGGGCCCAAAAACGAGGGCGGCGACGCCCGCTATGACCACAAGCTCCGGCATCCCAAGCCCAAACAAGCAGTTGCAGGACAAACCCCTACGCCTACCACTACCACTACTACTAGTCCTGCTTCTGGTTCGGCCCAAAACCAGGCTGACCCTATTTTCCCCGGTGGTGTTGAAGAAGGCCGAGCTAGAGGAAGAGAAGCGGACGAGAGGCCGCGAAGTTGGTCTGGGAATCTGTGAAAAACAAGATAGATTGATTGCCATCTCCATGTTTGACTACCGAATACCGATTCCTTCGATTTGTGCTTCTGCTGTGTGTAGGTTAGAGCAGAAAGCTGGGGGCAAAATGCGTGTGCGTGGAAAAGTGGATAATTGTGCAGAGTACATGATTGGTGGCGGCCCTTTGGACTGGCTTGACTTAGGATAGGCCTTTGTTTTGGATCGACTGCTAAGGGGGCCTTTTGGGCTACCGCTCAACCATGCTGGTTTCTACGGGCTTCGGATCAACTTCTTGTTCTCCCCAGCCTCTCTCTCTCTCTCTGTTAAACAAAAAACAATCTCGAGTGTAATGGCGATGCATTTAACAATATGATATAACTTTGGGCAAATTACACAAAACTCCCTTTGAGGTTTGCCTTAATTACACTCACCTCCTACTAACTTTAATAATTACACTAAGTTACACTTTTTTATTTTTCTGTTAACAGCCCTAACAGAATCGACGAAAAGACAAGAACATCCCTCATAAACAAAAAAATTACCCAATCATTTCCTTTTTCCACTGCCCATGGCGCGCGTTCTCTCTCTCTCTCTTACACACACACACACATCACACAGACGGACAGAACTCACCCAGCAGACACACACACACAACTCACAACATCGGCCACTAATGGCCCACGAGACATCGTGCCAATCGCCTATCCGTCGGCCACCCATGGCACCCGAGATGCCGCCGCCAATCTCCCAACCGCCGACAATCAATAGCCCATACAAATTTTTTGGTCGCCGTCGTACACCATCTCCAGTGAGGGTTAAGGGCCACCATCGATCTGCCCATCAACGACCGTTGCGCCTCTTCGGCCATCACGACAGGCCAGTAGCGCCCTGAGCACCACCACCAGATGCCCAACCGCCACCAATCGCAATCGCGCAATCCACCACCATAGGATCTACACGGCAATGAATGGGTCTTGTGCTTCTTGATCTAGACTGCCAGATCTACACCGGTGAAAACAAACCCACCGCCACCGCAATGCTCGATCATGTGATTCTTGATCGATGATGTTTCAGCACCGTTGTGAGCCAAACCCTTCTGGTTTTTCTTCTTTGTTTATTCAGTTACTGCTTCTTTTGTTTTGCCATTTTTCTTTGATTCAGTGATTTGGGTGTAATCCAGTGATGGGTTTTATGCTTGAGTTGGTGGTTACTGGTGGATTTGGGCTTGAGTTACGGGTATGATGGCTGTTGGTGTGTGTGTGTGTGTGTGTGTGAGAGAGAGAGAGAGGCAGTGGTGTTTGGGGGGGTGCAGATGGTGTTTGGTGGTGGTTTGCTGCATCGGCGGTGGTGGTTTGATGAAAAAGAGAAAGACAGCTTAACGAAAATTTCGGTAGACCACAAAAGGTTACGTGGTGCCCTAATTTTTATTGACGGACGCTTAGTTTTGTGTAAACGTATTACAAACCACATGGAGCTTAGTGTAATTACCAAAGTTAGTAGGAGCTGAGTGTAATTAAGAAAAACCTCAGGGGAGTTTTTTGTAATGTGCCCTAACTTTGGGTAGATAATAAAGGTGAAGGAATTTATATCCACCCATCTAAATCTTTTGCACCACATCATATCTATCATCATTATATTAAGTCTTTTTTGGCTCTTATGTACTCTCTCCGTCCCACATAATTTGATCAACTTTTCTTTTTGGACCGTTCACAAAAATTGCTAATTTCTAAACTAAGAAAGATTATGTAGGTACTTCTACATACTTATTTTTTTTTATATTTTTTAATTCATTTTCTCTCTCCGCATTTAATCTCGATCAACTCAATTTCTTTCTCGTGGCCCATTTTCGTACACTTTTTTATTCATTTCTCTCCACATTTAATACTCCATTAACTTTTTTTTTCTTTTGGCCCACTTTCTTCCCCTTCTCGCTCTAAAGGATAATCACTTAAATCCTTAATCTGTATAAAAAAAATATTTAATCAAATCTCACAAATATCCTCCAGATAAAACTGAAAACCAAAGTAGCACTCATGGAACCACATCAGCTCCCACAAAACGGAGGCCTACCTCCACGCTCCGACTCATAAAATTCGGTGGAGATCCGAGAGGAAACATCACAAACCCACCCACCCCCCCCCCCCCCCCCCGCAAAGCTGGACACTCCAACCTATCCCCAACCAAGACATTAAGGCTACTGACGAACCCACTCACTCATGCCAATTATCACCCACTATCGGATCCCATAAATGAATATGATGATCGCCTTTCTATCCATTCTTATTCATCCTATGACACCAACTCTATGACAACATCCTTACCTACTAAACCTGAGGGAAACTCCCCGTACACCCTTTGTAAACCACATGACACCAACTGCCCCCCCCCCCCCTTTCGTCCACCTTAAACCCAAACACCCAGGAACCTTAACCTGAACCCGCCTCAAACATCCATTGGTCAAACATAAAACAATCTTCCACCACCGCCATAGAACCTGAACCACACTCTCCCTCTAACAGAGACCTTGAGGAATATGACGTCCCACCAACCACAAATTGTGTCAACCATAATGAACCCACCATTGCCACCATAGTTCTCCTTGGGAAGAGCAGCGACCAGAGCACAGAACCAACACATGTTCCACCGCATGTCTGGCTTCAATCAGTATTCACTACAACAAAATCCCGGCATGTCAAACACACAACACCTGACAAAGGTTACCGTGCCCAATCATGACAAACAAATACTTGGCCCTCGTAGACCTCGATCAAAGTCTAAACGCCAATAAAAAATCCTTAACCAACATCCTTTTCTCCCACCTAACACTCCATATCGTCGTTACCACCATGTACTCCGACGAGCTCGAGAAGGGCCAGCCGAGCTCGAGGAGGGCCAGCCGAGCTATCTCCTCAACGCACAGATGATCCGAGCTCAACCAGGGGAAGTATTAATCTGGCCAGGATGGATAGAATGCAACCGCCCACCACATCAGAAGGAAAAACTCTATGAACCCAGAACCTCTTATCATGAATATTATAGTTTGGAATTGCAACGGAGTGGGTAATTTCCATTTCAACCTCCATGTTTGTGATATTATTGAACGTCACAATCCTGAAGCCCTGATACTTCTCGAAACTAAAATTATTGCTGTCTCCGCAAAACGGATTGCTAGCTCTCTAAGTTTCGACCGAAACCACATGGTGGATGAAAATGAATTTCAAGGAGGAACCTGGCTGGTCTGGCACTCAAACAAAATCCAGATTGATGTAGTGCATGAATCACCACATGCCCTCCACGATATGGTCCAGGCAAGTCCCTTACCACTTTAGTTTTCATTGGTTATCTATACCTCCCCTGTTAGAACTATTAGAAATACTTTATAGGATGATATGCTGTATATTTAGAAATCTCAAAACTTGCCTTGGCTTATTTTGGGTGACTTAGATGAAATCACAAATCATGATGAAAAAAAAGGTGGCATAAGTTTTAACTTGAATAGAGTGTGTCCTTTCTTAAATCTTGTGGTTAAAATCCAACTCTTAGAGAGTTTAAAGGCCAACCATTGACCTGGAATACCGTCATATTCATGGACATGACCTTATTTTTGAAAGATTGGATAAGGCCATGGCCATAGAGTCTTGGCTACAAATTTTTCGTAATGCTCAGATGCTACACCTTCAACGTACCCATTCCGATCATCACCCTATTTGTATCAGAACAAAAAACTTCTACGTCTCGGGGAATGCGAATTTCTCATTCCGATTTAAAACGGCTTGGTTTTATCATCCAAACCTTAGGATCACGATTGCCAAATTTTGGTCAAACTATCAAAATGATCAATTAACTTTCTACTCTAAACCTGAGGCTTTAACGTACCACCTCATGAACTGGAAGAAAACTGTTTTTGGATACATATTTAAGAAAAAAACAAAACAAAAATTTTTGGGCTAACTGGTATTCAAAGGAGTCTTGCAAATCGTTCCTCGACTTTCCTGAGTAACTTAGAATTTGAGCTCCAAGACCAGTATAACTCTATTTTGCACCGGGAGCATGAGTATTGGAGACTTAAGGCCAAGATTCAATGGAATTGCAAAGGGGACCGTAATACGCATTTCTTCCACTTATTGACTCTCAATAGGCGTAGATTCAATCACGTGGCCACCATTAAAAATGACCAAAGCTGCTGGATAACTGATGAACAAGAAATTAGGCACCCTTTCTACAAACAACTCACTCTTTTATACTTGGGTGACCCTACGCTCCCTAGTCAACGTGACTGGATCTTCCCCGAATTCTTCAGCGTTAATACCAATTTTACTGATTTAGGTAGGGCCCCTCTTGATGAGGAAATCAAACAAGCTTTATTTGACATGGACCTGATAAGGCCCCAAGGCCGAACAGTTTCCACCCGGGCGTTTTCCAAAAGTTTTGGGATCTTTTTGGCCCTGACCTTCTTGCTCTAGTAAAATCTTGCTTTGCAAATAAGTCAATCTCATAGAACCTTAATAAAACCCACGTTTCTCTCATTCCTAAAAGCTCTAGTACGGATAAGGTTACGCAATTCCGGCCTATTAGTTTATGCAACATCACTTATAAAATAGTCTCTTGCATCCTGGTTAATCGTTTGCGTCATTTAATTGGCTCTATTATCCAACCTAGCCAAACTAGCTTCCTTAAAGGTCGGCGTGTGGCGGATAACATCATTATTGCAAATGAGCTTCTTCATAATATTAGACGTAAAAAGGGAAATTGGGGTCTTTTCATGGCTAAGATGGATTTAGAAAAAGCCTATGACCGATTGAATTGGAAATTCCTGTTCACTACTCTGCTTAAGAAAGGTTTCCCAAAAGATTTCATCCTGTTAGGTATGAGCTATGTATCTTCTGTTCAGTATGCGATTCTTTGGCATGGAAAACCTTCGGATTTCTTTAGGCCATTTGTAGTCTCTGCTAAGGAGACCCGCTGTCACCTTACTTATTTATTTTGTACCTAAATGATCTCTCTGAATTTTTTTTGCTCAAGGAGTCGGACCATACTATTAAGCCTATTAAAGTTGTTCGCTCGGGTTTATGGATCTCCCGTCTTTTATTTGCGGATGATATTCTTTTGTTTGGACGGCTACCAAAGATAACTTCAGAAATTATCTTAGCACCTTTAATGCGTTTAGTGATCAAGCAGGTCTAAAAATAAACACTGCCAAGTCTCGGCTCCTCCGACATTATATTAGTGCTATTGCTGAAACTAAAATAACATACAAATTTTACAATTACTTGGGAGCTCCCCTTACTGAAGGCTGGATAAAAAGGGTATTTTTTTGCTCACCTGGTGGATCAAACCAGAATCAAGTTAGCAGCATGAAAGTCCCACTCTTTATCCTTAGCTGGCCGGACGATTCTAGTAAAATCGGTCCTCAACCCTATGCCTATTTACACTATGCAAGCCTATGTCCTCCCTACATCAGTGACCTATAAGCTTGATCCCTTCAGTCAAAACTTCCTTTGGGGCCACACGAAAATGGGAAAAAACAAAATGGCACGCTTTAAGTTGGGATAGAGTGACAACTCCTCAATCTACTGGCAGACTTGAAACACGTAAGACTGATACGACTAATAAAGTTACGTTTCTAAATATTGTTTGGTGATTGTGGAAACAACCTCACTCCCATCAGGTCTCACACTAAGAGACAAAAACCATCCTAATGCTATGATCTGGAACGCTAAAAAAAGAGGAGACAACTCTCCTTATGGAACCAGCTGGTCCTTAGAGCTCGTGACAGTCTAGCGACTAAATTGCATCTCCTACTGGAATCATTATTGACACCCGGATGGGGTGCTCCGTCATCTTCTTATAGGTCCCCTTTTTGCTCAAGCCGATGACCTTCATGTTAAAGAAGTTATCACCAACAAGAAGTGGGATTTGGATAGCCTTCAAAGAATAACACCTAACTATATTGTTAAATGCATAATGACATCCCTCTTCCCCTTTTTCATGATTCTCCGGACAACCTCATATGGCCCCATGATAAAGGAGTGTGCACTGTGAGATCTGCATATAACTGTCTGATTTCTGAAACCATACACTCTAACAGAGTTTGGTTGTGGATTTGGAAGGCACTGTTACCCCCTCGCATCAAAAGCTTTTTATGGAAATGTGGGCATTATGCTCTCCCAGTGCGAAATAAACTCTCGTGGCTTAACATTAAATTGTGCCCTCACAACTGTGGTCTTACCAAGACGGCGGTGGACCATTGCCTTAGGAGCTGTCCATTTGTAAAAACTTTCTGGGAGACGGCTAACCCAGATTCTACGAATGGCCAAAATTTAAATCTCCTTTTTCACTCTTGGTGTAAAGCGAATCTTAAGAGTCGTAAACAATTGGCCCCAACCAAACCCCTTGGAATACCATATCCGCTTTCCTCATTACTCTCATATGGCATCATCGTAACAAATTAGTCATCTTACAAGAAACCTTTTCGAATATCCACAAGATCATCCAAACTGCTACTGATCAGGCACGAGACTACACCTTCTTCCTCACTTTGAATAGTAAAATCAACCCTAGGAAGACCATTCATGTGGGATGGAAGTGCTAAAGTCGATCGAAAATCTGGTGGCGCTGCTGCCCTTATTAGAGACCACAAAGGTAATTGGATTTAGGGATGTACAAGCCGACTAAGGTACACTAATAGCCATTCTGCTGAATGGTGGGCGGTACGTGACGACCTCATGCTAGCTTGGAACCTCAACTGTCGGAATTTCTTACTAGACATAGATGATAAATATGTGGTTGACTTACTTCAAAATGAAAACTCTCCCGCCCTGATAATTGAAACTTTGGTTATGGATTGCAGGGCACTTCTTAAGCGTTCTTGGCAGGTCATAGTTTCTCATGGGTTCCGGGAAACAAACTTCTACACAGATTTCATGGCTAAACAGGCGGTGGATCAGCGTTCGAATTACCAGTTACGGGATTTTGCACCGATCTTTTTCACTTCTCCGATATATTGATATTAGTGGAAGAGTCACCCCACACTCAAACTATTGCTTAATTAAATAAATTCTTCTGCTTTTCCAAAAAAAAAAAAAAAAGAGTGACCATTTTGCGACTCAAAAAAAATGTGAAAGACGAGTCTGACCGTTACTGGTGCTAGGAACACTTTTCCGTTAAAAGCAAGATCAAAATCAGTCTCCTTTGTTTGATTTCATCCGCAACAAGGCCAGTGCCAGTATATACATGCACCCCATTCCTATAGTCAGATGCTCATCCCTGCTGCAACACAAAGCAAGCACCATTAACCAAATCAAACAAGTCCACGCCCAGCTCATCACCAACGCCTCCAACTCACCGTCCCTCTTCGGGAAGCTTATCGAAAAGTACTGCGCATTACCACCTCCCCACGCCACTAAATATGCCCAACTAGTTCTCACACACCTCAACAGCCCAGATGTGTACCCCTTGAACGTCTTGATCAGGTGCTCCCTTCCCAGGCAATCCATTCTTGTATTTGCCAACTGGGTTTCCAAGGCGAGCCTGGTTTTCGATGATTTCACGTACATTTTTGCCCTCGGAGCTTGTGCTCGATGTGTTGATCTTTCGGCACTTTGGGAAGGGAAACAGATACATACTAGAATTCTAAAACATGGTTTTTGTTGGAATGTGATGGTTCAAACAACTGCTGTACATTTTTATGCGAGTAGCAATGAGGTTTTGTCTGCACGTAAGGTGTTTGAGGAAATGCATGAGAGAAGCAGCGCAACCTGGAATGCCATGATAAAAGGGTACTGTTCCCAAGGGGAGAAAATTAAAGAACGTGCCTGCGAAGCGTTGATGTTGTTTCGCAATATGTTGGTTGATGTTTGCGGAGTGAAGCCGACGGATACTACCATGAGTTGTGTTCTGTCAGCTGCTTCTCAGTTGGGTGTTCTAGAAACTGGCACCTGCGTTCACGGTTATATGGAAAAAACAATTCATCTCCCCGAAAGCGATGTCTACATAGGTACTGGCCTTGTTGACATGTATTCGAAATGTGGGAGTCTTGATAGTGCTTCTTATATTTTTAAGAAAATGGAAGAAAAGAACGTTTTGACTTGGACGGCTATGGCGATGGGGCTGGCCGTTCATGGGGAAGGAACACAAGCTTTAGACCTTTTGGATGATATGAAGGCTTGCGGAATAAAACCGAATGAAGTGACCTTCACCAGCCTTTTATCTGCTTGCCGCCATGCTGGACTTGTTGACGAAGGCCTTTGTTTGTTCTATAGCATGGAGAGATATGGAGTCACGCCTCTCGTACGGCACTATGGCTGCATTGTTGACCTTCTTGGCCGAGCTGGGCATCTTATAGAGGCATATGAGTTTATAAGTGGAATGCGTGTTGAACGTGATGCGGTTCTTTGGAGGAGCTTGTTAAATGCATGCAGAGTTCACGGGAACGTCGTGATGGGTGAGAAGGTTGCAGAAGTCCTTCTCCATATACAGCCGCACGAGAATTGTGTACGCATACATGATGCAAGCGAAGACTATGTAGCCTTGTCTAATGTGTATGCTTCTGCAGAAAGGTGGGAGGATGTAGAGATGGTGCGAGGGGCGATGAAGGTGAAAGGGGTAGAAACTAAACCTGGTTGTAGTTCTGTTCATTCACTAGTTAGCAATCACTCCTGACAAGACATAAGAGCACACAAAATGCTGCTTCTTTGGTAGTTTGGTAACCTGTTGTTGCACTTATATATTCAAGTACTAAAGATCAATCAATTTTTATAATCTGACAGTCAGCAATTGACTTTTTCGCCATGCCTGTTCTTGTTGATAGTTTTTTGTTAGAAATCAATGTGAATATCAGTGTGGTCACCGGGGTTAAGAGTGTAATGTTAGTCAACCAAAAACATCTAGGCAAATATGCATTAGCCTTCCATGCAGTGTTTTCTGATAGAGCGTCTTACATGTTCTACATGTACATACACAGTGGCATTCCTATAATTCATGATCATCCCTTCTATTTTCTTGTCATCAGCTCATTGTACCCACCTTTCTTTCTATATATGTACCACGTGTAATGCCAACAACCTGAACATTATTTGTTATGACAACTTTTGGTGTAACACCCTATGTGAATGACATCCAACACGAATTTTTTTTTAGAATTTTAAAAATGTGGTAGCTGATCACTACCCAATATAACATGTTTGCTTTATATTATGATTCTCTACACATCTCAAATTCTTTTGCTCTTTATATTTCTTGCACACGAATTGCATGTGGTATGAAAAGTAGTAATATATTTAGCCGACTTTCTCTGTCTCTGTCTCTTCTCTTACCATGACACTCTCGCGATCGGCATCAACTTTAACCCGTCCCCATAACCAGATTTTTGTTTAGGGTGCGTAACTCGTCACTGTTTTATAACAGACAAAATTAGGGTTTTTATACAAGTCTCTTTATTAATGTCTAAGCACAATCCTGCAACTGAACCTCTAAACTGTCAGATTCAGATCGGAAGTTATTGCGGACGTACTGAAGGACAATGCATTAGCATTAACAGCACCTTTTCAGCTTGGTCAGGTCGGGTCCCAAACTGTTCAAAACATACACTTCATGTCTTATATTTGTGATGAACTTATCTATAACGTTAGAACCCGGTAATTTAATTTACTAACGTATCTTAGACAGGCATCCCTTCAAAGGGTCGTTGCAGGACATATAAAAACAAAATGTCTTCAAATTTTATGGCACTATAAAGCAATTTGCTGCTTTTTGTAACAAAGAACTTGAATCTCTCTTTTAGCTATATACTGTACATTTTAAGCGATCAACTTTACCTTTGAGGCTGAACTCCTAACTGAGGAAACAAAACTTCAATGTGACGGTGACAGAAATTGTGGTGATAACATAAAAAATTGTCGGAAAGTAATTTTGAAAAGCCTGATTATAATTCAAGAGCAATGCATCTAGACTCTTAAAGTGTCGTATGTACCAAAAGTCCAGTAACATCCACTCGGAAGTTAAGAGTCCAGATTCTAGAAAATTAATGATGTAAGAGGTTCTAGAAATATTTTTTAACTTGTACAGACATTTTGACTTGTACAAACATGGTCCTTGAATAATTGATCACTGTGAAGCATGACTGTACATGCAAATTTGGTATCTTTGCACAAAATTTAATGTAATAATTTTAAATTAAAATATTACACTACTCTGTAATTTTTATACAAAACAAATATAAATACACTGATTCTATCTCTGAGGGGGTCACGGCTGAAATAGCTTGATTTTGAAACATGAATTTTGACTTGCGGTTGAAAGATCGTCGAAATGATGCTTGATCGATAGCTTCAAGGCTTTATCCCGAATAAGTTTGACGATCCGTGACTTGTAGAATCGCAGATGTTGAAGGCGAATTTCGTGACTTGGAAGTACTCGATTGAAGAACATTATTGCACTAGTACGTATTCTTCTTCAAATGAAGCACAAACAGAGAAATAACAGAGTTTCGACTGAGCTTTGACTTTTTCCTTTTTCTGTACCTCAAGCCCTCTATTTATAAGCAAGGCAGTTGGCTTAATTCTGAAAAACCTATGATTTGGGCTTTGACATTGTAATTAAAGAGATTTTTGTCCCCTTTGATTTAGTTAAAATCTCTTAATTAAACATATTCATAGTTCAATTTATGGCTAATTACACCTATGTCCCTGAGGTTAGGGGGTAATTACAGTCAAGGACACAAAGTTTCAAAATGTAACATTCCGTGACAAAAAATGTTTCAAATGTATCACCCGTATCCATCCGTTAGGGTTCCATCCAAAAAGTTTACTGTTCATCATTACGTATTTTAAAAATGACAATACTGCCCAATACTACCCTTATACCATATAGGGTATTTTTTATTCGTATTCATACGTATTTTTTAAATTAGGGTATTTTCGAACCCTTATTTTTTCACTTTTTCTTATTTTAAGTCATTAGGGTTTGAAAATTATGGTTTTGAAACCCTAATTTGAATTAGGGTTTCACAAATTAGGGTTCAAAACCCTAATTTTGAAATTTTAATTTCTAATTCTATCTCTCTTCAAAATTTTTATTTCTGAATATGGTTTTTAATTTCCTTAAAATACCTTTTTTTTTAAAATATGAAAAACCCTAATTCTCATCCCCTCCCCCCACCCCCAGCTCCACCCTAATTTTCATTCTCCCTAAATTCTAACTCACGTCGCCGCCGTCGCCGCCATGCCGTCGTTGCCCCATCTCAGCCCCACCCACCCCGCCCTCTCCTCTATCGCGCACCACCTCAATCATTCACGGTAGCCCGTTTACCTCGGCGCCGCCGCCACAATGGCCCGTCGCAACCAAATCAGATCCAGCCACCCCCCGTAACCACCACCATCACCTTCCGTCACCCCTGCCTTTGAAATCTACTCAGCCGCCACGTAGTCGGCCTCGCCACAACCCCCAACAGATCCTGGTTTCACCTCTCTCACCTTCGTACACCACCGACGATCGATCAACCACCATAATTGTATCCGCGATCCTCCATCATCTCCGCAACCCACCACCATACCCACGGCCTTCCACCATCATCAGATCTGTTTCTCTTTTTTTTTTTGGTAATTATTTAACATAAATCTTGTTTCTGTTATGGGTTAGTGCAGTGTATTGATCGGCGGTGGCGTTGTGGGCGTTGTGTATAGCTTGCTCCGGCGTAAGGGGCACGACGGTGGTGTTGGGGTGGTGCATGGTAGTTGGTCATGGTTTGTGAGGGTATGGTTGGGGTATGTGTACATGACTGGTTGGGAAGAAAGAGAGGAGAAAGAAATATAAGAGAGAAATTACATTTTAAAAGTAAAGAGTGGCATGTTAAGAAATTACATTTTAAGTCATGGGCAATACGGTCATTTCGCTAAAACCGTTAGGTATTCTTCTATTCCGTTAGGGCAAAGGATATAAGTGTTAATTTTTCAAACTTATGGACACGAGTGTAATTACCTCCTAACCTCAGGGACATGGGTGTAATTAGCCCTTCAATTTAATTTGTAAATACTTTCTTTAAGTCAAAGTTGACTTATTTAGCTTTTATTGTAGCAAGACCACATTTCGGCAAGACTAATAATTTTATTTGGGCTAGTTCTTCTGGCTTAACTTTGGATCGAGCCAATCATTTTATTTGACTCCGTGTCAGCATCTTGGCCCGTATTTCCTGCAATATTGAATATTTGACTAGTCACTATAATTATCAACCATTAACCGGTAAAATAATTTTTAGTGTCTACAAATTTTCTTAGCCAAATGTCCGCGTGGAAAAGTGGGCAGCAGAAACTCGAAAAAGAAAAATGAAAAGTGAGCCATAGACCTACGAAGAAGAAAATAGACATTATTACAAGGAATTGAAAACTTTCAAGATGAAGAACAAGTATGTCATACTTCATATTGTTTGAGACTCTCTCCATCTTCCTACATCTCACCCGTCCAATACACTATATCACAGTGATATACTGAAAACTTTTCTCATCAACTACAAGTAATCCGTATCAAAGTTAGCGATAAAGTAGTAGAGGACTATACATTTGCATTATATAGGTTACTGAGTTAAGTGAAAAACTATTTCACCATGAATGTACCCTATCTTTTTCTTTATTTTTTCCTTTAGTCAGGCAGCACTAGGAAATGTTAGAAATATACCTATCACATATGGGAGGTAGGCGACTCCTTCGAGTCACTGCCTCAACCCGTAAGGTAGGCGACTCCTCGACACTACCTTGACACGCTTTGAGCACTCTGGCATAAGGATTCCCCTCTCGTTAGGCAGGTGACTCCTCCGGGACACTACCTTGACTCGTCATGTTGGAGATTCCTTAGGACACTATCTTAGCATGTCCTGTAGGCGGCTCTTCGGGACTTAACTTGGCCACTCAGGTAGGCGACTCCTCCGGGACAATCTTGGTGTGCTTCGAGGCAAGGCAACATTTTTTTGTTTAAAATGTTTTGGTAGACCGTTCTTTCTCTATCTGGACCTTCGATCGACTGCTTGTAAATAAACAGGCGAAATTAAGTACTTAATTTTTTTTTATAAAAGTATTACCCATGAAAAAAGAAGTGAAAAGAAACATTAAAACTGCGTTTAACTACTGTCAACTAGGCCATCTCTTAATAAACAAAATTCGAAATGCCGATTAAGATGTGATCTACCCTTACCCAAAAAAAAAAAAAAACTCTACAACACTCACATTTAGTTTTGTCATGCAATCAAGTTTTACCTTTATAATCCAACACAACACTCGCGGATGTAATTTTGATGGTCTTGAAGTAGACATCTTTTGTACAACATTTTAAACAAAAAATAAAGATATACAACTTTAGAGTAATAAATCAGTGAAACGGTAACACTAGTATCTTCTTATATATGGTGATAAAACTAGAGCATAATAAGAAACATGTATTTTGAGTTGCTAATATTTTTCAAAGTATTTTCCTTATATAATAAAACATCAAATGACAGTGTGTAAAACTAAGCGGATCAACTAGAACTTTTTGCCAATAAGCTATCATAGTTGTAATTAAAGAAGGCTTGTAGTTGAAAGATTAAAAGACTTAACAAATAACATCGCACAAGAAAGCCTATAGAGTATGCATAAGTACTTTATTGTGTGAAAAAAATGTAAGGGATGACTCTGAGGCTCTATTTGACAACACTTTCAATTTTGATTTTCTGTTTCCAAAAAAATAAAAATCAAAACCAGTTAAAATTTTTTTTTTTTTTACAAAAACTGGTGAGTGTTTGATAACCCAGTTTTTATTTTGAGTTTTTTTTGTGTGTGTTTGATTATCTGGTTTTTATTTTGAGCTTTTCTTTGGTGGTTGTGGTGGTGGGGTGTGGCAGTGGCCGGCCGTCGACGGTGGCAGGCGGTGGCTGCCACCGCCGCCGGCCGGCAGCGGTGGCAGCCGGCCTACGGCGGTGGTAGTCGCCGACCGTCGGTGGCCGTTGGCAGCCGCCGACGGTGCACAGTGGTGGTGGGCGGTGGCTGCCGACGGTGGGAGGGTGGTGATGGTGGTTATCTCAAAATAAAATCCAAAACTGAAAACCGAAACTCATTTTTAGAGTTTTAAAAAACAGCCTTGATTTAAAAACTGATTTTTTAAACTGAAGAAAAAATAAATAAAAACTATCCGCCAAACGCGCTTATTTTTTCCAATTGACAAAACTGAAAAGAAAAACTGTCGAATGGGACCTCAATCTATGGATTTTCAAGCCTCACAACATACCAAAATACCTAAAAACCTAGCCCTTGGGAAGCGCAAACACTTAAAAGAATTGTCAAAATAAGGTTAGGGAAAATGAGGTTAAGCCCTGGCCCAAGCTTTTGGCCCTTGTAGGCTGTGCCTATATTGTGGCCTGGGCTTTTTTGTCTGGACCGGGCTTACCTTAGGCCCCCTGACACATTTGACACCTCTACTGGCAACAGTTGTTGGCCGTTTGCTAGGTTCCATATGCCGCGGTGGTTGAGCTGATGGGCTTTGACAGTAATTAGTGGAGATCGTTGTGGTCACCGGCGCAGTGGATTCGGTGGGGGGGGGGGGGGGGGGGGGTGGGGAGAGAGAGAGAGAGAGAGTGAGAGAGAGAGCATTTGTTGATGGTGGTGGTGGGTGGCGGCAGGTTGGATTGATGGATGACAATTGGCTGCTGACCAATATTCTTTTTCTGTTCTTATAGGCATTCAAAATTTGTAATTCTAATCGTCAACTCGCGAATAATTAAGAACCAGTACGAAAGTCTAAGATGCTAGGTGCCAAAACAAATAAAAACCTTAAGGAGTTTCGCATTTATATGCATCACCCTAAAGGATAAGGCTTTATGTGCAACTAATCCTCAAGAGACAGTGGGCGGGGCCGGAGAAATGTGATGTTTTGTCACGCGAGTTCGATCATCTGGACCGTTTTCTAGTATTAGTTTTACCCTCATGAAAACTCCAAATATGGAGGTTGTCCATATGCAAAAGTGAACGAATGGTCTTGGGCGACAGATCTTTTGTGGAGAGACCAATAGAAATCTAAAGTAGGTCAGACAGCAAGGCAATCCCTGTTTTACTTGTATAGAAGTGAAAAGATTCTTTACTAGACAAGGAGAGCTAGCATGCATGTAAACTTGTTCATATTTATCTGGACGGAAGCCTCAATTTGCACCCCTTTATTCCTTGACTGTTTAAAATAATACTCCATTGTCATCTTGATCCTCAGCCTCTGGTGTATATCCTCTTGGCTTGCTGGTGGAGCCTATAAAACAAAAGCCTATGTTTAAAGGGGGAACACTGCCAACTTGGTTGCAATCATACACACACATTGACATCACTCCTTCCGTCATTTCTCCGACAAGCTGCGGAATTTTCCAGCTAATCCGCTCTTCCTGCGTGGCAACATTTTCATCGCCACAACCAACATTATCAGCCTTCTCTTTCAGTGTAACTTGCGTTCATTCTTTCTGTGCCCCCTTTCTTACGTTCCCCCCAGCTTCCCAGCCTCCCTTTTCGCAACTAACAAACACCATTACAGTTCAGAAACTTGGTAAGCATAGCGTGGTAAGAGACTTGTGAGTATGACCAATGTGATGCGGCCAGAAAGGGACGAGTATCGGCTGAAGTACGAGGAGACGGAGCTGCGACTGGGGCTGCCCGGTGGAAGCGGAAAAGATGGCGAGGCGGCGAGAAACTGCAGCGCCAAGAGGGGGTTTCTCGAGACCGTTGATTTGAAGCTTAACATTTCGTCTGAGGGTTCATCGCTGGATCAAGTAGAGGAAGTAGAGGAAAAGAATGTAATTCCTCGTTCTGGCGATCCTGCAAAGCCACCAGCCAAGTGAGTTGTCTTTCTTCTTTGTATTGAACTTGTGCACACACATTACAGATTTGACTCCACCTGTTACGCTCATGCTCGTATTTGCTTACTTGCAAAGTCTGATTTTGTTTTTGTTGTTGTTGTTGTTGTTTTTTTTTTTCATAAAAAGTTAGCTTTGTATTATATTTATTCACACACACATGCACGAAAAGTATGGCAACGCATATTTTCTTGGCAAATCTATGATAAAACAATCAAATGTTTACTTGCACCGCAACAGATGAAAATAAAATTCAATTAAATGTTCTGTTTTTCTTAATTGCAAGAAGTGATTGATCGTAGATATACGGCTAATGTTCTCTTATTTCCCCTCGTTACTATTAATCCGTGCTATAAAAGAGTGATCGGTCTCTCTCTTTTATAACAATCACCCAAAAATTTTCGTGTTTAGAAGTTGTGCTGACTTTGGTGTGTGACCCCCGTTTCTTAAAACTTTTATCTTCGTGCTTTTCGTGAATTCTTACATTTAGTACATATAAACGTTTGTTATTCAAATTAAATGCTTACGTGGTACTAAATTTATGTCACAAATCCGTAAATTTAAAGAGAAAAAGGTTAAATAAGATGGAAGTTGTAATTGAAGTGCAGAGATACATACTGTGATTCTCCAACTATATATATACATAGAGCTCTGAAAGTGTCCACATATGATAGGGTTTTTCATTTTGTACCAAATTGTAGCGATGAGAGTGTTTTGGGATTCTTAATGTCGTCGTAATGTTCTTGGATTAACACTTAAACTACCACCAAACTTGTATCTCTCTAACTCTCGAATGCAATTGAGGTTATGATATTAGTGACCCAAGCTTTACAAAGAGGTGAGTGGTGACAGCAAGTAGTGGTGACAGAAAGTGACAAAGACAAAGGAAAAAAGGTGAAAAATCAAGGAAAAGGGGGAAAAAGGGAGATTAATACGAGTTTTGTAGTATACAACTAGTGTTCTTTACAAGCGTCTCTACTTTCATTTCAAAGATGGTAGGTTTGTCCGGAAGGAACAAAACATTTGGAATCTTTGCTTTTTCCCAACAACCAAATTCTCGACGGACAGCACATGCTCCTTTAACATATCTGCGCTGTCCATGAAACGTGACACACACACAGAGGAAGAATAATTTTGTGTGGACTATAAATAAGTTAGGAATAGCATCCGTTCACAATTGTCAATACTCGTTCTTATTGTTAATAATTTTGTGTTGACTATAAAATGATTAGAGCTTCCGTATAGCGATAATTAATGATCGTCAAATGTGTTAAATGGTACTTGTATAGATCATCAAAAAGTCATGTTCAGAATTATCACTGAAGATGTTAACAAAAAATCAAAATTTAGTCTTTAATTTCCAAATTGGAGTAACACCGTGTACATTTCATCCACGCTCCGGCGATGTAAAACGTTTACGATTTGGCTTCTTGCAATTGCAGGGCACAAGTTGTGGGTTGGCCACCAGTCAGATCGTTCCGGAGGAACATCATGGCCGTGCAAAAGAAGAGCACCAGCGAGGGTGAAAATGCAGGCTCGAGCGCAGCATTTGTGAAAGTCAGCATGGATGGTGCGCCGTACCTGCGTAAAGTGGACTTAAAGATGTACAAGAGCTACCATGAGCTTTCTGATGCCTTGGCCAAAATGTTTAGCTCATTCACAATTGGTAATTTGCTAACATATGCATTTAATTCAACAGTTCCATGTTTGTCACTAAAGTCGTTAAATTGTCGCAATAGGCCTTCTGAATCGTCACTCCGAATGTTTTTTTAGAGTTTCACATGTATCAAATGATGTTTTTTGAGTTCATTTATCACTTTTTTAGTCAAACTGGTTGGATGAACTTGGAGAGCTAAAACCCATCATCCAATAAAAAATTATTCTTCATAGCCATCGTTCTTTAAGGTATATTCCACCAGAAAAATACCCCATTATTTATCATTGCACCAAAAAAAGGTCTATACTTGGAGGCCATTTGAGTTTGAGAAAGAGATTGATTCTCAAAAGTAGATTTTCATAAAATCTGAATAAGTTCTTAAAATCAGCTTTAATTCATTGTAAAAGCATAATTGACTAAAATTTGTTGAAGGAGCTCGGATAAAAAAAGATTAAAATAGGTTTTGTGTGACAAAATTACAAATAGTGTACTCAAATTGAAAAAAAAATCATTTAATGTTTGTTTATATATGAGGAAATTTTGGTAATTTTGTAACCTCAATCTTCAAAACTGATTAAATCACAATCCAAGAAAACGAGGATTCTGGATATAATTAGTTTTGAGCACATTTGAACAGATTTATTTCAAACCTCATTTAATCAGGTTTGATCATTTTAGAATCAATTCCAAACACCGTATTGGAGAAACTTCTTAGCCAAACGCATAATCAAATGCTAAGAGTTTTAATTTCCTGCCCGCCATGCTCCTCCTGGGACAGTCAATAAGGACCCTCACAAAGTCAAAACAATATGTTGTGCTTGTTTGCGGTGACATAAACAATCGTTACTCACTGTTGCTGCTGGTGTGCCGAACCCTACTATATTGGTCGTTCCGTGGTGACTTGAGAGTATTCCCAGCCTCAAAATATAATATTGTCAAATGTTTGATTCGCCGTTGTCATTTTTTATGTGCAGGTAACTGTGGATCAGAAGGAATGAAGGACTTCATGAATGAGAGTAAATTGATTGATCTACTGAATGGTTCCGACTACGTCCCCAGCTATGAAGACAAAGATGGAGATTGGATGCTTGTTGGCGATGTTCCTTGGGAGTAAGTGTTAAGTCTGTTCAATTCATTCCCTTTAATGGCTTGCAAAAGCTTCTAGGACAAGTTGGCGCTAGGGTTTTGATTTTGCGATCGTCCATAGAAAACTTATACCTGCAAATGCTTTCCTTTTGTTTCAATCAGGATGTTTGTGGATTCATGCAAATGCTTGCGGATAATGAAAGGGTCCGAGGCCATTGGACTAGGTTGATATCTTGTTCATCTTTATATGCTAATTAATTCTAGATCATCTTTATTCTATTCCCTTTGTCTTAGGAAAAATTATGTCTTTTGTGATACTGACTGATAAATACTTAAAGAAAACAATATAACGTTGATATTTTTGGTTTACTTTACGTGAATGCAGCACCGAGAGCAGTGGAGAAGTTCAAAAACAGAAGCTAAGCGATTCGGCTAGAAGCTGTTAGTTTTATTTCCTGGTGGCGACGCTCGAACAAAAGCAGGATGTCTCGAGAGGAAACGAGGAATCACATGTGAAGTTTATGCGCGTAAAAATATGTATAGGCAAAATTAGCTGGAGAAAATAAACGCACGATATATTTCCAGGGAACAAGAGGCACATAAATAATGGTTATTGATAGCTCTTTGTTAATGCTATAGAGGCTCTGTTCAACAACGAGATTTACTGTTTCATTTGATTCCCTTGCAGGTGCTCTTTGAGATAGCATTTGAATCCTGTTTCCAACTACACTAAGCACGTTTGAAACCCCAGCTTACATTTTTTGTTTTCAAAAAATCAAAACCAAAACGTCTTTGAGAAGTAGGTTCGATGACTTATATGTTGTACCACCATCCTCCTCTTTTACTTTTCGACCTTGGCCGCCTGCGACAACTGAGAATCACCCACGATGGTGAATATGGCATTTTCAAGCACAAACCTAACCTTTGGGTGTAAGGTAGAAGGTACCATAGCGACATGATGATCCGGGAGGCCTAAAGAGAAAGGGGGATCTGAGGCAATCATCATAACTGTTGCTTGGTATACCCGGCCTGATCGAGTCAAATGAGAGATTAAAGCATTAGACCTTGTTCGCAGCGAAATTTTGACAAAAAAAAAAGATATCGGGCTGACAAGTAAGCCCAATATTTTTGTTGGGAGCTTCTGCCAAAATAAGCCCAAATATTTATGCTTTTAAGTGGGCTTATGTACTTAGAAGCCCACTAATATTGTAATTAGGTTAGAATATTTGGGCTCCAATGAAAGACTTTGGAGATATGCTAAAAAAAATGAAAGGGATAAATACTCTTGGAATGTGATAAAGTTTAAGAATTATCACATGTGATAATTATCCATGGAGTATTGCACAAGCCTCGGAAGTCTAGAACTTCATCATCACTAATCATTATCATTATAAAAAGAAGAGTCATTTGGGGAGAAAAAGAGGAGTACTCCCTCGGCAGAGAAGCAAAAAAAGAGAGAAACAAAAAAGTACGGAGCAGAAGAAAGAAAAGAAAAAGTCAGCAAGGAAGAAACAATATAGAAGGAAGAGGAAAGAAGTCAGCAAGAAAAGAAACCAAGAGACCCAGTCGGCAGCAACATGAAAGAAAAGAAAGAAGAAGAGGCTGTTTGCTTGCTTGGGCAGAAGAGAAGGGAAAGAAAAATAAAAATAAAAAGAGAGAGATGGGTTCAAGGTGAATCCTACCTTTTTTTTATTTTCTTCTCTTATTGTTAACGTAAATTTTGATTATATGATTTAAATATTTATGCATAAATGAAAAGTTTTATTTATATTCGTATGTTATTTTATTTGCGTTTCTTTAATCGGAGGTGGTCATTGACATAATTAACGGTTGACTTTTTAGCCATCCGGGAATATGAATCAACTATATAAAATAGTAAACGTCCTTATATACATATGATGAGATTTTGTGACGCAAGATTCGACGCTAATCCATAGCGCCAAAAAATGTGTCATCAAATTTTGGCACGCCCGATGGGACATGTTCAGAGGCGGACCCACGTGGTAAAAAAGGGGGCTGAAGCACCCCCTGACTTCTGAAAAAAAAAAAATTATTTTTTTGGTTTTCGGGAATCGCACGGAGCCAGTTCCTGAGATCCCGTTCCCCGAGATCCGTTCCCCAATCCCCTATACTGTAACGACCCGGTCCATGGCCTCACCACAGGGCATTGCCTCCCTCAAAAGGGCTAGCAAAGTAGGTACTTATGAGTTCATAGGCATGGTCTTATAAGGCCAATCGCAAACTCTCCCACAACCGATGTGAGATATTACAATCTCCCCACCTTATTCCTTAGCGTCCTCGCTAAGGCTCGATCACACATAGCCCAGAATCTTCCTCTCTAGCCAATGTGGGATATACCCGGCTCACCTTTCGTTGCCCCAACCATCCTCTTGATGTGGGATATACCGGGGCTTGCCTTCGTTTCCCCCAACCATTGGCAACCCGACTGGACAGCCCAGCTCGAGCTTTCGAGAGTCGGCTCTGATACCATCTGTAACGACCCGGTCCACGGCCCCACCACAGGGCATTGCCTCCCTCAAAAGGGCTAGCCAAGTAGGTACTTATGAGTTCATAGGCATGGTCTTATAAGGCCAATCGCAAACTCTCCCACAACCGATGTGGGATATTACGTATACCCCGTTCCCCAAGAGACCCACAATCGGCACTCTCTCTCTCACCGGTGGACAGTGGACTGAGCCACTCCGACCGGCGACCAGATTTGGCCGCGACGCCATCTGAACTACTGAACCCACCTTGACCTTCAGACAATTTATCTTCGACAAGGGGATGACACATGATGGACCACCAGATCTTGATCGCCGACGACAAGACTTCGACTGTCGGGCGTCAGCTACTCCATCCTACCGGCGACCAGTAGCCAGATCTGGCCTTCAGTTCACGGCCTCACCCTGCCGGCTGCCGGCAAACTCTTGAAGAATCAAGAAGGGCTCACCCTTCAGTACTTGACGGCGTTGACGCCGCACCGACGCCGACGCAAGCTGTTGGCTGCTCTACTGCAAATTTTTTCTGTTCTTATGCCCTTCTGCCCCTTCCACAGCCTCACTGAGTCACTGGACATTGAGTGACACAAAATAGTGTGAGGCTCAAATTTTTATCAATTCTTTCTTGCTTCGGTTGCTTGATCCAATACGGCAATACTGCTTTTAATAATTTGTACAATGGTGCAAAATAAATAAAGAAACAAAGAAAATAACTTATTTCATTTTATACTACATGTCTTGAATACCTTATATAGTTATATTGATCGTTGATGTCTAACCAAGTACAATTTTCTGCGAATTTTGGCCACCTTAGTCCTTAGATATAATTGTTATTTGTTAACCTTTGTTCTGAACACTATACAAAGAAGATGAAACCTTATAAAAACCCTAAACAAGAATTAAATATGAGCTTCATTTTTAGCCACATTGGGTTCACTGTTATCACTATATAATCATTATGGTGATTGGTGACAAAAGTGGAGTTCACATGAAAAAATAACTCTAAATAAGCACCTTATTATTAGGTGTCAATTTTGTAGAACTGTACAAGCACAATTAGAAGTACTAATTAAGGAAAAAATAGTAATAATATTGGCAACAAAAGTGAAATATTAAGGCAATGGAAATATTTTAATTTCTCATTTTCTCATTTTTTTTCTCTCTTTTTATCAAATTAATGCAGGCACAGGGAGGTTTAGACCAACACCTGCATTGGTGGCTCCAACTGCTTATCATAACTCCTCATCAGCTGTTGTGACTCTCTGAGGTAATACTTTAATTTAAATTTAATATGATAATATGTTAACATTTATATTTTAGTTTAATATGTTAAATTTAGTGTAATTGCTAATATAATAATATGTACAGTTATTTAACTATGTGAATTTGTGTTGAGAACTTGAGATATTATTCCAATGTGCGTGTGTTTTTTTTTCCAGAATGGATAGGTTTTTTTAAAAAGCAAGGAAAATTGGTAGAATCCTCGCAGCCTAATCAAGATAGTATTCTACAGTCTTCAATTTTAACAGTAACGGACAAGGCTCATTTTGTGCATCGGGATGTTGATTCCGGGCGTTCAAGTAGAATTTGTGATGAGTTCAACTCTGATGAGCTTATTGCGGATCCTGAATTGCGTCCGAATATTATGGATTATAGTCCCAATATTCGAGATAAAGTTCGACGAACATATTGGTCGAAAGGTCCTTGCCAACCTCGTAGCCACAATTTTCCATTTACACAATTCGGGAAACAATCTCGTCGTTTTGTTTCTTCTTGGTTTGACCGTCATGCGAGTTGGTTGGAGTATAGTGTAGCAAAAGATGAAGCATATTGCTTATGTTGCTACTTATTTAGAAGTGCTCATGGAGAGCAAGGGGTGGTGGTACTTTTGTCAATCATGGTTTTAACGATTGGAGAAAGAAAGAAAAATTCAAAAAACATGTTAGAGAAGTCGATATAGTGCACACAACCTTGCTTTAAGCAAGTGTCAAGCCTTTGATAATCCGAAGCAGAGTATTAAAGTTATTTTGTCTAAGCAAACAAATGAAAGTAAGGTTCAATACCGTACTCGCTTGACTGCATCAATTGATGTCATTCGATTGCTCTTACGTCAGGGTTTGTCTTTCCGTGGGCATGATGAATCTAACGAATCTGAGAATCAGGGAAACTTTCTAGAACTTTTAGAGTTCCTTTCGGATCACAACGAGTGTGTGAAAAAAGTCACGCTGTCAAATGCGCCTCAAAATCTCAAATTGACATCACCAAAAGTTCAGAAAGAAATTGTTAGTGCCATTGCTGGAGAAATAAGAGATGCAATTGTTGGAGACATTAAAACTAAATTATTTTCCATTTTAGTTGACGAGTGTCGTGATGTCTCAGTCAAAGAACAAATGGGAGTTTTTTTGAGATACGTGGACAAAAGAGGACGTGTCGTTGAACGTTTTATTGGTATTGTCCATGTTGAAAGTACCGTTGCCTTATCACTGAAAAACGCGATTGATGGTTTGTTTTCAATGCATGAATTGAGTATTTCAAGAGTTCGTGGACAAGGCTATGACGGAGCAAGCAATATGCAAGGTGAATTCAATGGTCTGAAAGCCTTAATTCAAAGGGAGAATAAAACTGCTTATTATATTTATTGTTTTGCTCATCAACTTCAGCTAACTCTTGTAGCCGTTGCAAAGAAACACAATCAAATTTCGTTACTCTTTAATTTGGTTACTTGGGCAGTAAACACCGTGGGAGTCTCATGCAAACGAAGAGATGCTCTTCGAGACAGTGGAGCCATTCATCTTGTTCATGCTCTTGCAAATTGTGATATTGCAAGTGGTCGGGGTTTAAATCAGGAACATGGCATCAAAAGAGCAGGAAAGACCCGTTGGGGATCACATTATGGTGCATTATTGAATTTGATTCTTATGTTTGCTTCAGTGATAGACGTGCTTAATAAGGTTGCTGACGATGCTACAGATTATGATCAGAGAGGTGAAGCATTGTGCCTTTTGAAGACGGTGCCAACTTATGATTTTGCCTTTAACATGCATTTGATGAAAATCATTTTGGGGATAACGAACGAACTTTCACAAGTATTGCAAAAGAAAGATCAAAATATTGTGAATGCAATGAATTTGATAAGAATAACAAAGCAACAATTGCAGAGTTTGAGAGATTATGGGTGGGAAGGCTTGTTGGAAGAGGTTTCACGATTTTATGTAAAACATGAAATTGAAGTATTGGACATGAGTGCGAGGTTTGTAACCCTGGGGAGGCGAAAACGTAATGCTGAAGAAGGTACAAATCTTTATCACTATCGTATTGATACGTTTTTAGCTATTGTTGATTTGCAAATCAGTGAATTGAATAATTGTTTCAACGAGGTAACTACAGAGTTGCTTATTTGTATGGCATGCCTCGATCCAAGTGATGATTTTTCAGCTTTTAATAGGCAGAAATTGATACGCCTTGCACAGTTTTATCCATATGACTTTTTCTCCAATAGAGCTGATGATACTTAGAAGTCAGTTTGAGACTTATATTATGGATGTGCGGTCATGTGAAGAGCTTTATGATGTAAAGGGAATTTGTGAACTTGCTATGAAGCTAGTTGAGTTGAAAAAGGATGTGATATATCCTTTGGTGTACTTGCTCATAAAATTGGTCTTACTCTTGCCTGTTGTAACTACTACTGTGGAAAGAACTTTCTCTGCAATGAAGATAATAAAGACTCGACTTCGGAATCGCATGGGAGGTGAATGGATGAATGATAGTTTGATTTGCTACATTGAGAAAAGTGTCTTCAAAACTATTGAGAACGAGACTATTATCAAGCGCTACCAATCTTCGGGGCCTCATTGAATAGTAATTTAGTAATTTCGCTTGTAAACACTCAGAGTATAATTTGTATTTTTCATTTTTTTTGTGTTGTACTTGTAAAGAGTCTTTAATGACTCTCGTGAAACTTAATAATATTTTTTGTATGCTTTATAAGTGCACTTTGTTTTTAATATTATTTTAATAAAATTTTTTGGTGAATTCGATATAATTTTTGCACCCCTGAAAAAAAATTCTGGTTCCGCCCCTGGACATGTTCCTCCTCCCATCTTTAGAAATGCAATTTTTTATATACATGTATCTTTCAAAAAAAAAAAGGCGGTCACAATTTATTTTGCCGCTTCTTTATTTCCTATTTTTCTTTTCTGTGTCAACCAAGCCAGCGTTTACTATTGCAATACTGCAATGGAAATAGTGTTGCTACAGCAGAAAGAGAAAGGAAGGAAAAAAAATGGGGAAAGCCACAAGAAGTGCATCAATTTTTTCCGTTGAAGGGTATTGACCCTTAGATCTCATGGTTGTTTAATGAAGCTACCCAAGAAGGGTATTGACCCTTTTCCTGGTTATGAACCGAAACAGAAGTATATGACCCGTGGTTCTGTGGGCCGAATCAAGTAAACTCAAAAATTGTTTACTTGGTTGGCCCATACATGGCTGAAAATATTTTCGTTTTTTTATCTTTATTTTTTTTGCCATATATTCTTATTATTAAGACTGGAATTTTGAATATATATATATATATATATATATATATATATATATATATATATGCAAGAAAAAAAAGTTTCTTTTTAAAAAAAGAAAAGAAAATGCAATATATATTTATTTATTTAATTATTCATTTCTTTCAAGCACTGACTTATACTTTTGAGTGTTTGGCAGTAATGAAATCACCATCATAAGATCAAAATTCACGCTCTTGATTCGAAAGAAAGAAGTGATGACATATAAAGATGCATTGCTATCATGCAACACTGTAACCACTAGCCCAAAGATCACCAAGACAAAGGTCAAGGCGGAGTGGTTAGAAACCCACTAATATTTTAATTGGGTTTGAATATTTGGGCTCTAATGAAAGACTTCGGAGATAGGCAAAAAAAATAAAAATGAAAAGGATAAATACTCTTGAAATGTGAGGAAGTTTAAGAATTATCACATGTGATAATTATCCATGGAGTATTGCACAAGCCTTAGAAGTCTAGAACTTCATCATCATTATTATCATTATAAAAAGAAGAGTCATTTGGGGAGAAAAAGAGGAGTACTCCCTCGGCAGAGAAGAAAAAAAGAGAGAAACAAAAAAGGACGGAGCAGAAGAAAGAAAAGAAAAGAAAAAGTCAGCAACGAAGAAACAATATAGAAGGAAGAGGAAAGAAGTCAGCAAGAAAAGCATCCAAGAGGCCCAGTCAGCAGCAACATGAAAGAAAAGAAAGAAGAAGAGGCTGTTTGCCTTTTTGCGTAGAAGAGAAGGGAAAGGAAAAAAAAAAAAAAAGAAAGAAGAAGAGAGAGATGGGTTCAAGGTGAATCCTACCTTTTTTTTTTTAATTTTCTTCTCTTATTATTAACATAAATTTTGATTATATGATGTATTAAATTTTCATGCATAAATGAAAAGTTTTATTTATATTCGTATGTTATTTTATTTGCGTTTCTTTAATCGGAGGTGGTCATTGACATAATTAACGGTTGACTTTTTAGCCATCCGGGAATATGAATCCACTATATAAAATAGTAAACGTCGTTATATACATACGACGGGATTTTGTGACACAAGATTCAACGCTAATCCATAGCGCCGAAAAATGTGTGATCAGGCCTAAAGTCAAAGCCCGTTTGTTTGTCATAGTCTTTTTCCACATAGGCATTAGCCAAATCTCCCATCAACTCATCCCATTAGATAACCCTACAAATCTTTCCTTGAGCACTTACAATATATCCATGTTGAAGTTAGGAATCACATCATGATGTCCTATAACATAATGAGCTTAGAAGGCTCTAACGCCCGTAGAGATGCCTCGATCATGTACACCTGCTGCTGGGCATGGGTTTCGTCTTCATATTTAACCTGATCGATGGATATACCTTACCCTTGTTAATAAGGTCCTTAATAGCATGATTTAATGTCAAACACCTCTTTTTACGATGTTCGGACCCCCGATGGTGCATTCCCGTGATAGCCTTTGGGTATGATGGTCAGTGTAGGGGTGAGCCCTAGCTTGGCAATCATGCTCTTTCAAATCAGATGCTCAAACACCTTGGTCCCGTGAGCATACATATTAGTGAACTTTTTGTTGGGTGTGGGGCTTATCTCTCATGATACTATTCCTTGGTGACCCTACTGCGTTCACATTACTGGTTGAGGTCGTATTCGATTGAAAAGTGGTATTCTTCAACCGACTTTATATATAACCTCATGTTTTCCCATCGTTGGTTGTCATTCCTTTGTTAATAACATCATTGATTTGAGTAAGAGAACCTTCAAAACCTTGAATATCGAGTGATAGTGACCAGAAGTGTTCCTTTGATTCATCTGAAAAAGGTTATTCCTCACAATGCTGATATGGTCCTCCTTAAAACGACAACTCTTTATATTCGCTGCCTTGTTCCTCCACCATATAATAAATATCGAGGCTGACTCCTTCGGCTCTTGTTTGTGTGCTCTCTAAATCATGGAGATTAATATCAAGGTCTGCTTTATACAGGCATTGGTATAAAAATTCTCGGGTTGTATCGTGCTATCACGACTGAACCCACAGCTGGGCCTGTGCGCTAGGTCCTTGACTGGCCGTAGACCCACTGGACTTCAACCAAGGGCTCCAGGCCTTACTCGCTAAAACCAATCTGAACTACAGCGGAAATTAAACCTTTACAACTCCAAATAAAAATATACTATTTGAATGTCATTACAATCCTTCTTACAAGAACACATAAAGAACTCAACTTGTCTAATGCAGTGTTCGGAGTTCCACCCTAAGGTTCCGATCCCACATTCACTGCCATCACCTTACCTTCAAACCTGAAATAAAAAGTAAGGAATAAGCTTTCACGTGCTCAGCAAGTAACCAATGATTCAACTAGGTGGACCATAGCATGCCAAGAAGATATCTCACCTTATATTATAGCAACATTAAGAAATCTATAATCATAGAGTAAGTAATCATCCGATAAAACGAAATAGAGAACATGGAACAAAAATAGTGCATAAAATCATTAGCATAAAACCTCACGAGAAACAGTTCCGTCCCAACATCAGTTCAAACGATATGCTGCGGTCAGCGTACAAGCCCCCCCGACTTGGGCCAGAAATCCCTCTTACACCCGAGATAAATAATTATGAGGACACAAGGGCAAACCACAAGCAATAGTACTGTGCATCGACGTCCAAGCCCCGTTGACCAGGGCCCGAAATCCAACTTTCCCCATTGGATATGGGGTACTGCAATTGAATAAACAAAAACCACCTTTTGATTCATCGCAAAATACAATCACTCATCAAACCATCCTCACACCACTTTTGATAGCTTTCAAACTGTTCAATATTCACAATAACGTCAAATACCAAAACATCTCACTTGCACCAAACATTTCAAATCTGGATTGCATTACAATTTCTAGGCAAAATGTTATTTACATGCTGGTCCGGTTTTTAACAAGAAATAAACCACTAAAAGCTTTTTGGCAATCAAGCAAGAGCAGCTAATGCAATTAAAACAGTCAATGCTGATAAACACCATTTTTTAACAGTAGATAAACATATACATTTTATATAAAAACACTAGTTGAATCAAATGGTCACTTACCTGACGCTACGCATTTCCCACATCAAAATCTATGGAGCGACAATCTCGCTGCTACATTTGGCTAAAAGAACGGTCAAGGCCATTCTTTTGATTCCCATGTCTCCAACTTTACTATAACCCAAGGCATTGTCGTTCACGACACAACATCCCCGTTGAATTTGTTTTCAAGCAACTCAATGTCGTAGTCAACTGCCCGACCTTTACACGCCCGTCCAATATCTTGTCCAACTTACCCTATCTTTCTCGAGCATTTCATCTACAATTTCCGAGGTTCTCTCGGCTATCTCGATGTTACTAACCCACCAAGCATGCTCTATTTCTAAAATATACACAACCGCACTCCTCACGCAATATACACCTACACAATGTTGTCCCATATGCACCCCTGTTACACCTATCGTCCAACAACAACCACATCTATACACACATGCCCTAATACATGCACCGTACACCCACCACTACACACACACAAACCACCCATACACCAGAATACAGTCATACACAAATACCTAACACACATACAAACACACCATGTATATAAGTACGCTCTTTGCACATGCACCACTGAACACAATACACACTCACATAACTTACAAACATGCACACACCCACATCACACACTCCACGGCACACAGTGCACACACACACACACACACACACACACACACACACACTCTCTCTCTCTCTCTCTCTCTCTCTCTGTATGCCGCCATACACAAGCACGCCACCACACGTAGCTCTCCATGCACATACCCACCTGCACCCAAAAATCTCAGTGTAGACACACCCTCTACGCCCAAACAATTACAACACATTAATAAACACAGACAACACCATTTACCTCACCCTTCCTCACCCAGAACACGTATTCCACGACAAACAGTACACCTAGTCGCAGTGGACACTCTATCCATACCTAATTCACACCACCATATACACCACCAAAGCTGCTCCGGTCAAACAACGCAAGTAATGCCATGATGGCGTTCCGACTGCGGCAAGCATGCCATGACCATCACCATTCGCTAATAACATAACCATACACAAACATACTCTCTGTGCACCTATAATTGCACGAGACAAACATACATTGTCCCTTGTGTACACACTTGTGCTGTATATCTGTAC
The DNA here is from genome assembly GCA_033065855.1 of Escallonia rubra. Taxonomy (NCBI): domain Eukaryota; kingdom Viridiplantae; phylum Streptophyta; class Magnoliopsida; order Escalloniales; family Escalloniaceae; genus Escallonia; species Escallonia rubra. The sequence goes on along the minus strand of JAVXUO010000975.1, from coordinate 185,307 downwards.
AAACTCGTACAACACCTCACGCATGCAAACACCCATCAGCCAACACCATGAAGTGGCTCAAACCACCCCAAGCTCCGACAATCTCATAGACTTGATAATTTATGTAGTGAAGATAAGAGTGTATTATTGTTATTACTTTTTTTTTCCTCACGAGCAGATTCTGGCAATGAAGGCTGAAAATCGGCGACTGACATATTGGCTCACCGTGAAACTGCAACAGCGACGCTGATTTGAGGTTGCGCTCACCATGACAGTTGGTGGGTGGATGGAGGGAGAGAACCGACTACTAGCCCATGGTAGTTGTCTCTATTGTTGGCTGATCACTAGCCGTTTTGTGGGAAATTGGTGCGGTGCTTTAAACAACAATTCGAATAGCGGTCGATTGACGGTTGGAGAAGGAGACTTGGCGACTGGCTAGTGGTGGTCTGTGGTCGGCTGTACATGAAAATTTTACGGCATTGAGCAAACGGTTGGCGGCCGCCACAGATAAAGAACGGTGGCATGGCGGTGGCGGAGGCGTCGAACGATGCATTTAGTGAAGACGTGGCCAGAGTTAATCTCCGGTGACCGATTGCGTGGCTGGCCATGGAGTTGCACAGAGGTGGGAGTGGCGCCGCCCGCTCTAGGGTCGGCTATCGGCTCCATCTCTCTCCCCTCTTCTCTTTTTTGTTCACTCTAAAGCCCGATTGAAATCTCTCTCTTTCTCTCACCTCATTCTCTTTATGCATTAGACTCTTGCTTTCTGCTCCAATTTAGTATAAATATTTTACGCGAGACCAAATATAGTATAACAGTATAACCTCATCAGTTACAAGTCTTCTAAAGCAATCCACTCACGTCGATGAATTTGTTTATTGTACATAACTTCATCATTATAGCTTATGTCATTATCAAAATATGTTGTTAAATGTAACAAATAATAATGCTCACAATAAATATACTAAATAAATATACTAAAGATCCAATAATATCAGTTCAACAACTGGCATAAAAGAATTTTCTAATTAATATTAATATAATTTGTAACAACAGACACCAAACGAGTAACTAAAAATCTATTAAAATTTACCATACAACAAACCCAGGTTCGGGGTATTACACATTCCATCTTTAAAATTGTGCTTCGCAAAGGGTGTAAACAAACAGACAGCTGCTCCTGTTTGGTTGCGGTGAAATAGTTGGACTAGTTGATTTTGATTAACCTCAAGAGAAGTTATTTCTCCAGTAGACATTAATATGAATCCCGCGGTCTGAAGTTTCACTGAACAAGTCACTCTCTAGCATCTTAAACTGGGAGTTGATCGTCGAAGCTCAGAGGTAAGAACACTAACATCAAGTGGACCATCAGCTCTGAGCATATGTGAGACTTAAGATTCTAACGCCACTCTTCCACTCCTCGGTTATTTTCATCCAACTCATATTATCGATCTGCCTCCTGTTTACTATCTTCCTTTCATTTCTTATCGGGCTTGGTTTTTGGTTTGACTCATCCTGTATGAGGAGTTCCAATTCCTCCGTTGTCTATCTTTGTTGGGCTGCCAAAGATTAGAAAGTTTCCTTGTCATCCTGTTTTGCATAATCTTGAGCTTTCAGACAATTTCACTGAACTGATTTGCTTCGCCCATTAAGATGCGTGCTACTTTCCTATCTAATCTGGATACCAAGCTTTCTCACCATTTTTGGACTGTGACAAATGAATGTTTATTTTCAACATATTTGCACAAAAGTTTAGCTGCATTTCTTACATAAGGTACACATGAAAAGTGTATTGGCGAGTTGATCATTTAGGGTTTTTGAGCAAAAAATCCCTAAATCTATACCATGGTACCATGGTAAATCAATAAAACGGTTGGCACGAATGCCGTCAAGTATACATTTGTACCAGACTACTACTTACATGGGGTTTAAAGTTAGAGAGATGTGCAACAGTCGGTATGGAGAGTGCTAAAGCATGGTGTTTGATCAAACATCTCGTACACTTTGAAACATTTATTGGCAGGTAGTTCCGTGACCATGTCTGGTAATATCATCTTCAATAAAAGTATTAGCCGATTTTACATTGTACCAGTTGTAGGTACACCGAGCTTGTACAAAATAAAACCAACAGATGTCTCATATTGCATGTAACAATATTCCCAAGAAAAATCTCGTGTTTGTGGTTTGTCTTGAACATCGGTTTGAAGTTTATCTCCGGGCACATATGCACGATATTGTTGGGTCTACGGGTGTCCTCACCCATGAGGTAACTCATTGGAATTGGGTCTTTTTAAGTGGCATGAGGAGTTACCTAGTTTGAGTGGGTAATGACTTCTTTATTCAGGTCTTATAAAATAAATGGAACATTATCATCTTTTCTAATTTTTTGCAGAAGAGGTAGAGAGAAAATTGAGGGAGAGCAACCATTTTGGGAGATCTTTGTTGGGTTTGTCAACAAAAATAGGTAACCCTTTTGCACTCTCTATTTATTGTGATTCCTCAAATTTGGTGTGTAAATTTGAGAAGAACCATTGTATTGCAAGTTGTTGATATAGTGTATTTGGTTCGGAGTTTGGCCCGTGGTTTTTCCCTTCTCATTGGAGGGTTTCCACGTTAAATCTTTGTGTCTTGCTTGTTATTATTTGGGATTGCATCATATTATTATCTGGGTTTGGCTTGCTTTGCCTAATATATTATTATTGTTGATACTGAATTCACTGTGACAATTGAATTGGGACAACAAAGTGGTATCAGAGCTTGGTTCTTTGTATTAATTGTTTGTGTGTATTGAATGGAGGATTCGGTGGGTACCATGTTAAAGCTTACGGCTAAAAATTATTCAATTTGGAAACCAAGAGTGGAAGATATTTTATTTTGCAAAGATTTATATGACCCGGTTAAGGGTAATAGTTCCAAACCTGAAAGTATGGATGCTAGATCATGGGAGAAATTAAATAGAAAAGCTGTTGGGTTAATTAGGCAATGGATTGACCACATTGTATTTCACCATGGGTCCTAAGAGACGAATGCCCAAACTTTGTGGAAAAAGTTGGAGTCTCTTTATGAGAGGAAAATGGCCCAGAATAAAGCCTTTTTAATTAGAAGGCTGGTGAATTTAAAATTCAGAGATGGAAATTCTATTGCTGAGCATTTTAGTGATTTTCAGAGTCTGGTCAATCAGTTGACAACCATGGAAATGATTTTAGATGATGAGATGCAAGCCTTGTTGCTTTTGAGTTCATTACCGGACAGTTGGGAGACATTAGTTGTATCTTTAAGCAATTCTGCTCCCAATGGGAAGCAAACTTTGTGCATGGTCAAAGATAGCATGTTAAATGAAGAAGAAAGGCGCAGGAATGTAGGCACTGATCAATCACAGGCTCTTGTTATCGAGAACAGGGGCAGACAATGACACAAATGTGGAAATAAGGGGTATAAGAATCGCAGTAAAAGTCGAGGTGCCAAAGGTAAGTCTAAAGGAGGATATGATTCGAAAGAGTCATTTATTTGTTACCACTGTAAACAGGAGGGCCACTTGAAGAGAAATTGTCGCATTTGGAAGCGAGAGCAAAAAAATGGTGACAAGGGGAAGAATGTTGAGGACAAGAACACTACGGCCAGTGTCTCTGAAGATGTGGTAGTACTTTCTGTTGGTGAGGAAGATTGCTTGCATGTTTCGGATCAGGATATTGAGTGGGTTGTTGATACAGCGGCCTCATACCACGCTACTCCCCGGAAGGAATTCTTCTCTACGTACAAAGCATGTGACTTTGGGGTTGTGAGGATTAACAATATAAGCCAGTCAAAGATTGTAGGAGTAGGTGATGTGTGCATTCAAACAAATGTAGGTTGCACAATTGTCTTGAAGGATGTTTGACACATTCCAGATTTGCGTCTCAACTTGATTTCAGGAATAACTATGGATAGACAAGGCTTTGAAAATTATTTTGGCAATGGAAAATGGAAGCTCACTAAGGGTTCAATGGTAGTTGTAAGAGGGGCTGCTTGTTGTACCTTGTACAAGACCTATGTCAAGGTGTATTCTAGTGGATTGAATGCGGTTGAAGATGAGTCTTCACCGAACTTATGGCACAAGAGACTTGGCCACATGAGTGAGAAAGGCTTGCAGATTCTGGCGAAGAAGTCTCTCATTCCTTTTGCCAATGGTAATGTTTTGAACCCTTGCGATTATTGTTTATTTGGCAAACATCATAGAGTTTCATTTAGTTCCTCTTTGAAAAGAAAATCTAAGTTGTTAGATTTGGTTTACTCTGATGTTTGTGGTCCTATTGAGGTTGAATCAATAGGAGGAAACAAGTACTTCTTGACTTTCATTGATGATGCTTCACGCAAGGTGTGGGTTTATTTTCTGAAAATAAAAGACCAATTGTTCCAGTATTTTCAGAGGTTTCATGCTATGGTTGAAAGAGAGACATGAAAATCATTGAAGTGCCTTTGCACAAATAATGGAGGAGAGTACACTTCAAATAAGTTTGAAGAATATTGTGCTGATCACGGTATATGGCATGAGAAGACCATTCCTCGCACACCCCAGCACAATGGTGTGGTCGAAAGAATGAACCGCACTATAGTGGAGAGAGTCAGATGGATGCTGAAGATGGCCAAACTTCTGAAGTCATTTTCGGGTGAAGCTGTTCGCACTGCTTGTTACCTTATCAATAGGTCTCCATCAGCTTCATTAGATTTTGAGATTCCAGAGAAGGTGTGGAAAAGGAGTGATGTCTCCTACTCCTATCTGAGGGTGTTTGGGTGCAAGGCATTTGCACATGTACCAACGGAGCAGAGATCGAAGCTTGATGACAAGTCAACTCCGTGCATTTTGTGGGTTATGGAGATGCATAGTTTGGTTACATGTTGTGGGATCCCGAACAGAAGAAGTTGTTCAGAAGTAGAGATGCGGTATTTCAAGAGAATCAAAATTTGGCAAACTTGGAGAAACAGACACAACCTAAGAATGTGAGAGCTCTTGACCTCGCACCAGTACTTTCTTCATCTCCAGATTCTACAGATGGGGAATAGATCAATGAAGAAGCTCCTGAGACAGATATTCCAGAAACATATGGCGTTGAAGTTGAGCCAGAGACAGAGGGTCTTGATCAGGGGGAGCATGAGGAACCCCCAGAGACTACGGTGCCTCAGACACGGAGGTCTTCTAGAGAGCGTGTGCCATCAGTTAGATACTCACCCAATGAGTATATTTTGCTTACTGATGAGGGGGAGCCAGAGAGCTTTCAGGAAGCTCAAACTCATAAAGACAAGAATTGCTGGGTGAAAGCAATGGAAGAAAAGATGAATTCTTTGTAGAAAAATAACACTTATTAGTTGGTAAAACTTCCTAAAGGTAGGAAATCCTTGAGAAACAAATGGGTGTTCAAGCTAAAGAAAGATGGAGATAAGCTAGTGAAGTACAAGGCTCGATTAGTTGTCAATGGCTTTGGGAAGAAGCAAGGGATTGACTTGGATGAGATCTTTTCCCCGGTTGTGAAAATGACCTCTATTCGAGTAGTCTTGGAGTTAGTGGCTAGCATGGATCTTGAGCTTGAGCAGTTAGATGTCAAGACTGCCTTTCTTCATGGGGATTTGGAGGAAGAGATTTATATGCACCAACCTGAAGGATTTGAAGTTAAAGGGAAATAGCACATGGTTTGCAAATTGAAGAGAAGTCTTTACGGCCTCAAGCAAGCACCAAGGCAGTGGTACAAGAAGTTTGATTCATTCATGGTGGCTCATGAGTACAAGAGAACTGCAGCTAATCATTGTGTTTATGTGAGGAAATTCCCAAATGGTAACTTCATTATTCTTTTACTTTATGTGGACGATATGTTGATTGTTGGGCAAGATGCTAACATGATTCATCAACTTAAAGATGAGTTGTTCAAGTCTTTTGACATGAAAGACTTAGGGAATGCGGAGCAGATATTGGGTATGAAAATTACCCGTGACAGGAAAGCAAGGAAGTTGTGGTTGTCACAAGAGAAATATGTTGAACGAGTGCTTGCAAAGTTCAACATGAGAGATGCTAAGCCAGTTAGCACTCCCCTTGCTAGTCACTTTAAGCTAAGAAAGAGTATGTGTCCTTCGACCAATGAAGAAAGAGAAGATATGGCAATGGTTCCCTACTCGTCTACAATAAGGAGTCTTATGTATGCAATGGTCTGTACTCGTCCAGACATTACTCATGCAGTTGGTGTTGCGAGACGATATCTCTCTAATCCTGGTAGAAAGCATTGGGAAGCTGTCAAGTGGATTCTTAGATACTTAAAGGGTACTTCAAGTTTGTGCATGTGTTTTGGGGTTTCTACGCCAGTCTTGGAAGGCTTTACAGATTCAGATATGGCAGGTGACCTTGATGGTAGGAAATCTACATCAGGCTTATTATTTACTTTTGCAGGGGGAGCTGTGTCATGGCAGTCCAAACTGCAGAAATGTGTTGCCTTGTCTACGACAGAGCCTGAGTACATTTCCATTACTGAAACTAGTAAAGAAATGTTGTGGTTGAAATGCTTTCTCCGAGAGTTGGGTTTGAGCCAAGAGGAGTATGTAGTTCATTGTGATAGTCAGAGTGCTATGGACTTGAGCAAGAATGCTACATACCATTTTCGCACGAAGCACATTGATATTCGCTATCATTGGATACGCGAGGTGATAGAAAATCAGTTGTTGAAACTAGAAAAAATCCACACAGACAAGAATCCAGCTGACATGATGACAAAGGTGGTTCCTAGAGAGAAGCTTAAGCTTTGCAAGGAGCTTGCCGGAATGGATCCCAAGTGAGTGGTCGTGTTTGGGTTCCCTCCTCTCATGGGTTCTGAGGAGGAGATTGTTGGGTCTACGGGTGTCCTCACCCATGAGGTAACTCATTTGAATTGGGTCTCTTTAAGTGGCATGGGGAGTTACCTAGTTTGAGTGGGTAATGACTTCTTTATTGAGGTCTTATAAAATAAATGGAACACTATCATCTTCTCTAATTTTCTGCAGAAGAGGTAGAGAGAAAATTGAGGGAGAGCAACCATTTTGGGAGATCTTTGTTGGGTTTGTCAACAAAAATAGGTAACCCTTTTGCACTCTCTATTTATTGTGATTCCTCAAATTTGGTGTGTAAATTTGAGAAGAACCATTGTATTGCAAGTTGTTGATATAGTGGATTTGGTTCGGAGTTTGGCCCGTGATTTTTCCCTTCTCATTGGAGGGTTTTCACGTTAAATCTTTGTGTCTTGCTTGTTGTTATTTGGGATTGCATCATATTATTATCTGGGTTTGGCTTGCTTTGCATAATATATTATTATTGTTGATACTGAATTCACTGTGACAATTGAATTGGGACAATAGATATACCTCTCATCTTTAACTGTGGTTGTTAATTTTAGATGATCATCAATCCTTTTGCAATTACCAAATGCTAAGAACATATCGATCCCATGGCCTTAGGGGAGAGGGCATAGTCGAATTCGCCTCACATCTTTAAAAGACCAAAGGTTTCAACCATTACCCTCAAATTGGGAGCTCGTGACATCTGTGCAGGTATGTGTGGTCTCTAAAACATGAACCAAGCATTAAAAGGTAATATGCAACTAAACACATAAAATGCAATAACAAAGCTCATCAAGAATCAAAACAAGTATGTAAAGTCTAGTCCTTTAAATTTTTAGACCCATCAGAGTTGTCACTATGACGTGCTGTATCCAAAGATCTAGATATTTCGAGTTCCAGAGGAATTTTCTAGGTCAGTTTAAAAAATAACAGGGATACTACACTATTGGAGAACTCATTTGCAAAAAGCTTCGCACTAGTCACCCTAAGGGTGTGTTTAGTAATGCAATTAAGCACTTAAGATTTAAAGTTTTCAATGATTTTCAATTAAGTGCGTTTTATAACGCTTAACGTTGTATGTCTTAAAAAATCAATTCCTACTAAAAATAGACTAAAGTTTTAACTCATGGTAGACTAGTGCTTATCACTTAATCATAATTTTAATTAAATGGTTAAAAGTCATTTAACATAGTTTTATATAAAAAGAATAGTTACCATCACGATGCCGCCTCAACTAATTGTTGGTAACACCACCTCTACCACATCCATTATGTTCTTTTGCTACTACAACCATAATTACTACGACCTAGCCACTACCAACTCTTCCACCACCAACACCACCACAAGGACACCGGTACCTCCATCACACCATCACCCCCATCACTAGGTTCACGTCCGCCAAAATCATCTAAATATCCATCAAACTACAACCACTGCCATGACCCCCATGTCATTGCCTATTGTTACCACCACAATTACTGACGGCATGTTGTCACGCACTACTATCGCCATCATTGACACATTTTCACCGCTGCCACCATTATTACTTCATCGCCACTGCCACTGCCACCGCCACCACCACCAACATGATTTGGCAAAAAAAAAAGTTATAAAGTGTATAAATAATTGCATAATCTTGGTAAAATGGGTTAATCTGTAAATGGAATAATTTTTTGACATTTGCTTATGGTTTATCAAACGGATTAACATATTTTTTAATGAAAATTCAGTCGCTTAAAATTTTCATGTTTTACGACTATATCACTTAATTTTTTTAGCACTTAAATTTCAGTTTTATCAAACGGTCTCGCATAAATTATAGAGTTATAGATAGGGGAAATGATTTGGCTGAATAACTTGAATCGTAACCTAGCATTTGACATTGGACTGCTATTCGCGCTCCGCTTCTCCGCCCCGGTAACGCTGGCAGATGTTAGGCTCTGCCCCTTAGTTTCCCCCGATACTCTTTTTTTAACCATCTTGGGTGACAAAAAAGATTATTGACTTTTGGAAAGAAGGGTTCGTTTGACAAATTTTTTTTGGTTTTCATTTTTTAAAGAGCGGCTTAATTTTTTTTTTTTATAAAAACAAGTGGGTGTTTGATAACCCCTTTTTTTTTGAGTTTTTTTTTTTTTTTTGGTGTTTGGTAACCCTTTTTATTTTGATTTTTTTTTTGTGGTTTGCGGTGGCGGTGGTGGCTAGTTGTTTTGGTTGTTGTGTTGGCCGGCGGCCGGTGGTGGCTGCCGGCAGTCGCCGGCGGCCGGAGGTGGTTGCCGGCAGTCTCCGGCGGTGGTCGCCGGCGGCCGGAGGTAGCAGCCGGCAGTCTCCGGCGGTCGGAGGTGGCTGCTGGTAGTCTCCGGCGGCCGGAGGTGGCTGCCGGCAATCTCCGGCGGCCGACGGTGGTCGCCTGAGGTGGCTGCCGGCGGTGGGAGGGTGGTGGTGGTGGTCTAAGAAAAAAAAACCAAAAGTGAAAAAAAAAACCAGTTTCTGGAGTTTTTTTTTTACTCTTCAATTTAAAAATTGGTTTTTAAAATTGAAAAAAAAATGGTTACCAAACGCTCCTTTTTTTTTTCATTTTTTAAAAACTGAAAAAAAAAGAGCAAAAAAATTATGCCAAACTGGCCCTTAGTGTAAAGTCTTGACTAGCCTTTCATCTACTATATACAAATTCAAGCGAACATTTATAACTCATGATTTGTACAAGGAAAGGAACGAAACATTATTTTTGCTTAGTAGAAACAAAGGCCACAAAATTTCAAATTCCCAAAAGATGGCTCATATACAAACAACTAGTATTTTGCTTACAAACATAAGCAAACTCGTGGCGGTGTCTGAGTTTTGATTTTTATTATGTATTTAGATTCCTTAGCAATGGCGGAGTCTTGTAAAACAAACCAACCGTCGGTAACAGCACGATCTGTAATCATACTGCTTAGAAGGTAAATGGTTCACTCAACTGTCGTCAACTTGCTCCCTGAGGATGCTGCATCATAATTTTCAGTCAGCAACTTGTACCCTGAGGATGCAGCATCATCACTTACAATAAGCAACTTGGCCCTTGAGTTTGCATGATCGTCTTCATTTTGTACCTCCTTTTTACTTGCAATCTCACTCTTGTAACAACTCATGAATTTTGCTATAAACTCTGGAATGTAATGAAAATTAATTCGTGTTAAGTTATTATCAAGAGGAACTACATCATAACGTAAACTTTTTTGAAGTTTACAACCAACTCGACAACAATAAAGTAGACCCTAAAGGGTAACTTCTAACTAACGGTATCTGCAGTCAAATACTTTGCTTAGGAGCTTGTTCTTGATTTTGTAGACACTGACGACGTTTTTCAGTGCATAAAAGAAAGTCACAATAATTAAAGGAGGTTGCACATGGAAGTATTTAATCCTTCTACCAGTAGTTTGCTTTAGATACCGTGTAGTATGTCAAAATATACGTTACATTAGGGGTGCAACTTGGGCTGGACAACCCGTGGATAACCCGTGTGAGCCGGTAAAAATATGGGCGTGAGCCTAGTATTATAGTGACCGTGGTGGACGTGGACACTAAATTTTGAGCCCGTAAAAATTATGGGCTAGATATGGGTAAAGGTTTTTGAAACCTGCCCAACCCTTGGGAAACCCAGCCCGTCAAAGTTTTATATGATACACGAGTTACATATATAAATTTTACGCTTACTGGTCTTTTTTTTTTTTCATTAGCTTTTAAAATCCTCTTATCATATGAGTTTAGAGACCTTTGAAGGCTTCTATTTTTCACTCTTGTTTCCTAAGGTTTAGACTTCGTAAGATTGTTTGGCAATCTTTCTCTTTTTATTTTTCTTTCTCCTTTATTTTAATTTGTCATGCAACTTGTTTCCATGCTTATGACTAAATTTATTTTGAGACTTCACAATAGTCTTCTTTATTATTGTGACTAATTAGTAGACTTTGATGACAAATGATATGCTTAAAAAATAAATAAACGAAAAGTCATGATTAAGTAGTAGACCTGGATGATATTGATAGACGTTAAATTAAGTAAACACAAACTAATATGAAACCATGGACAACCCATGGACAGCCCATGTTTAGCCCGTGCTCACGAAAATTTTGATGGGCTGGGCATGAACATATATTATTTAGCCCATAAATGGGCTGGGCCGAACATGGGCATGAGTTTTTTAGTGTGTGCTGAGCATGGTCTGACCCTTAAGGCCGTTCAGCCCGCTCAAGTTTCAGCCTTACGTTACATTCTCTAATTTGGTTATTCCTTCTTTGATGAGTGAGAGTGCAACTTATTGGAGCCATCTAACAAAGCGGGAAAAAATTAGAATGCAAATAAGAGTAATGTGTTATAAATCCACAATTGTAGATCTTGCAGGACGATGAAAATTAGCCTGGAGAAGGTTAGTTGCATGTTGCATGTCCAAAAAACCATATTTCGTACAAAGTGCCCCTTGATTTTACTCAAGTGGAGTAGATAGTTGTCAAGAATTTGTGAGTCCTACGCAGGTTGTTGTCACGAGGAAAAAGTTTTACCTTCAATCCGCATGAAATATTGGACATTCTTCTTCGCTGGATCGTCTTTTCTCTTACTCATTTCCTCACGTCTAGTGCGTGAGTAGGCGTAGGGATTCTGAGGGTCTTCAACCATCTATATAAAAGTAAAATTGGATTAATCTACTAGCATTTGCATTTGCTGGAGAATATTACGGGAACATGTAGTTGGAGATACTGGGTGCTCATACGTTGTATTCGTCATATAACTTGTCTAGACGTATCAGTAAATCCCCATCCAAAAGCTTCTGTAATTCCATTTTTAGAGTCTGCAATATGAAGAAATGAAGAAAATTGATTAGCAGCATCCATCAGAACTATCATAGCTTTATGCAGGATTAGGAAGCTCTTACTAGGAAAATGAACTCAGGAGATACACTGTGCTCTATGAGCTTCTGTAATTTTCCGCGAATGTTGTATAGCCTGTTTAGACAAATGTTTGTGTCAGCTTTGAGGTCCATTAAATTTCCAAATCCTCAAACAGATGCCATTAATATTGTCAAAATGGCCTTGACGATATTAGTTGTTGGGATATTCTAAAATTTCACACTTCTCATCATAAGTCATCAAGAAGTGCACCCAGGACCAAATATTAAAATTTTGGTGACAAAAATAAAATAAAATGTGTGAACAAGTATATATATATATATATATATATATATATATATATATATATATATATAAGGATGTGCATTTAGACATTTTTGAATCTTTTTGTAGTTAACAAATGCTTTTGCAACTAGCAACTTACTGTTTTGGGCTTTGCTCTTCTATTATACTTTTGGCAATGCTTGCAATATCCTCTTCCCACCCGGTCATGATTACTTGATCGTCCTTCAAGGCTGAGGTAGAACTTCATGTACATTGCAGAACATGCATGTTTAATGCAGATAAGAGGAAATCAAATGTACTTGGAAAACATAATATTCATGACTGTAAGGTACTGAAGAGGGGGGGAGGGAGAGAGAGAGAGAGAGCATTGCGAAACATCATAAAGGTCTGCTAAATAATACTTGGACTGCCAGGTAGCCTCAAATGAACGTATGGCTTGTCGTAGGTTGTTCATGGAGTTCGTAGCAATTCTCTCAGCGAGCTGTTGGGGTAAATCTATCCCTTCTTGTGCAGCTATGAATTCCAAAACTTGCATAATCTGAATGAAGAATTCCAAACTTAGGAAATGCAAAACTAAATGATGGTACCAAATAAACTTTTGCGAGTAAAAATTCTGAGGTTTCTTACCTCCTTATTGGACGGTGTTAGGAGTTGAACTACGGTGCAAATCGACTTAAGTGGCTGAAGCTTTGAGATATCACTGCAGCAGAAAAAGACCTTGTTACATCCTTTGTACCTATCTAACAGCCACCTAATGTAGAGCAGGGCATCTGTAGATAACTTGTCCGCCTCGTAGAGAATGATAGCTGCAAACATTATGCTTTGCTTTAGCATTTTGGTTTTGTAAAACTTGCTTCCATTTCAGGGGAAATTAATTGATACCTCGACAGTTATCATGGCTGCACCGCAAAGCTTTGCCAGACAACCTCTTATTTGTCTCTCTGATGAGTTCCACTATAACTTGTTTCTCATACCCTTTCGTCTCCGAGAGATTCAGTTCTACGTGTTGAGATGATTCCATGACATTTACATGAATGCTTTTTACAGCTTCCCCCTGTAGCAAAAAATTCAGAAAGTGACCCTCGGTCTGTTGCTTTAAATGAACATATAGAAACTTGCAATAGCTAGCTGGGATGTGTAAGCATTTTGGAAATATGTTTGAATTGTTTTTTATGGCAACTAGAAGGAGCGACAGAACAATTATACTGTCACATTTTGCTTAGGGAATTATAATGAACCTTAAAGATATTGGGAGTTTTTGAGCATGTGTCGGAAAGATTCGATACTAGGTACTAACTCATTTTCTTCTTCTCTTACCGTGGCATTATTCCGATACTCTACTGGTTAGAACAATGAGTTCAAGTACAAACTGTACTTAACTCGAGCAGAAAGGGAAGTTGAAATTGGTACAACATTGTTGCTGACTTATAGATTCCCGACTAAAAAATGCAAATCCTCCCAAGTAACAAAACTCCAAGTGCTCTCCCAACTCTGCTACTAATTAGGGGTGAGTGCGGTTCGGTTTGGGGGTCAAACCGCAAACCGAACCATTACCCCTCGGTTTGAAAAATCATGAACCGAACCAAACCAAACACTATCGTTTTGGTTGGTTTAAATGGTTCGGCTTAGTCGATTTGGATCGGTTTGCGCCTACTTAAAGACGTTGTTTTTTTGCACACTACTAATTGAAGTTATATTTTTCTAAATTGCATATAACTTGTTTCATTCGATATATAAGTTTCCATTGGTGAATGAGGAAAAAAGAGTAAATATAAACGAGATATTGGTCAAAAAGAAATTTGTGTTATAAGTGTTGTCAATATTTTCGTTTCTTTTAGCTTTGAAGATTTATTTATTTGGATTTGCTTAGTATCCTATATGTGCAATTATCAATGGAATGTTATTAAAAATAGATTAACATATCATAGGTCGGTTCAATTCGGTTTAGAATCGGTTTAAAAAATGTAAACCGTGAGCGAACTGAACCAAGGTCGGTTTGAAAAATATGAAATCAAACCGTTAAGATCTTTGGACGGTTCAGATTGGATTGGTTCGGTTTGAGCGGTTCGGATCGGTTTGGTGCTCACCGGTACTAATGCAATCCTTTGTCAAATGTTTGGAACTTTAACTCATCTGTCAATTTAGTATTGCTCTACAGAGAAAAAGAAAGCAGAGACTCCTTTAGAGTTCAGAAGCAATTTTCATCTTTTACTTATGCTCATAAAGTTCGTCTGCTCTCTCATAATCATCATGCGACTTCAGTGGAAAAAACAGAATATATCAAGTAAGAAATGTAGATGTCATCCAACCATGAAAACAGAAACGCGTTACACATTATTATTAAAAACAAAATAGAAGGATTAGTGAACTCGCCGTCAAGTAGAATTCCTTGCACTCTTCTCTTGCCTGTGGAGAATACAAGTAAACAGAACCAGCATAAGTCAGTGCTTGCTAAATAATTATAAGAATTTTTCCCTCCGTAGGAGAATTATACAGAAAAGGGAAAAGATGCTTGAATGGTACGTCAGCTTGTCTTGCATTAGAGGGCGGAAGGGGCGTGGGAATGGCCTTGGAATGCTACTACTCATGCTATCATATGATTAGATATAATGATGTTGCCTTCTAACTCTAATCAGCCTTGGTACATGCAGATTTATACATATGAACTCTTCTATATCGTTCTCACCTGTACTCTGTCTGCACCAAAAGCTTCGCGAAGCAAAGCCCAAATCATGGTTCTCTTTCCCACTCCTGGAAGTCCTTCAAATATGTAATGGCAGCAATCATCATCTGATTTCACCTGCAAAATTTGGTATGCACTAGTATATCAATCCTCTGCTGTATTCCTAGTACAACAATTAAGAATAAAAGATATTACCAAATTCTGCAGCTCAATGGCTTTTTCTCGATTGCATATAAAATCCTTTAGGGCTTCAGGCCTATAATTATCCGCCCACTTGAACCTTTTATCCTCCTCAAACTCATCAAGCCTTTCCTTCTTACTTGATACAGCAGCCTGATCTTTGGTAGGCGATGTATGTACTGGTACTGGAACTGAAAATCTCTCCCTCAATGGCTTCCCTTTGTTCAACATATGGATGGCATCCATCGCCAACAGATTCTTGTTGGCATCTTTGTGTCCAAATTCCAACTTCTCCTCTACCATCATGGTTGACCCTCCTCGTGTCTTTGCGGAGACTGATGTTTTCTCTTCCTTGTTTCTAGAGAAAAAGCAAGCGGCACCCCACTCTTGCATCTTATGAGCAAGACTCGATTTAGAGCTCGAGCTAGTAACGTGGCTCTCTCTCCCAGGACTCGAATCTGCTGGAAATGGATCTCTCGCTCTGTTAATATCAAGCGTGAAATCCGTTAGCCCTTTATAATAAGGGCTAATGGTCGGATTCCTTCTGGTGATCTCCTCCAAAATAGCCGCTGCTAAATCAGAATTCGTATCATCTGGAAGTAGAAGTCTTTCTCTATTCAGCGCTAGAGTAAAATCAGTGAGGCCTTTATAGTAAGGACTAATAGTAGGGTTTCTTCTAGTGATCTCTTCAAGGATAACTGCAGCCAAATCGGAGTTTGAATCATCAGAAATTCTCTCTCTATTCAGTGCAAGGGTGAAATCAGTGAGCCCTTTATAGTAAGGGCTATTAGTAGAGTTGCGCTTATCTTCAAGAAAACGAATAACAGCATTTCTTCTGTTTAACTCCTCGACAGTTTCTTCAGTTAACCCGGATTTCGAAACACCAGTGGTGGACCTTTTTGGTATTAGGTCTGTCACTTTCTTGGACCAGGCAGTGAGAGGGGAGCCATCGGACTTCGAGGACCGCTTAACAGAGAGGTGATCGGCTTCGAAGATGTGGGATTCGGACAAGGAACGATGAGGAATCACAGGGCTCGGCATGGAGGGTTTCTACAAAGGAGAATTGAAAGAGGAATAAACCAGGGTATGTGCTGGGGGGTAAGGGTGATTGTGATGTGATGTGGAAACACAGTTCGTTTCTTGGGTTATTTTTTAATATTTGTCTGAAAAACCAAGGCCATTGGCGGATTAGGCAATGGGCTGGCTTTTCATGAAGAAATTGGTTGTAGGTTTGAAGTATTTGACCATAGCCATTCAAGAACCAAGGTCAAAATAGCCTAAATTCAACCAAACAAAGGAGAGGGAGAAAGAAAAAATTTACAAGGTGCATTCACCCAAATGACCCAAAAAAATACTGAAAAACAAAAGATGGTAGGGTGGGGTTACTATTTCGGCTTAAGGATAACGAAATGCTTACAAGAAAAAAGGAAGAAGATGAAGAGTCCAATGAACACTCTCTTTAGGTTTGTCAATATCACATGCCCACTTTTGCATTTTGAGAATATGAAGATTTGAATATTGTCAGGGTTGTGTTGATGTTATGAGTGACAATAGCGAATATCTGTATTGTACTAAAAGAATTGTAGGGTTTAAAGCATGATTGTCTTTGTTATTTAATGCATTTTTATATCTCTACACCGACGTTAAGTTCTATGTTCTGCCAAAGAGTGTGGCGGTCAGCAGGCTCTCAGTACAATGTTTGAAAGAGGGAGACCATAAGTATGGTTGATTCAGATCAACCAATGTTTCGTTATCTTAAACAGCAGCAACAATCTATGTTCTATAAGATGCAAAATTATCGGTCGGCATACTGTGGATTTCAACTTCAGTTGATCATGTGCTAAGACTGTATCAAAACATTAAAGCACCTCACCAACACTTGTTGCTTCTCCTTTGGTGTTTTACTCACTAGTTTCCGCGACTCCTAGACACACGCATAATAGGCAGGGTTAGTTTAAAAGAAGATTTTATTACACGCATAATAAACAAGGTTGGAACAAAAGAGGATTTTATTACACAAGAAAGGTTTTACAAGACGACCACACACTCTTGGATCACAGAGGTTCTCTCCACCACTCTAAGAAGCACTCTCTTGGATGATATGTACAAATGCTCCGCCACCTATTTATACTAGTCCACTCTCTAAGTGGACGGCCTAGATCAACTCGATCCTATGGCTACCATTACACTTCCGGAGTATTCTTTATAGTCTTCACTAATGTAAAATTCTTCAACAAGGGTTTCACACCATTCAAGGTGAAACAACAAATTAAGGCTACGAACAAATGTACGCGGGTGTAAAAATAGATATTCCAAAAGTGTCGCACACTTTAGTGAACAAAAAAAGCTACTTTCATTTTGATTTGCTTTTAGCACAATTAGAGATTTGTGGGATATCAATGTTTTTGGGTAAAGGGAATACAATTGATAAAAAAGCAGAGAAAGTATATAATGGAGCTTGGTTTTTTTTCCTGATTTCTTTGGAAGAAGTCTTCACTAGCTTAAAAAGTTTTGGGTGGTTCCCTTTAGTTAGATGTGGCAATCACAGCCGAAAACTATTTACCTGCCTAAATCCTCCCTATTAAAGGTCACCCAAAGTCATCTTTTTTAATAATTGTCTGGGTCAGTAATTATGGAAACCCAATAGCTCACAAGTTTAAATGGTTTTTAAATGGGTTCAATCTAACAATAAAAATAAGCTACAGTTTGACGTAGTTAGTTACGACTGCAAGTGGTGAACGCAATCTATGTGAAACGAGAATGACTTGCAACCGCCCACCATCATCGTCTCCATCCCCACCTGCCATCACATCGCCATCTCCTACCATCGCCTCCGCCACCACCATTTGTCATCGCCTTCACCACCACCACCCTTGAGTGCGCAAGAACCACCATCTTGTCTCAAATGTAAGGTTTAACAGATATGCTACTTTGGGTTTGATAGAAAAGGTGAAGGAAAAGATAATTATACTATAGAGCATTCATAAAATTGAGTACAATGAGGCCTTTACATAGGCAAGAGAAAACTATCATACCAGAAACATAAAAGAGAATCCTATAGAACTTAGGAGAACTCTAGAATAATCTAGACATAGGACAATAGAGAAAAGGAAATTGCCATATTAATATATATAATCTAACATCCCCCCTCAAACTCAAGTTGGTAGAAAAGAACAAGCTTGAGTTTGGAGGTTAAGTCCAGAGCGGTGTCTTGATACTAGCTGCACTATGCGAGATCCAAGTTGAGATGAATTTCATGTGTAGAGTTCGGCGATGCAAGAACAGAGCAGGAGTCCCGGGGTGAAGTCTGACAACCATCAAGGTCTTGGGGTGATGTCCGGCAATTAAGAACAGATCAAGAGTCCCGGGGTGAAGTCCGACGACCATAAAGTCTCGGGGTGAGGTCCGGCGACTAAGAGCAAGGAAGGAGTCCCGGAGTGAGGTCCGACGCCATAAAGGTCTCGGGGTGAGGTCCAACGACTAAGAACAAGGCAGGAGTCCCGGGGTGAGGTCCGACGACCATAAAGGTCTCGGGGTGAGGTCCGGTGACTAAGAACAAGGCAGGAGTCCCGGGGTGAGGTCCGACGACCATAAAGTCTCGGGGTGAGGTCCGGCGACTTAGAACAAGGCAGGAGTCCTGGGGTGAGGTCCGATGACCGTAAAGGTCTCGGGGTGAGGTCCGGAGACTAAGAACAAGACAAGAGCAAGATTCATTCCGAACGAGAGCATGGTGGCATGGTTGGCATCGTAGTTATTGATGGAGAGAACATAATATTATGGGGGTGTAGGATTAGGGTTTGGGCTAGAGGAAATCGGCAGAGGTAACTGAAGAAGGAAATATAAATATATATATATTTTATTTGAGCGAAAGAGATAAGCTAGAGCTGATGAATAGTAAGAGTGGGCGATGGCTAGAGTTTCAACAAAAGCGATGATCACTTTATAGAAATAGCAAGAAAGAAAGACCAAAATTTTAAACTCAAGAAGAACAGAAGAGCACGAAAAGAAACAAAAGCACATGAATTGGGTGAACGGCAGAAGGCTAGGCGAATGGCAGAAGGCCGTCTGCCGGAGTTTATGAAAGCGGTTGAAAGACTCAAACCGGCGGATCGTATGGCTCTGATACCATGATAGAAAAGGTGAAGGGAAAGATAATTATACTGGAGAGCATTCAGAAAATTGAGTACAATGAGGCCTTTATATAGGCAAGAGAAAACTATCCTACCAGAAACATAAAAGAGAATCCTATAAAACTTAGGAGAACTCTAGAATAATCAAGACATAGGAGAATAGAGAAAAGGTAATTACCATATTAATATATATAATCTAACACCCCCCCTCAAACTCAAGTTGGTAGAAAAGAACGAGCTTGAGTCTGGAGGTTAAGTCTAGAGCGGTGTCTTGATACTAGCTGCACTATGCGAGATCCAAGTTGAGATGAATTTCATGTGTAGAGTTCGGCGATGCAAGAACAGAGCAGGAGTCCCTGGGTGAAGTCTGACCACCATTAAGGTCTTGGGGTGATGTCCGGCAATTAAGAACAGATCAAAAGTCCAGGGGTGAAGTCCAACGACCATAAAGTCTCGGGGTGAGGTCTGGCAACTAAGAACAAGGAAGGAGTCCCGGGTTGAGGTCCGACGACCATAAAGGTCTTAGGGTGAGGTCCAGCGACTAAGAACAAGGCAGGAGTCCCGGGTTGAGGTCCGACGACCATAAAGCCTCGGGGTGAGGTCTGGCGACTTAGAACAAGGCAGGAGTCCCGGGTTGAGGTTCGATGACCATAAAGGTCTCGGGGTGAGGTCCGGCGACTAAGAACAAGATAAGAGCAAGATTCATTCTGAACGAGAGCATGATGGCATGGTTGGCATCGTAGTTATTGATGGAGGGAACGGAATCTTATGGGGGTGTAGGATTAGGGTTTGGGCTAAAGGAAATCGACAGAGGTAACTGAAGAAGGAAATATAAATATATATATTTTTTGTTTGAGCGAAAGAGATAAGCTAGAGCTGATGAATAGTAAGAGTGGGCGGTGGCTAGAGTTTCAACAAAAGCGAAGATCACTTTATAGAAATAGCAAGAAAGAAAGACCAAAATTTTAAACTCAAGAAGAAAAGAAGAGCACGAAAAGAAACAAAAGCACATGAATTGGCCGCGAATGGCAGAAGGCGTGGCGAACGGCAGAAGGCCGGGTGAACGGCAGAAGGCCGTCTGCTGGAGTTTACGAAAGCGGTTGAAAGACTCTCAAACCGGCGGATCGTATGGCTCTGATACCATGATAGAAAAGGTGAAGGAAAATATAATTATACTAGAGAGCATTCATAAAACTGAGTACAATGAGGCCTTTATATAGGCAAGAGAAAACTATCCTACCAGTAACAGAAAAGAGAATCCTATAGAACTTAGGAGAACTCTAGAATAATCTAGACATAGGACAATAGAGAAATAGTAATTTCCATACTAATATATATAATCTAACAGGGTTGATCTTCAAACTTTTATATTGTTGGCTAAGTGTGGCGGGGTGACGGCAAAGCGATGGTGCAGCAATGGTGGCAGGGCAACGGCCTGACGTTGTTGGCAGGTGATGGTGCAGCAATGGTAGTAGTGGTGGCATTCTAGATTCTACAAATTTTTTATTTTATGGGAAAGGATTTTATATTTTAAAAAGCTTAACCACCGACTTAGCAAATAGTGGTTTTTATGTTGGTCGTGGACTCTTGGCAGTTCTTGCGGGTATAACGGTAATTGTTGTGTTGCAATGAAGGTGATGGTTATGGGTTGGGTTATATGGGTATTGGTACTGGTGGTGGTTTTTTGTTGTTGTAGGTGTCGTTGTGATTGTGGTATGGTAGTGGTGGTTGTGGGTACTGAGGCTGTTTGGCATGGCAGGGGTAGACACAGATACCAGCGTGGTGTCTGCAGAGGTGGGTATAGGTGCAGAGGTGGGTATAGGTGGTAGCGGTGGGTGCAGGTGAGGATGTGAGTGGTTGCTGAAGGTAAAGTGAAGGGGAGCGTTATGGGAAATTTAAATGGATGCACATGGTTCCTTACTGGGTAAACAGATAAAAGCAACCCATTCAAGAAACATCTTATTTAGCCAATAACTGCGTGGGTTGAAATCAATCATCTATTTATGCGCAACACGATTATTTTACACCAAATCTAACTCAGCCATCCGTTTTGCCACCCCTAGCTATAGTAATCAAATATAACTTCATGACTTTGTAACTTAATGCATACGTGGATCCTTAGGTTCATGATTAATGCATCAAGGCCTATTAGATGACAGTAGATATCCCATAAATTGATTTTTCAACACTTGCCCTTAATTTTGAATAAGCTAGGACTCTGAGCTTCTCTTACAAAAAGAGAAACTTTTTCAGATTTAGTAGATATATCAGCCCCTTGGTTGCTTGCTTCACAAAAGTCTGGTGCAATAACTCTCGATGTGCTTTATTCGACTATGAAACACTACCGTCAAACTAAGTTGCTCTCTTCACCAGCCTAGTTTTCAACCCATCTATTTGATGTTCTCAAGGCTATGTCCTTCTGTAGGTCACGTCTTTGGTGAATTTACTCATTTTTTGACACCACCTCACTCAAGGATAGTACAACACAACTTTATTCACTGATTTGTGCAGTTAATCTATCTTTTGTTAAGTTAAAATAAAATCTTCCTATTACAAGTATCATTAGAAGAGAAAGATGAGAGTAATTTGTATTTCAGATGTGTGATCGACACAGGATAAAGGGGTACAAATAGATGTATTATGTGTAGAGAACTAGCCTAGCTTAGAGTAGAGCCTCTAAGCCTATGATACAATCAGTTTTTTACATTGCCATCCCCTTCAAATTCAAGGTCGTGACTAGGCGGCCAACTTGAGTTTGAAAATTAGATCTTGAAATTGCTCAGTTGTACGTGTTTTTATGAATATATTAATTGGCTATTCAAAAGAAGTGATGCTCAGAAGTCGAATGTTGCCACGATGTTGATGGACAAAATCAAAATCGGTCTCTATATGTGTTTGCACTCGAAGGCAAACTGCAATTAATGCGGTATTCTTTTCGACCTTCACTTCTCTGAAAACGGAAAAACGAAACAGAAAATATTAAAGATTGCGCGCCCAATTAAGATAAAGAGAGCCTTTCATTAATGCCGAAAATCTTTACAAAATACAACATTTCCATATCTGGAAACTAAAATTCCTATCGACAGATATGAAGAACTTCTTCATATTAAAGAAAAGAAAAGGACGACTTGAAAACTCAAGTCATGATTTTGTCTGAAGGGTTGATGATGATTCTTTTGTCCCTCTTTGACCCATCTTTTATACTAGAGACTAAATTGTTGAAAATAACTATCATTATAAGATAAATTATCCACTTAAAAAATAATTGCTACCATTTAGAAAATAACTATCCATCAACAAGTAATCAACAACACTTATCCCTTCTTAATATGAACACATTTTTACATGTGTTCCTTTTTCTTCTAATTTGATTTTCTCCTTATCTCCTTCAGAAATATAAATAAAAGTAAATGCCTTTTTCTTCTAATTTAATTACAATGAAGTCATTAGTGTGTGTGTGTGTGTGTTGGTGCAAACATTGCCTCCCTAACTCAAGAAATTGAATACTTGAAAATTGCGAAGAGATATCTTTCAAAGGGAAAACATTTTGTCACTATCGATTTGCCATCGATTAACTTTAGACTACACCAAGATAATATTAGAGTGTACTAAGAAGAACATTTTCTCACTATCGATAGAATTGCACTCTTAAATGTGAAAGCATTTTTCACCATCAATAGCCAGCCTGTCACTGTCGATAGCCTTGCTATTTTTCACTATCGATAGACCATCTATTGGTTTAACATGTACCATCTTGATTTTGCATAGACCAGTAGACAATATTTGCTATCAATGCACCAGCAACTATCGATAGGCATGAACTCTTCTATCGATATACACTCTTCAAAGTGAAAGCTTTTTTTATTATCGATAGCCTTGCACCCTTTCAAAGTGAAGTAATTTTCATCATTGATGGCCATTGCAAACAATTGAGGTGTTTTCTCCTTCCCTTGAAGAAACTTTATTCAGCAGACCATTATGCACACATACTTAACAAATATAAACATATGGCCATAGTTTCATGGTCTTATCAAATGAACTTTCGCATGTAAAATAGTATATAAAGAATTCTGATTTGAAAGCCATAAAACTAAAATAAAACATTAGTGTGAACCGCAAATCCAAAGTGGGAGTTGCATACCTAAATATGATGGATCCAAAAGTTTTCTAAATGTACTTGTACCTTAGTATCCATGAAAATTAGAATGATCTCCCGTCACAAATGACGTTTCAAAATATGTTTCAACCATGCCATCATTTTTCTTTTGCTACTTTTCATACGATGATGAAACACATTGTTGGTTTAGAGCCTCTAGTGACTTGGCATCATTTTTTCTTGATACAAATCAATTGGTCTTTGGCCATTTTTGAAGCATCGATATGCCTAATAACACCATTCATATATTCTTTTGGTGTATAAACCATTTTATGGTGTTGTGGAGCATTCATATGCCCCCGGTAACACCATTTCCATTTTCTTTTGATGTAAAAATTATTTTATGGTCTTGTGGACCATCGATTCCCCCCTCCCTTTTCTATGTCCTTTTTCAAAAGTTTTTGCCAACGATGGCAAAAAAACTTGTTTTTTGACAAACTCAACTTCATTAAGTTAAGATTTATCCATATATGATAAGTGCGTATAGTCAATACATTTAGCCATTATTGGTATGCTAGCCATGACAATCAATGAATACGTTCGACTTCCTCTTTCATTAATCTGATTTCAAAAATTGTCTTTAAACATTCTCCTACTTTATCTGGAGTATTTTCAAACAAAGTTGATGAAAAATTTAGACCCGTACCACTCTTGATTTCATTTTCAAACTTATGTAGTTCATTAGAAGTTGCTATCAAAATTGTTGATAGAATAAGTTGGTCATGGTTTGCATTCATACAAATCATGAGATCATCCCAAAATTTCCCCAATTTGTCATTGTAAAATCAATGCAAGATGAAAGTACAAATTGTTTGTCATTTTTAGAAGCCAAAGATGCGAAAGAATGGCCTCTCACTAAATTAACCAAAAAATTAGCCCTAATTTCATCAAATCGAGCCTGAAATTTGAAGGAATTATTTGGAAACATAATTCTAAATATCTTGAATTTTAGTTCTTGGCATTTCCCACTTTTAGATTAAAAGTGTACCACTGGGTGTGCCAATGTTTACGCTCGACGGCAAATTAATGTGGTGTTTTTTAATTTTCGGCCTCGACTTCTCTAAAAAGGGGAAAACGAAATTGAAAATAATAGAGATTGCGCGCCTGATGAAGACAAAGAGAGCCTTTCATCAATGTTGAAGATCTTTTCAAAGTACAATGTTTTTAAATCAGGAAACTAAAATCTCTATTGAAATATAGGAAGAACTTCTAAACATTAATGAAAAGAAGAAGACGACTTGAAAACTCAAATTATGATTTTGTCTAAAGGTCGATGATGATTATTTTGTCCCTCTTTGACCTATCTTTTATACTAGACTGAATTGTAGAAAATAACTATCACTACAAGACAAACTACCCAGTTAAAAAATAAATCCTACCATTTAGAAAATAACTACTCACTGACAAGTAATTAACAATATTTATCCCTTATTAGTACGAACACATTTTCACACGTGTTCCTTCTTCTTCTGATTTTATTTCCTCCTTATCTCCTTCAGAAATATAAATAAAGAGTAAATGCCATTTAGTGGCATTTAATTACAGTGAAGACATTAGTAATATATATATATATATATATATATATATATATATATATATATATATATATATATGTTGGTGCAAACAATATGTTTGATGTTCTCATGAAATACATAAATACATCAATATGAGCAATCTGATTAGCGCTATGGCTGTCATGATGTAACTGAGTGGCAGTCAAGTGAGTAACCCCCATGCCTTTAACTAACCAACGAAGCCAAAGAAGTTATTGTGTAGTATCAGCAAGAGCTTGATATTCTGCCTTAGTGCTTGACCTAGAAGCTAGTGCATGTTTCTTGCTTCACCATGGTTTATGAAAATCACTGAGAAAGAAATAGAAGCCACTCGTGGAACATTGGGCTGTAGGATCTCCACCCCAATCAACACCTGAGTAGGCATTGAGTTCAAAGAAAAACTTTTTGAGAAATCCAGACCACGAAGCTATTTCCTTTTATGAAATGCAGCGCACATATATAGATCAGTGGCATAATCAATAGAGCAAGGAGCTGATAAGAACTAAGTAACCAGATGCACGTCATATGCAATGTCAGGAAGAGGCAAACAAGGTTGCCAACTAATTGGCGATGAAGTGTGAGGTCAGGGAGAGGTGAACCATCAAGAAGAATGAGTTTAAGATCGGACTCAAGAGGTGTTGGAACAGTCTGCTATCGGTCAGTCCTGCACGAGATAAGACATCTGAAGCATAGTTGGCCCACTAAAGAGTATAACATCAATTGAAGAGGAGATCTCAAGACCACAAAAAGTAACTGAGGACCCCTAGGTCTTTCATCTCATATATTTTCTTCTTTAATTCACAGACACACACACAATCCCCTCTGACCCCCACCCACCCACCCAACCCCCCCTCACACACACACTCTGACACCCACGTAACGTATACAGAACTCTCTATCTCTCTCTCTCTCTCTCACACACACACACACACACACACACACACACACACTATCTCACCTGTAACATATACACAACTCACACACATGTGCACGTGCGCGCGCACGCACACACATACAAACGCATGCATGCATACACACAACACTCACATAAACACACGCACGCACGCCCAATTACACCCAACCCACAGAGAGCATTCACACACAAACACACCACCTCCACTGTTACCAGCCTTATCCTATCACCCTCGAAAGCACTGCCCCATCTCCGACCTCCACCTCAAGCACCATTGGGAAGAAACCACCACTATCACCAGCTTCCAGATCTATTGCGCCTTGTTTAGGCACATGCTTTATCTTCTTGAAGTAACACCACAAGAAAAAAATACTTTTAGCAACGAATGATTCCGTCGCTAAAGTCCATATTTCTTCGAAAAATACTTTTAGCGACAGACTATCCGTCGCTAAAAGTCCGTAGTTGAAAAGGCTGTCACTAAAAGATTAGCGACGGAAATTGATGGTCAGTCGGTAAAAAAAATTAATTTTTACTAACGCAATTAATTACTTTTAGCGATGGAATTTTTCGTCGCTAAAGATATTTCAAAATTAAAAACAAAACTATTAGCGATGGAACTTCCGTCGCTAATTAAAAGTCCATTAAGGTCTTATAGCGATAAATAATCTGTCGCTAAAAAATCATCAAGATCGATTAAAATGATTTTTAGTGACAGAACTTCGTCGCAAAAAGTATATTCTTGTAGGTAGATTTTTTTTTTAATTTTCATTATTGAGGTAACAGCACAAATGGTCCCTGAACTTTGGGCCATTTTGGGGTGTAGTCCCTGTAGTTCTAAATTCGTACAAACAGTCCTTGTAGTTTCTAATTTTAGCCCGTTCAGTCCTTTTTCTCACGTCCGTCTATATTCAGCCGTTAGTGTGCCAACAACGGGGGCATTTTCGTCTTTTTCCTTACATTTCATACTCGTGACAAAAATGCCCTTCCTTACAAAGCTTAAGATTTTTTTTATTAAGGGTAACATCGTCATTTGATATTTATATAACCTAAACCCTAAATCATTCTTCTTTCTTATCACAGCCGCCGCCACCTTTCCACCATTGCCGTCGTCGCTGCCCTTCACCGTCCCGGTGATCCAGCACGGCCGAGGGCCACCAACGCCACCAATCGACCACCCATGAAGCGGCCTCCATGGATCTACCCACCCACACACCGCTGGTAACTACTGCCCTTCACCGTCACGGCGATCCAGCACGGCCGATGGCCACCAACGCCACCAATCGACCACCCATGAAGCGGCCTCCATGGATCTGCCCACCCACTACGACCGTCGCTCAAGTCCCACTACCAGGCATAACGTTCCCACGTCTCTTCGATGGTGATGCATACGGCCCCACTACAGCCCACACCGCGAACCCCGAGCGCCACCACACATCCAATCAATGGCCAATCACCCAAACGTGGTGTTACCTCTAGATGGCGTCTTTTCGATGGTTGGCATCACCATCGATTTGGATGGATTTTGGCAGCAGCAGCAGCTTGGACGGTGGTGGAGGCTAAAATGCAAGGAGAAAAGACAAAAATACCCCCGTCATGGAGCACACTAACGGCTAAAAATAGACGGACGTAGAAAAAAAGACTGAACGGGCTACAACTAAATAGTTTAGGGACTGTTTGTACGAATTTTGAACTACAGGGACTACACCCCAAAATGGCCCAAAGTTCAGGGACTATTTGTGCTGTTACCTCTTCATTATTTCTTTTAAATCTAACCTATTTTTAAAAAATTAAACATCTAAAGCATAACCATCAATGTGGAATATTATTAACCACATTTTCAAGTATCTTTAAAATTAATAAACTACATACCCCTAACATCATCATTACTCATAAAGTACTATCACCACAAGATAACCACAAACATTACAAGGTCAACCAAATTCAGAACTTTGTGACAAAAGTTATGTCGTCTGTTTTATATATACAATCCCAGAAATGATGCTGAAGAGTAGCCTCATTGACGCGCTGGGATGGGCGGCGGCAGCAGCTGTGGCATGCAGCAACAATTGTGGCGTGCAGCAACAACGGTGGTTTGCGGCAGCGGGATAGTGGACGTGAAACATATCATTAAAACCCCCATGTTATGGCTGCTCAATAGTTTGTCAAAACACAAAGCAGAGTGTGCAATAACTGTCTTCTTTAAGCACAAACATAACAAGCGGATCAATCAAATAATGACTGAGTGAATAGTTTATTGCATTCCCTTCCCAAATAGAGGAAGCAAACCCCATCAATCAAATTACATGAACTAAAATAAGATTAGCTTGCAACATATATTAATAAAAGATTCTAATTTCAAATAAATGCCTCACAATGTATCGGTATTCCCTACATACTCATAAATCCTAAACTCTAATACAATACCGAGCTTAAATATAAGTAGTATTTTAAATTACACATACATCAGTAACTAGAGGTTTCATTGTCCGGTCTTACTCAAACACTACGCTTCAACTCCAACAGCGTCTCCTAATTCTTTTTAACAAATTCTGGAAACACAAGCCTCCACAGAATTCCAAAACAAGATTTGATCAAAACATCACACTTAACACCACTTCTTCCTAAAGACATACATGATCATCCCGATTTTCAATAAAGTTAATAAGTAGGGGGCCAAAAGGACAAGCTTAAATATTCTTAAACTGATTCACATAGATTCTCAAAGTATTCCCCAAAAAAAATTATATATATACATGTACCCTCTTCCGTAAAGTTACTATCTGCAGTTGAACAAAATAGATATAAGAATGGTGGATTAGATATGTTTATACACATCATCAGCTACTAATGTTTCAAGCCAAAAATGATTGATGAAAAGGGCAGACTAACCTTATTATTTATGATCTCCGTTACCATTTTCCTGAACATATTTGTAGGACCACCAAACCATCGGTGTTGTTGGTAGCGATAGGCCTTCAATGTACTTGGTAATTCATTCTTTACTTGTTTATAAGAAGATTTGAGCAAATAAGAACGTCTTTCAAAAGGGGCAATGTCAGTGCTAAACAAGTTTAAATGTGACAGCTGTACGTAAAATGCATCAAATGAATGTATATCATATACGTAAAGTGCACATAACAGCTAACAAATTCCTTGGAAACGAAGAAAAATTACCTTGAGGGAACCAAGGTACAAGAACTTCCGGCCTTTGAGACTAGCTCGGACGGCTATATCTAAGTCCTCAATCGCGTCCGGTCCTTCCACCCTGAGTAGTTAGAGCGAAGTGATTGCCTGACAAGGTTTCAGTTTGACATCATGATTTAGAATTTAGCTGTTGCATTTGGGTATTTGTGAAAATGAATTTGGGTACGAAGGTTAGATAAGCTTAGCTACTATGTGGTAGTTATTAGAGTTACGCAGCGAAAGCGTAGCGCCTAGACGTTATCAGTAATAGGAAATTCGAGATCAAATTTCGAGGAAAAATTTTTTATAAGGTGGGGAGAATATAATATCTGATACTTTTTCGAGCAGTTTAAAGTAACTATATGTAATATCCCGAACTTTGGGAACGGGTTATAATAACCATATGTGCTCCGTTAAGTAAACGGGCGATAATTTTGAGCAATGCTCGAATTTTTAGTAGAGTATCGAAGCTTAAAAGGATTATATGGGATAAAAATATAATTTTGAAAATTTTAGGGGTCATTATGTAATTTTGGAAAGTTTTGAGGGTATAAATGTAAATTATAGTTTTAGTTGAAAAACAATAGAATAAATGCTAGTATATATTTTCAGTGATGTTTAACTAAATTAAGAATGATTAGAATAATTTTGGGGCTTAAATACAATTATACAAAGTTTGGGATTATTTTGCAATTATGAAAAACTTTGGGGGCCAAATTACAATTTTTGAAAGTATGCATTATGTGTCAATTTGAGAGAAATGGATCATAACATGGGGACACCTCCTACTTCCATCAAAGTTTTTGTGTGTGTATTTTAGTATGTGTTTGCGGGTTTAGTGTGTGTTCTTAGGCATTGTGCAGTGTGTGGGAGTGTCATGAACATGGCTGTGCGGACATGTTGTTGTGTGTGCGTATCTGTGTGTTCTTGTGTGATTGTGCGTGTGTCTTTAGTGTAGGTGTGTGTATTGAAGGTTGTAGGTTGTATTTGGGTGTGTTAGTGAGTGTTGTGTACGTTTTCAGGGAGTTGTCGAGTGAGTCATTGGTTTTGGTGTGTGACAGTATGTGTTCGTGTGTATTACACAGAGTGTGTGTGTGTGTTTTGCCAAAGGGGGAGGAAGAAGCTCAGTGGTGTGTAATTATGTATTTTGAGTGTGAATATGGGTGATGGGGGGGTGGGGGGTTAGGGGGTGGTTAGTGAGTATCCAATGTGTGTTTACAGTAGTTAAATAGTGTAGGTGTGTGACTGAGTGAGTGTGTGGGTACAAATGTGTGAGTTCGGCAGAAGGTAAGGGATGGTTTCTGTGTGTGCAAAAGATGAAATGGTAGGTGTTTTGATTTGAATAGTAACTGCAAGTGTCACTAAAGATAGAAATCATGTTAGGTAGTTTTTATACGGATTTTTATAAATATTTAGGATCAAAATTAGATAAAGTCCTAAACAATAACCCCTAATATTTTTACTAGAAGTACGCTTTGGAAATTTTTGGTGTCCGTGAAGGACGCTAAATTAAGGTATCGATTATGGAGAAATTTTAGGAAAGTCTTATTTTACTAAGTGTTTCATTATGTAAAATTTCGTGCTATTCCGAGGCCGATAGGTATTTTTAGCGAAACTGGCTTCTAAGCCCTCGGTCCGGACACCAGTTAGGAATTTTCGGGCAAAATTTTTCTAAAACACTTTTTAGCCCAAAAATGACTTCAGGATGCTAAAAATAGTGTTTAAAGATATTTTTGAAAATTTTCTGGTGCCGAAAACCCCTGGGGATATTTTGGTAATTTACCACCTAGAGGGGGTATTTTGGTAATTTTACCTATAAAAGGTATTTTTGCATAAATTCACATACGATAAGGATAAATTAGTGATTTCACTTATGGAAAGGCTGTTTTGACGATTTAGGGGTGAAAGGAGGTAGTTTGGTAATTTGCCAACTAAAGGGGGTATTTTGGTAATCTTACCTATGAAGTGTGTTTTTGGGTAAATTCACATACATGGAGGTTATTTTACTGACTTTGCTTATGGGAAGGCTGTTTCTAGTGATTTAAGTGCGAGAGGGGCATGTTGATAATTTTACACCTAAAGGGCATTTTGGTAATTTTACATATCCAGTGAGAGGGTTCATTTTGGGAATATGCGTGCGTACGTATTAAGTTTATAATGTTGTAGTGTAGGCTGTATTATGATAATTTGATTATTTCATTTAGGTTAAAGCTAAAGACTTCGGGTTAGGATAATTTAGCTGTGGATCCAGGTAAAGGTTTCTATATGAACCCTGGGTAGACTTTCATCTGAACCCTCATTTTGATAACTCGTACTCGTAAGTACTCCTTTGATTTACTAATGACTAATGTCGAATACTGAATTAGGTATTGATATCAACATGTTATTGCCCTAAAAAACCTCAATAATTGAACTTAAACCGATTATTTAAAAATATTACCAATGCTCGTCTGTTATTACATGTTGGGCATATTCCATGATTATCTACATGCTTTCTCCTAAACTGTTGTGCCTGAATTCGATAATCATTATAATCGTTCTTACTGTTTGTTTGTAATTATTCTAGAATTTCGAGTGATGACTTATATCGGTATGATTATTGTTATTGAAACCCGAATTCATTTTAGTGATTTGAGCTTATGTTAGTGGTCATTGATATTGTTGATTTTTTGTTGACCTGTGAAACCCTATTATAGTGAGGCGTTTGGATTCCGCGTAACGCAGGCTAGTACCCAGTGGGACTAGTTATATACTGGTACATCATGCATATTTACACCATACTGGCTTTGCCTAAATGCTGGCTTTGCCTAAATGTCATCGCAACCGCCCAGGATCAACACCTTTGAATTTATTGACATTGTATTCTATTGTGACTGTTACGGAAATAACTGCAAATGATTGTCTCAAATGGTTTGTGCTTGTTTAAATCCCTCCCCAGATTGCCTTTGAACTCGTTTTGAAATCTTTTGGAAACCATTTTTGTATGTTGGAATGATGGCTTTGAAAGTGATATTTTAATGATCATTTTGGAACCCGTCGTAAATATTATTGTTTATTTTGGCATTTATTTATGATGAATTTTGATCAAATTTTGAAATTATCGAGCTATTTAGATCATTGAAATATTTTTGGAATTCATTGTTGGTTGGATTCTTTTGCATTGTTTTGTAATTCTTTCGGTTGTCCTTGCACGACCTCACTGAGCTCTCAAAATCTCACCATTCGTTTGATTTTCTTCTGCAGGTAATGCTCAGTGATAGAATGCTCGGGGATGGGTTTAGAGTTGTGTGAGATTCCGGTGAGCCCACCACTACTGTATAACGAGACCCCTGCACGGGTCAGTACTGTTAATTCGTTCTTAAGAACTTGAGTTGCAAAGGACCTAAGTTGTAATAGTTTAAGCTAAGCAGTTGTAAACTAGTATTATGAGAAATTCGAGTTGATGTTGAATTAGATGATATAGAGTGTGTGTTGGTGAACAAGATTGACAGGTTTGACTGAAGTGGTAGGTTAACGCTCCGGGAGTTTGGGGTGGCGAGCTCCAGATTTTTGGGGTGTTAAACTATTGGTGACCCGAAAAACAAACAGGTAATAATTTTGAGCAATGCTCGGGTACTAGTAGAGTATGTAAGCTTAAAATCATTTTGGGTCAAAATGTAAATTTAAAAACTTTTGGGGTCATTTTGTAATTTTGGAAACATTAGGGTCTATTTTGTAATTTTGGAAATTTGATGGGACAGGTGTCAAGCTTATAGAGAAAATGGTCCTAGGACGGCCACCTCCTACTTTTTAAAAAGGCTGACTAATCCATGCCAATTAGCATAAATTAATGTATAAAGTCTTTAGGCAAATTTAAAGATAAGATTGGGGGGGGGGGAGAAAACAAAGAGAAAGAAAAGGAAACAATAGAAAGAAAACAGAGGAGAATAGAGTAGGGGATTTCGGCAGGGAAAAATAGAGGAGGAAGTAAAGAGAGAGAGGAGGAGAAAGAGAAGGAGAAGAGAAGGGAAAAAAATTAGAAGAACCCTAAGGGTAATCTCTCTCTTTAGTGTAAAAATTAGTGTTTTAATTTAGTGTGTTTCAAGTTTTGTGTGTGTGTGTAGCAGCTGTGCAACATGTGTGTGTATAAGTGTATTTGCTGTGTGCATGTGTGTGCGTGAGTGAGAAAAGGGAGGGGGCAGCCATGGGGCTTATTATGTGTGTGTGGGTTAAATTAAATGTACAAGAGTGTCTATGTGTGTATGTGTGTGTCGTGGGTGTGTTCAGTGTGTTCTTGTGTTTGTGTGCGTATATGAGGACTGAAATGGGTGAGGGTGCTGTGTGTTTCAGTATGTGTATTAGGATTTTGGTGCGGGGTGGTATGGAATGTGTACATGTATATGTGGGTAAAGGGCAATGGAGGAGGGTGTTACTGTGAGTGGCTTTGTGGGTCTTTAACTTAAAAAAAAGGAGAAAGTAGGGAATGACCCCCTCTACTTTATACATTGTGTGATTTGCCCCCCTCCACTTCAAATTTAAGCACTAAACCCCCCACAGTTACAGAAAATGGGCATCTTAGACGGATCCGTTATGAATAGCGTGAAATGACCAAAATACCCTTATTTCTTCATTAGCTAATGACCCCTTGTACTATACACGGTGTGCAATTTCCCCCCCTCAACTTCAAAATTAACCACTAAACCCTCTTACACTTACAGAAAATGGGCACCTTAGATGGAAACCGTTAAATTTAAATTACAATTTTGCCCATGACCCTCCCCCCTTCCTTCCCCCCCACACTCGTCAGACCAGTCCCCCACCCCATTCTGCGCTACCAGATTCACCGCAAACAAGGGATTGCCGCAATACCTCATCCTCTGGTCAACCCTGCTACAATTGGTGATTCACTGAGCACAACCACTGGTCTTTTTCTCCGACCACCAGGGAGTTACAAAAAAAAGGAACCACGATTGCCGTTGGTATATCACCGGCGCAACAACTACCATGATCAGCGTCACACTAACCACCACTCCGGCCAACTCCCCCAACTTTATACTATCTGACTACACATCATCGTGAGTTGCCTCCTCGCTGCCATTTCCCACTGCCTTGCGTCCGCAAGCCAGTGGGGCTTCTTGATCGGCCACCAACCGACCGACGCAATCAACACCGGTAAAATCAATCCCCACAAACACAGGCTATCGGCGTCTGATTGCCGCACATCCGTCCAGATCCCTGCCACCAAGATCGACGACCACATCCCCAAATCGCAGGTCTAACCTCCGTCGTCATGCCACCCCAATCTACAACATTGCATCAAACAGCGTCACATGACCACCGTGACTGGCTACACGCCGCTGGGGCTGCACCAGATTAGCGATGACGTTGCCGCCACAGTCGCATGCGAGCAGGGTGTGTGTATGTTTGCAGTGGGTGCACGTCTGTGTGTGGGTTTAGGGTATGTGTGTGTATGTTTTTGCGTGTGTGTGTGCGTGGAGTGTGTGTATGCAGGATTGAGTAAAAAGTCTGAAAGGAGAGAAAAAGAAGTTGAAAGAATGGTATTAAACTTAAATAGGGTAAGGAAATAAGGGTATTTTGGTCATTTCACGAATATTCATAATAGACCCGTCTAAAGTGCCCAATTTTCGTAAGTGTGAAGGGGTTTAGTGGTTATGTTTAAAGTGGGGGGGGGGGAGAGAAATCGCACACCGTATATAGTACATGGGGTCATTAGTTAATTACCCCTAACAGAATGGGTAAAAACGTCATTTACAAAAAAAAAAAGTTAGTCAATGCGCCTGTTGACCATGCGCTGTTATATTTAACGGTTTCCGTCTAAAGTGTCCATTTTCTGTAACTGTTGGGGGGGGGGGGTGTTAGTTCTTAAATTTGAAGTGGAGGGGGGCAAATCGCACAACGTGTAAAGTAGAGGGGGTCATTCCCTACTTTCCCCTAAAAACAAAAAAACAAAGGGGGCAGCCGAGAGGAAGATGAACAGTGGGTGAACAGTAGTCAAGTAGGGTTAATTAATTGAGCTGCGAGGTGGCGCTAAAAATGTTTTACTATTCTAGCAGCTTCTTTCTCAAATTTTAAAATATGTTTAGAGATTTATTTGGGCAAAGTGCAAAACTGTAACCTATGGTATTTTCACGAGACCTACCCTCTAGAATGTTTTTGAAAAATTCTTATGTCCACGAAGGATGCTAAATTTTATATTAGGGTGTCAAGGAAAAAGGATTTGTGACTAATTTAGTATATCAAAACAAATTATTTTAGTCTGAAATTCTTTAGTGAATCCTTATACTGCTAATATGTTTCAGCATCTAAAATTTTGTGTCATTTCGAGGCCGATAGCTATTTTCAGCAGAATTAGCTTTTGAGCGCTCGATCTGAACACTGATTAAGAATTTTTGAACAAAATTTTTTTGAGACACTTTTTAGCCCAAAAATGACTTCATATGATTAAAAATAGTGTTTTAAGGTGTTTTGAGATTTTTCCGGTGTCGGGAATCCTTAGGGGGTATTTTGGTAATTTGCCACCCAGAAGGCGTATTTTGGTAATTTTATTTGTAAAATGTATTTTTGGGTAAATTCACATACGGTAGGAATATTTTAGTATTTTACTTGAGGGAAGGCTATTTTGGTGATTTAAGTACGAGAAGAGTATTTTTTTGTAATTTTACACATAAGGGGCATTTTGGTAATTTTACATACTCAGTGAGGGGGCATTCTAGGAGAATGCGTGTAATCGTTCTTGCTATTTGTTTGTGGCTACTGTTGCATCCTGAATGATGAATTGATATCAACATGTTTAAACGTCATCGAAACCTAATTGATTTTTGTTATTTCAATTCATGTTGATGCTTATTTTTATTGCATGTCAAGCATGGAATTTCTTGTTGATTATATGATTGTTATCTTTTGTATTGACCTGGGGGTCTGTTCTGTGGGGAGGCGTTATAAGGTTGGTTTGTTCATGCGTGGAATGCAGGCTAGTACCTAAATTGACTAGTTCTCGTACATCATGCATATGTACACCATATTGTGCATTGCTTGAATGACATTACATATTGTGCATTGCCTCTGCCCAGGATCACGTTCTTCTGAATTTGTATACATTGTATCTTACAATAATATTTTAGAAATGATTGAAAATTATTATCTCAAACGGTATGTGCTTGTTTGAAACCTCTCCCAGATTGTCTTTGAACTCGTTCTAAAATCCTTTGAAAAACTAAATTGAATTTTAGAATGATAATTTTGAAAATTATCTTCAAATGATCATTTGGTATCCATTAATAATTGCTTCATATCGTTTTGGAAAATCATCAGACTATTTATGATTGTTTGAAATATTTTGGGAAATTATCATCGAATGGACTTTTGAATTGTTTTGTAATTCTTTTCGTTGTTCCTTGAACGATCTTACTAAGCTCTCAAAAGATCATCTTTCATTTTATTCACTTCCACAGATAATGACAAGCTGTATAATGCTCGAGAATGTGTTTAGAGTCTGTGTGAGATTTCGGGGAGCCCACTACTACAGTATAGTAAGACCCATGCGTGGGTCAGTACTGTTACTCGTTCTATAAGAACTTGACTTTGTAAAGAATATATGTTTTAATAGTTTAAGTTTAAACAATTTTGAAATTGTGTATTTTGAAAAATTTATGTCTAGTTAAATGCTCTAAAGTATGTGTCAGTAAACAGGGTTTGAGGTGATTTGACGTGAAGTGATAAGTTAGCGTTCCAGCAATTCGGGAAAATGGAGCTCCGGATTTTTGATATGTTACAGTTATGTCATGGTGTCATTTAGGTTTTGTGACTGTTAAATGGCCCCTGCACAACCATTTAACTGTCTTAATTGTATGCACCTCTCACGACACATGTTGGTACTTTATAAGTAGGTCTTATGGCCGAAGATTTCATACTTTGAATTTCTTGTCTATGTCACACACTCTCTCTCTGTAAAAATTTCCATCTGGTGAGTCGTCTATTTTTTCTTGGGACGTAGATTTTGCTCATAAACTGTGCAAAAGGGGCGAAATATTACCTTAAGGAAAGAATGTATAACATCCAACTCATGGATTCTCTATTGCATTCTGCAAGTTTTTATAATATCATTGCCTTTATCATACAATATTTACTATCTTTATGTCATTGTATTTCACTGATGAGGGCATTATTCTGCGGGCTTTATCTTTTACGGCAGGAGCCACCATGAACCCGTGACAAGTAAGCATAATAATTGCAATGTTTATGCCTAATCGGAGTTTTACCTTGTGGCCAGAGTTGTATGCATGTTCATATAAATTTCTAGAGGTTTTTTTAGGGTTGATGCATGGGGTATAAGAGTTAAGCCCTTTATGTTCATATATGCATTGAGGTAAGCCCAATAACTGGCCTACATATTTCTTAGTGTTATACCGTTAGAACTTGGAACAAATACCAGTGAAGAAAAAGTGTATTGAAGATCTGTTACGAAATCGCTCTACATAAATATGTATAGAACACGATAACTAAACAAGAGAACACAAGAAATCTGAGAGAACTCAAATCCACTTTGCACACACTACACCAAAACTGGCCTATGGTGACAAGAAGGCCTACGGTATAAAAGGAACCGTAGGTACAAGTTATGTATGCCTACGGTTCATTTTGCACCGTGGCTATTCGTGCTGCTTCAGCTTGGAAGAGCAGTCACATGGTCTATCTCTCTCTCTCTCTCTCTCTCTGAGACTTGCCCAGTTGCCAAATACTCTCACCCACTCCCAGACAGGCAGACGGCAGCACTCACCGGCGACGGGCGACGGGCGACGGGCGACGGGCGACGGGCGACGGGCGACGGAGACACACAGACACGGACACGGCAGGGGCTCCTCGAGTTGACTCTTTTTGGCAGAGCTCAGCTCAGATCTAGAACGAACAAGACAACGAGGGGAGGACTTCACCGGTGGACTCGACTACCGAGGTCCGACGCCGTCTTCAAATTCAGATCTGGAACAACAATCGAAGAAGAAGCAGTGACCGGTGAAGGCGAGAACTCCACCGGCCAATGACCCTCCCCGGTGACGACGCGTTGATGAATGGTGATTTGAGAGTGAGGAGGTGACGGGCAGACTGATCAACGAGTACCTGGGGTGATACAATGGATTGGCTGCAGAGGTACCTGGGGTGCCTTTGTTAGGGAATCTACTGCAAATGAAGGAGAAGAAACCCCACAAGACTTTCTTGAAGTGGGCAGAGACTTATGGACCTATATACTCCATCAAAGCCGGCTACAACTCTATGGTCGTCCTCAATTCCAACGAGGTTGCCAAGGAGGTAACCCCTTCCCCCTATCATTATATACATATATATTATCTGTGCGCTCGACAACCAATTTCAGTCCTTATTTGATTATTGAGGTATTAGTTGTTTCTACTATAAAACGAGGTCCAATTAAGGGTAAAAATGAGGAATAGACCTAGTGAGAGATGAATTTTCAGTATATAAATACACATGACATAATTGAAAATTGAGATTTAACGACTGACTTCCATCCTCCTACTATTAATTATTGATTAAAGAATAAAAGTATTATCGTTACTATAATTTGCATTGAAATATTATTTGCCTCAGCGTATCTTCAGAATAATATTCTTGAATTTGTTTGGATAGTGAAATAGCCCATCTATATCCTACAGGCACCTTCTCTGCATCCTGATGAATCCAAATGAATAGGAAGAACTGTGTTTTCTTGATAATGATTACATTTTCTTGTACAAGGATACATTACAGAACTCTTAAGTGAAATTAAAGTAGGCGGGGTGGGGGGTGGGGGAAGATGTGAAGGGCGAACAGGGAATGTGAGGATGTTATTATACTATTTATGCCATGGAACCAACTACAAAATAACCCGGTGCAGTGAACCCGGAACACCCAAATTTTTTTCATTAGTCCAACAGAGAGGCACATAAATAACATACACTCAAATCAGATAGGTAAATACTACATTGCTTCGCTGGTGCAACCACTCATATAAGCTGCCCAGATAAGCCGGTTAAATATCGAAATGTGCTCTTGCAGCGGGCTCGAAGAATATCAACAGGGCAGCTTCAGCGACCAAAACGGAAATTGAAAGCCCTTGCTATAACTAGAAATTATTCAAGCTACTAAATCAACTTCTTCAGACGGCTATATATTGTGCTTCTACGCCCTAGTAAAGATTAAGATTCTTAGTCTCTTCCTAATGACCTAATTATCCACAACCTCAATAAGAGTTGGCTCATAGTCTGTAGGAGCCTCGTATCCATGGAAATTCATCACAGTTGCAGCCACATTTGCTAGCCCACCATCAGGAACATCCTTGCGGAATCTCACACCTGGTGCCAGCCCAGGACCTCCTATTGCAATAGGGACCTAAGTACGAATTGTCCAACCAAATGTCAGGGATTCGGAAACGGATTCAATTACAATAACAACACTTACACATTGATCAATGTAAAATAATATGTCCGAGACACATGCTAAATACTGAACATGCAAGAGGGCAAACCAAACTACTGCTCGAGTCTCTTTCGAAAAAGCATAACCACTTGCCTAAAAAAAGATCACAAGCCGCATACGTGAGAGGCATGTGAAGATTGCCACTCTTGTTAGAGGTATAAAGAGGAGATCAGTGTTCTCACCGGTTGCAGAGTGTGAGAGGTAAGTATTTGAAGATTGCCACCCTTGTCAAGAAGAGGATCCCCTTTCTTGTTCCTTTTCACCATGTCTTCAGCATTACCATGATCAGCCGTAACAACAAATATTCCACCCTTTCTCTTTCTATGATTATGTGACGAGTACTTTCTCGATCTCCTTTCTCCTATCTTAGATTACATTGGACTTAGGCGATTGTGGTTGCACATTCGAGGTTACCCTTTTGGTTTGTTCTAGGCCATGGTGACCAGATATCCATCCATTTCAACAAGAAAGATGCCAAAAGCGTTAAAGATTCTCACTTGTGATAAAACCATGGTTGCAATGAGTGATTATGATGAGTTCCACAAGACAGCCAAACGCCATATACTCACTAACGTTTTGGGACCCAATGCTCAGGTTGGTTTTGAAAGAAAGTCTTCCATCTGTCTCTCTTCCTCTTTCTCTATTTGTTTTATCATAAGACTGAGTTTGCTAAATCTCTCTGTTGAATATATCAGAAGCGACATCGATGCCTCAGGGACGGCATGGTAGAAAACATTTTAAATCGATTACATACTTACTTAAAGAAGTATCCCCATGAAACTGTAAATTTCAGGAAAATATTTGAGTCTGAACTTTTCGGATTAGCAATGAAGCAAGTGAGTATCTTCATTACAGTTAAAAACGTCTTCCCAGGTCTAGAAACTTTTAAATGCCAAAATGACTGTCATGGATTTTGCAGGTTCTGGGAAAGGACGTGGAAAATCTACATGTTGAAGAACTTGGAACCACGTTTTCAAGAGAGGAAATTTTAAGGGTCCAGGTGCTCGATCTAATGCAGGGTGCAATTGAAGTGGACTGGCGAGATTTTTTCCCATATCTGAAATGGATTCCAAATAGAGGGTTGGAGAAGAGACTTGAGCAGCTGCATACCCGTAGGATGGCAGTGATGAATGCCCTGATTCAAGAGCAGAAAAAACGTATTGCTTCAGGCGAGGTACATGGTCTGGCCTTTTAAGCTTCTATGCCATTGTATTTTCACGCCTTTTATGGTTTAGTAGCTATAATAACTTGGAAACTTCCACTTCTGATCTGGGCTGAGCGACTGGGAGTGTATGCATGCCGTGGTGTGTGGGCTGCTAGGCACAGCCGTGTTTATGCTCATGTATGAATTGTGGTGAGCTGTGCATGTGTGGTGTATTTGCGTGTGTTGCGTGAGTGAATTTCTGTGTCTTTGGTACGGTGAACTGGTGTAGTGTAGGGTGCTTAATGGGTTTAATTCTTGAAGGTGTGAGATGTGTACATATGTGGAATATACAGTGAGTGAGATGGGTGTTTTACCTGGGTAGTTCAGGCTTGATGTGAGTGTGTGCTTGAGGTTTGATGGGTGGCTAAATGGTTGAATGAGGGAGTGTTAAAACACACCTTCTCTCACGCGCGCGCACACTTACTCACACCTACACTTAATCTATCTATATATTCGTTGGACCACATTATAAAGTTGTTTACTGACACTTGGGGTTCTGCAGAAATATAAGCACAAAATATATATGTATATGGCATCGTCTATAGATTAGGACAACTTTATGCTTCTGCATTTTTTTTTTCTTGAAATAACTAGAGGTCCATGTTGTATTAATGCAGATGGCTTCTAATTTATGTTTCTCAGGATTGATGCATGCAAATTCTGAAACAGGACCTTTAGAAGGTTTTCGAAGTTTTCATGGGGCAGTTTCGGCAACTATTTGGTCTGAAATCTGACGGCATTTACGTCGGTGCATCAGGCACGTCAACCCTTTTAGCTAGTGAAAGAGGCTTTACAGAATGGTACGCTATTGAAGTTTAATACTTGTATCGCATGCTTTTTGTTATTACCTATCTTAACCTTCTTCGACGAGATTGTTATGCATTTGGCTAAACTATAGAGTTAAGTCCCTAAAGCATTGTGATTTTAGTTAATTTGATTGGCATGATTATGGTTCCCTTACTGGTGCATCTATTGATCTTGCAGTATCGGTTCTATAAGTTGGTGCTTGGCAGGGGTGTAGTGATAGCATGGAAATGATTTTGTAAATATTTTTTTTGACAAATAAGGAGCTATGCCTACGGTATGTACCGTAGGCATAGGTTGGGAATAAAAATAAGAATACAGCTATGCCTACGGTAGTACCGTAGGCATAGCTATAAAAATAATAATACAGCTATGCCTACGGTAGTACCGTAGGCATAGCTGGGAATAAGTGGGCTACGGTATAACCGTAGGCATAACCTTCAACCCCCGTTGGCATAGATCTAGGGCATCGCCACTTCTGGCTACGATATAGTACCGTAGGGATAGGCTATGCCTACGGGACATGGCACCTATACCTACGGTACTGTACCGTAGGCATAAGCTGGTTTTCTTGTAGTGACAGGTCAGATTTACAAGACTTTCTCACGTGTATCTCTCAATTGTTTCCCTACTCAAAGAATGGCTCTTCTCTCATGACCTTAAACACAATACAAGACAACTTACATATACTTAGAGAAAAGCA
Source organism: Escallonia rubra (assembly GCA_033065855.1). Taxonomy (NCBI): domain Eukaryota; kingdom Viridiplantae; phylum Streptophyta; class Magnoliopsida; order Escalloniales; family Escalloniaceae; genus Escallonia; species Escallonia rubra. Next base: position 143,359 of record JAVXUO010000975.1, on the reverse strand, counting down.
GTATCTTCTCTAGACAACCAATGTGGGACAAGATGTCTTATATACTAAGAGCCAAGTTGCAACCTTCTTTGAGTAACCGATGTGGGACGTAAATACAAGACATATATCAACAATCTCCACCTTAACTTGTATTAACAAACCACTCCTTAAGAAAAGTGTAATATGCCTTCAATACCTTCTTGAAGTACTCCACCGCACATCCCTTTTAAATGTAGGGATGTACTCTACCTTGAACTTAGCAAGAAAGAAGATGAATCAAGCTCAAGCAATGCTTGAACTTTCCTGTCGTGACTGTCTTCGTGATTATATCAATTGCGTTGTCATTAGTGTGAACCTTGTGCAATACAATCTATCTAGAATTAATCCATTCTCGGACCCTATGATAACATACATCAATATGCTTGGTCCTATCATATGTGATGATTAACGTGACCGAATTCTACCGGTAACTTTTAGCGACAAGTAACGTGTAGCGGGATTATGTCAAACCCATTAAAATTTTCTTTTAGTGCATTAATCTATCATAAATATTTATTTTGGGCCTTTTCGCAATAATAAAAATTTTGGGTAAATTTAAAATAACTAATGAAAATTTAAAGGGGTTTTTTTTTTGGTAGTTTTTCTTTAAGGGTTACACACACACACACACACACACACACACACACGTTATGTGAGAGCAGCCGTCCAAACCCTTTTCCTCTAAAATTCTGCGCACGGTTGTGACGAAGGTTTTTTCGGCAATTTTTTCGATAAGCTCTAGTTTTCCTTCTTGTGTATTTCATGAGAGAGAGAGAGAGAGAGAGAGAGAGAGAGAGAGAGACGAGGCTTTGATTGAAATCGATGCTAGAGTTCCGCTGATCGAAGGTACAAAATTCCGATAAGGTTCTACGCTTTTTCCTTCGATCAATCCGCGAAAAATATATTTTTGCAGGTACGGAACTGAAAGTGCGTGTAGAATGTGGGTGTAGTAGCCATTTGGCTGTGTGATTGTGGAAGCCTGTGTACGGCTAAAGGCAGTCGCGTGTGGGTAATGCAGGCGTGCGTGTGTAGGTTATGTTGTGACTGTGTAAGGTATGTGCACAATGACAGTGGAGTATGTGTGTGAGGGAAGGAAGAAAGGCTGCTAAAGCAGTCGTGTGAGTGCTGTAGTGTGGTGCACACGTGTGTGTGGTGTATGGGGGGGTTTGTGCAAGTATGGGGTGTATGTTTTAGTGGCAGGCATCAGCCGTGAGAGTGGGTGTGTGGCGTTGGTTAATAAATCTGTGTGTGTTCGCATGAGTGGCTATGTGCGGAGTGTGTGTAACCTACGTGTGTGTGTGTGGAAGAAGTGGGTTTTGGGTACGCATTTAATGGGTATTAGGTTAGCGTTAGGTGTGATACATGCATGGGGTGGCGTACAATGATCGTTAACGCGTAAAATTTTATAGTATGGTACTTTAGGCTAAGTTAGAATTTCTAGCAAAAATTTGTACTTTTTTTAGAATGCATGTATTTTTAATATTTTTTGTAAACTTAGAAATGTAAAATTCCTTTGGAGCCTTTAAACTCATGAAAATGTTTGGAAAAATTAGAATAATATTTTATAATAAAGAAATCCCAGATTAAGTTTGGTGATTTTTAGAGTTGATTTGCTATAGTTTCCGTATCGCATTGGTTTAACAAAACGAAAAAATTTAAAATAGTTTTAATACCTTTTAAATTATGATTTTAATTTCTATAATTTTTTTACATATTTCAAAGATGTTACAAAAGTTATGGGAGGTTATTTTCTGCTAAAAATAATTATGGCTATTTATGGGATTTTATTTCATTTAAAAAAATTATTTTAATTTGAAAATTATTCAAAATTTCAGAAAATTCATATTTTGACTTTTTATAATGTTTTAAGTTATAAAAGTGTTTTGTTATAATTTAATATGTATTTGGTATATTGTTACGCATTACAGAGTGTATGAATTTCGATTAGGTTAGACGTGTGTGGGACCGCTTCCAATTACACGATTTTGGAGTTAGAAGTGAGCACGTGGGAGGTAGTTGATATTAGCTTTATAGTATTGTAGCATAAATTGTGTTCTATCAAATGAATTGCCAATCTAGGTTTATTCAGAAAATTTTGATCGAGGTTGCTTAGCACTGCATAGCTTGGATCGAGGTAAGGATTTTCGCTCTGTACCATACTCATCATTCTGAGTTCAAATGTTTTAATCTTAACTGCTCCGTGAATTCCATTGAACTTTGATTTTATGATTGTCATTAAAATGTAAGGAATTCTATTTGAACCCTATGTCATTACTCTGATATCAAATATTTATAATAACAGTTTTACAGACTACATTGATTATTGATTTTTATGATTGATATAAAAATGTTTTTTTAACGATTGATATAAAAATGTTTTTTTAACTGTCCATGAAATTCTAATTTGAGCCGTATAACGATCATTTGAAATTCTAGTTCATTCTCGTATGTTTAATGACTCAATCATCGTAAAATATTTTCAATTGTATTTATTTCTTCTAAATGTTGACATGAGTTTAATTAGTAATCCTGGGAGTTATAAGGATGGTGCGTATTGTTGGCGTTATAAGGATGGTATGTTGGTTAGGTTAAACTAGTACCTAATGGACTAGTCAGTGTACATATGCATATGTAAAGCGTATTAAGCACTGTCGGGGTGACTTTGTTATAGTGTACTGCTCATGTTCAATGTTTTCTATTTCTGTTTTATTATACATAAAGTGTTTTGAATGACTGCTAATTGTGGGATTGAGTTGATCTCATCCCTATGTTTATATTGAAATGCTGTGATTTTACTTAAAAAAATCCTTTTAAAATTATCATTTGATTGTATATAGAAAATAATTTGAATCACTCTGTTTCTACGTTTTAAAAGTTGTTATTTGGCTTAAAAGTAAAATCACCCGAATCGTTTTTTATTATTTTTAAATCTTTAATCGACCTTATTGGGCTCTCAAAAGCTCACTCTCCTTTGACTTCCTTTCTGCAAGTTGCCTGAGTATGGATTAGAGCGGGTGAAAGAGAAAATAATTTAATTTTTGGTATTGATTGTTAGAACCCCTGCGTGGGTGACCTGGCTAGTTTATTATTCAGATTTAAATTTAGTTTTCAGGTATGATTGTACACTGAGAGAAAACACATTGATGGATGTTTTAGTTGCTCTAAAAGTTATGATATTATTTGATTAAGTTTTGAGGATAATATTGTCTTAGTGTCATTGATCGAGTGAGTGTTAACGTTCCAAAAAATTCCGGGATGTTAAATTTGGTTGTTCAAAAAGTTCTAAGCATATAGTATATTAAGGTGATTATAGAAGTTTGTAAAGTTAGAATATCACATAGTGGACATTATTTATTTTTTTTGTAGATTTCCCTATATACACACATGAATTAAAATATACTAATAAATTAAAAATCAGCCGCAGTCGTTTGTATTGAAAATGAAAAATCCTAAAAAAAGGTGCACGGACTATACAATTAGTAATTTATTGTGTAGACATAAATAATCAATTAAAAAAAGACACCAGAACTGAAACTGGAGCACTTAGAGTAATTTTAATTCATTTCAGATAATGAATTATTTTTACCTACCGCCAATGAAAATTCCTACAACTCTCTATACAAAACAGTTAATGATCGATGAATGTGCTTAGTATCATTTTTGTTGACACCATAACTGACAATTTTTAGAAGTACCTTTCTAAAGTCACTAAATAAGTGCGACTAAAAGTATGCAATAACAATTAAGCTTCACTGTATGCGATGTTATAGGTATCAACCTATAACCTGAGTAACGGCTGAAAATTTACTGGATAACCATCATTTTAAAAGATAGAATTAACCCTATAAAAAAATAGTGTAGATAGCGGTGACAATCCATGTGTTTAATTGTTTCACTTCAAGATCATGTTTAACAATATTTGGAGGTGCTGTTTTGATCTGTTTTTGAAGATTTTCTAAAGTAATCAATTTAAAAATGCATTGTCTTTGATTCTTTGTTTTGGGCATTCAAAAGAGTATACGATTTCTACTTTAGACTTTGAGTAGTTATAATAAAAAATTTGTGAAGTAAACTATTATTTTGACATTTCAAATACATCTAAAAAAGAAGTCATATTCGTTTCTTATATGAAAAATGTTAAGTATTAATCTTTATTTTTAATACATGATCTTCATACTTTATATTTGTGAGATTCTATTTTCTTATTTTAAAGTGAAATTAAGGTATTAACGGTCAAAATTAAGGCCTAATATATAAATATATTCATTAGGTAGTGTTTTAAAAACTTTAGAGTTAGTTTCCTAGTTTTAAAAGGTCTGCAACAATTGGAGCTATACTGTTCACAAATATTTTAATGATAAATTTTAGTAAAGAGTTAATAAGTTGTGTTAAAAAAAAAGAACATTAAAACATGTAAGATAATGTGACGCATGAGTAAGAGGGGTAAATAAGAAAAAAAAAAACACTTACGAAAGCTTATGTGTTTTAAAGTTCAATGTGATATAATTAGAATTAACTGATGAAGTAAAATCTCATATTGATATTTTTAAATTATTTATAACAATTAACTCATATTATTTTTATATGCTGCTTCTATATAAAGTAAAGAAAGCTTTTAATTTGTTATCTGCAATTTTTTTTTCATAAGTGACTTATGTTTTCTTTATGTTTGAATGCTTATGTTGTTATTTAAAGTGTTTTTGAGGTGCTAATAGTCAAAATCAAGTTCCAAGATGTTGATACATTGACGATGTAGAGTTTTAGAAGGTGTAGAATTAATTTTCTACTTTTATAAGGTCAACTAAATTTATGATAATTATACCTCCGAAGTTTTCAATAATAAGTTACAATAAAGAGTCATGATGCATGTGTCACTATAAAAAGTAGAGGTAGAAGAGGAATAGAATACCGAAGCAAACATGATGATGTGTGATTCATGTTTTCTTTATGTTGAGAGTATTTATTTAGTTATAAAAAGAGTTTTTGAGATGTTAATAGATAAAATCAAGTCCTAATATGTTGATACGTTGATTAGGTAGAGTTGTAGAAGGTGTAGAAGAGATTTTTTACTCTTATAAGATATACTAAATTTATGGTAATAATACCTCCGAATTTTCAATAATAAGTTATAATAAAGAGTCATGATGCATGTAAGACTTTAATAAGTAGACATAAAAGAGGAACGAAACCCCAAAACAAAAATGATGATGTGTCGCAAAATTGAACAAAGATGACGTCGCATAACTAAAAGGGATAGAAAGGGAAAATAACACTAAAAAAAGCTAATGTGTCACATCCACAACGCACAACGCTTCGCCTATTATATATTTATTACTAACTAATGGGCCCGTGCAAATGCACGGGACACGATGCATTTTTGTTTTACTGCCAATCATGTACTTTAACATAGTAGAATTGATTCTAAATTCCAAAAAGAAAAAGAATGAGTTTCAACATGGTATTTAAGCTAATAAATATATACATTTTAGGCATAACAATTAACTTCACTAATTAAATAATAAAACTTTCAAATGAAAGAGTTAACTCTTAAGAAGATTAGAATCTTATTGATGATAATTGTTAATTCAAAAGATTAAAAAAATTCAGACAAAATGTTGCTTTCTATTCTTCTAGTAAAGTGTGTTTTTTCGAGCTCCTAAAATTTTACCTATGTTAAAATTATTTAAGTCAAACATGTATAGCCCATTGAAAGTGGATCAGGATCCCCTGCTATAACCATGCTGTAATCCCAAATGAGAGAGGGGGAAGAGAGAGAGAGAGGGAAGAGAGAGAGTAACCATGGTTTACATCCCCCTCTCTCTCTTCCCTCTCTCTCTCTCTTCCCCCTCTCTCATTCGGGATCACAGCAACCCTGCTGTAACCTTGGGTTACAGCAGGCAATCCTAATCCATTGAAAGTACCATTGAGAACTCTGTGGTAGTACGTATATGCAAACCCGTTAAACTTCGAAGATTGCATCTTTACTCAAGAGAACTTTCTGATTTTTGTACATGGAAAAAAAACTTGATCCCGTTTAATGAATATTTTTAGAGTTCCTAGTTTCTTAATAGAATTTACGAACTTCTCGGTTTCGTCAAGAAACTAAACTTAGCATCTTCATTGTTTAGTATAGTTCTTCGTTTCTTCAATTCTAGTATTGGTATCGTTTGTCTACCACTAATACTATCGTAACACCTTATTGCTGCTAATTCCTTTAACCTTGTTAATACCACTATCTCTACCATCGTCATCGCAGTCGCCACTACTAAATATTTGTGTAACTACTATCAATTGCAATACCTTCGCATTGCCGCCACCAATTAGCACAAACGTCTACAACTAACACTTTCACATTGTCAACAACCACTATCCCTAACTATGACTACTACCTATGTCACATTACCACCGTTATCACTTCCATAATTACCAGTTGCACATCCACACCACTGCTTCGACTTAACCGTCACCATCAACCCACCCTTAACTATCACTACTACCTACGTCACATTACATCCGCCATACTGGTACCACCTACAATGTTTGTATTTGTATTGGAGGTAAAATTTGTCTAAAACCTTATCTCCCTTTCCACTTCCTTTTGTTCTGAAACTAATTCTTAGCTTGTCAAAAGTTATTTCCATTGATTTTGAATTCTCTTATGTAATTTAATCTCAAAAAGAATTGGTTCAAAACTACATGTAAAGTGTTAGACTTAAATGTTTGATGCACATGATTTCAAACTCATTGTAAAGATTATATACAACTTATAATCGAATGTTACCTTTAGCAATCTTGAAAGACAAATGCTGCTAAGCTTTGATTTCTCTTGGAGCTTTTAACCTTCTTTCATTCTTCTCAAATAGTAAAATGAATAAATAATTATGCAATGTTATATACCCGTAAACGGATAGAGGTTATATACCTATGAAGATGTTATATACCTACAAAGTGATAGAGTTAGTGACACGATATTTCTCCAGAGTAATTAAAAGCGAACAATCTAAATTTAATGAACAGTTTCCCAAGGATCCTGGGAATAAGATCTCTAGAAATAAATTATTTAACTTATACCTCTAGTGAGTTTTAAGGGCCAAATGTTGCAGATGTTGGATGTTAGCAATAAAGCCTCATTTTGCTCTTTTGTCCTTACAAATAGAGATAAATAAACTTTAAGTAAAGCAATTAACAATATATCTAAAACTTGCAAAAGAATATATGTTTGTCCAAAAAGTTACATGTATGAAGTTCAACTTTTAATCAATCTATGAAAACTTAAGATACTCCAGATGAACTAAAAGGTGATAAAAACACACAAAAAAAAATTATATTGAACTATCGTATTGTGTGCACAATAGTGACCTGCGACTTTTAGATTTAAATAAAAGAAATTCGCATACACGAGTACAAATATATATGTCACTAAAGATGGCTATAGCTAGAACTTCATATGCAATGACAAAAAACTATTGAAAGGTTCATTGGGTATATAATGAAAAGAAAGTACATCTCTAGCTAGCTCTCCCTATTTTGAAGCTTCAAGAGCATTTTGTCGTCATACATTAAATTTCTAAGACGCTACAAAGTTATAAAACAAAGCTCACTGATTGTTGTCTTACATCAATCCGCTTATGATCTCTCTTATACAAACTAAAAGTGATCCAATTAACACCCCGAAATGTAAGATTTGTTCCTAAAAATGTGGTATATCAGTTTGCTTGAAAATAATCTTTATGTATATTGCCAAAAAAATGATCTTTATCGATTTTAAATTCTCCTATCTGTCATCAAATATTTTGTATGCCGACTATTTAATCAAACTCATAACACTTCCACTGATATCGAACATAGAACCTAAAAGTGACTCCACAATTCTTTTTGTTCCTCTAGTTTAAGCTGCGTTTCAACCTTCTTCCCCTTGGTTTCCTCTGCATCCACCACTGAACAGTCCATGCAATACCTAATTAAACTATATAGTCTGGATGCATGAGCTAAACCTAGTTAAACGACCTAACCTGGATGCATGGATAAGAGGACAATAAGACCTGAGATCAATTGGGGCAATTACTACTTAAAACAGAATATATCAATTGGGGCAATTACTGGACCAATTTAGCAGAATGGAATGATACTGGTAGGTGAACTTTTCTTAAAAGAATTAAGGTTTTTGTGGCAAATTTTACTAAAGAAACCACGCGAACATGAGGAAAGTTAGAGTTCTACCCAGCTACCCATGTATGCTTAAAGATGCCTTAAAATTGGTCTATTACGAAAGGAAGGGGACGAAAGGAAGGGTATCAAGACAATTAAAATGGCCAACATAATAGCTCAAAAGACAATGAAACTCATATACACAGCCAAAGAAGCTTAAAAGCCTTTGGCGTCTTATCAGAAGAGTTTCAGTCAAAGAAACATAGTATTAAGTCACTGCCTAACGGAAAGGTATGCCACATCCGTATCTATAATGACACAAATTTATAAGTGCACATATTTTACAAAAAGCCACCAAGCTGCTGGTGGCTTACCAAATACTCATAGCCGGATAAGCCTGTGCTGTGTCAAACAGGAAGACAATGAATAATCAGACATAATTGAGATCTAATCACTTATCAAAAGATGTGGAGAATTTTGGGAAAGAGATATGAGACGTGAAACAATGATGTAGAGACACAATTGTTATCAACTTTCATTGGACTTGCACCTAAGCAAATTATTAAGAAGCTGGACTCTTGGTATAAATCCATCACCCTTTCTTTTCTTTATTAATAGTCCAACCAAGTTCGGGGACTCTCAGAAAAAAAGTTGAAGCTGAGTTGTTCTTTTCTTTATCAAGAGTCCAACTAAGTTTGGAATTGGATTTGGAATTCAATTCACTTTTTTTTGTTTGGAACGAAAGGGAATTCAAATCACGGAATTCCAATTTTGTGTTTGGAGAACATAGGAAATGGAAAGGTAATAAATTTTTAGACAATTATATCCTTAACTTACGATGAAAAATAAATTACGGTAAGTGGTTTCAAGTGGGCTAGTGCCACCACATGGTGGTGGTGGTGGTGGTGGTGGCAGCATTGCACGGGGTAGCAACATGGACGATGGAAGTGGTGGCGACGGTAGTGTTAGCGGGTGTTGTGGCGGCAGCGATAGTGGTAGTAGTGGTGGTGGTGGCGACAGTAGTGGTAGCGGTGGTGGTGGCAGTAGTGGTGCCGGTGGTGGTGGTAGTGATAGTAGTGGTGCCGGTGGTGGTAGTAAAAGTGATGTGGCGGTAACGGCAATGAAGATGGGTTGGTGGGTTCATTGTTGGAGAGATCCAGAAAAAGGGTAAGATAGGTAAATAATTAGTTTTAATTCAAGTAAATCGAAATCCCATGAAATCCGACTATTTTTCATCGGATTTCACACTATAGAAACAAATCCAGTCAAATCCCATCAAATCCAATTCCAATTTCTTTTTTTAATGTTCCAAACAACAAAATTTGAGGATTTGAAATGAAATCCCATCAATTCCATGGTTCCAAACACACTCAGATCCTATGTGCCCCAATTTTAAGCGAAAGTTTCAGTTTTTTATATATAATAATATAGATATGATATTGATTGTCTTCCATATTCTAACATAGGCATCTAACGTTCCCCCTTGGATCCCTATCAGGCGAGTCATCGATTGTAAGTTTTGTACTATGATTCATTGGTCTTAGCTTTCGTGGTCCGTCCCTCCAGATTTTTTCTATACAATTGCGGCGCTGTTTGTGGTACCTGATTAGCCACCATTCCACACATGAAAGTCATAAGTGATTAGTGAACATCCTAAACAAGCTGATCAGCATTCGCCCCAGCGATGGATGACGGCGGCATAGCTACCGACTCGTCTTCCCTTGGGAGTCCTCGTAAGGCTGTGCATCGCATAGCAAACAAAGTGTTTAGGGTGATCTCTCAAATAAAGGTTGAAAAAAGTTTAGTGCAAATGTTCTGGTAATTACATGTTGTCCCTTTATTGAGGATATTGAACTCTTTCTAAAGCCTCATGCTTTTAAGATGCCTCCTGACGATGAGCTTTATGATTACACTAATGATCTGGAAAAACATCTTGTGTATTTTTCGTCGTGCATGAATTTACACCTCTTGCAGGATCAATTCATTTGAAGGGAGTTGCCCATTCATTGTTCGTTCTAGCGCATCCCTTCAAAGCCTATCTATCAATAGACGAAGTTCGCCGAGTCATTCCTAGCCAACTTCCTCACCAATCGTGTGCAGCGCAAAATTTCTCTGCACTTTTTTCCCTTGTTCAAGGACCCAACGAGTCTATAATTAGTGCTATGCACGTTTCAACACCGAGGAGTTATTGGTCAATAACCTGCATCATGGCACCATTTTAACCGTGGTGGCCAAAGGAGTACAAGTTAGCGCTTCATTTCGGTTTTCAGTCAGTGAGGGACCAACAAAATCATCTCAAGGTGGAAGAAGAGGTAGATCTCCTTAGTGAAGAATTGTACGTGGGGGTAGAAGTGATGAAATCGTTATAAGGCCAAGTCCGTGAATAACCACGATGACGATGGGCGTGAGACACAGAAGCCCGACAAGTCCAAAGTTTTTAACAATTTGAAATGCATACTCGCTTGAAAAGCATAATCCAAAGATCCTATAAAGACCCTACACTGAGATCGTTATCCGAAGCTTTTCTGCTACTTCCGCAAAGGTTCAGGGGCATTTCACGGAGGGATTGCAACCAGCTTAAGATGGAGATTAAAAATTCGACAACGCGAGGATACCTCAAAAAAATAATGTTTAAGGGACAGGGCTTAAGATGGAGATTAAATATTCACTTACCCATCGATGCCAACATGATGACATGTGTCCTTGTGGATACGGAGAGCCCAATAGATATCCTCTTTCACGATGCCTTTTCTCAGATACATATTGCTTCCTAGTGGATGCCTTTGCCCATAATTGTTACTTGGGCTCTTGTAAGAGCGTTGATTCGTTACCGATAGAGATGAAACAAAAGTCAAACATCCTGAGTAGGCCAAGGAACTTGATCTTAAGCCCCTCATTGAGGGTTATCACTGGAGCATCACAGGAGAAGGCACCTCTCGGTGAGCAGCTCATTATATTCATGTGTAGCGACGAAGACGCATTTTGCATAAGGTGGCGCTAAAATGCCAAGAATTTGTCAATCTATGACACACCGTACTTTTCAGAGACGTCCGAAATGATTATCTGTTGGTTGAAAAAATAAAAGGGCCACGAAGTGCCACCGCTAAATATGAGATTTCTTCGATGCCAAGTTTGCGTTTCTAATAAAGCTGTCCGAAGGGACAGGGTCGAAGGAAAAGTTCTCCACCAAATGTAGTGGTATATTGTATATATTCTATTCTAAATGACTGACCAATCGATTCAATTTGTTTACAGAGCACCAAAATTTGGAAGTATGGAAAGCCACGTAGAGCAAGAGGACATTGACCTTGAACCCCAAAATTGTGGAGCTCATGCAGACTTTTGGACAACTCAAAGCCACTTGGCGTCTCCCCGCACCTCCGGCCCCCAACGCATCCTCTACCTTGTTCTGGAAGTCTAAAAACCTTGTTTGGCAGGTTCTTTTATTTTTTATTGTACTCGCAAGTTCAAGTATCAACTAATCACCATATCAATCCGCCGTTTATAGACACGCGCGAGGTCGTCGAAAGAAGCAAGAGGCTGTGTATTTGCTTTGTATTCAATTTAAGCATCTTTTAGAAGGGAACGCCAAGCTGCTTCCACCTTTGAGGACTCTCTCTCTCTCTCTCTCTCTCTTACTTAAGCAAACATTGAATTGCTGAAAACTAACTTCCTAAAACTCCTTTCTTAAAAGGCCAGCCATAACTCACATCCTTCAGCCTTCTCTCTCTCCAACCTAAGCAACTTCTTATATTTCTCCGATCTCTCCCTCTTGCTCGCGCCTTCTCTAAATGAAGAAGGCGCAACAACCACAAACATCACCTGCCAAGCTATTCCCTTTCCAAATGTATTTTCCTATCCTTGTTAACTATTTCCTCATATTTGGCTCTGGTTTGGTCATTGGAATGACATTAAGTTTCTATCTCAAAGAAACACCTCTCAATTTCCGGCTGCAACAAATCGTCCTCCAAGCACCTCCACCACCACCGCAATCGTCACCACCTCCTCCAAATCCTCTCCCAACACAATCAATCTCAGCATTCCATTACGGCATTTTGAAGAAAAAATCGAGCAGAATCGGGTTAAAAGAATATCTGAAGCCGCCTAACGCCATGCATGACATGAAAGATGAAGAATTGATGTGGAGGGCTTCAATGGTGCCTCGGATACGCCACCGCCCATTTAACTATGTTCCAAAGGTTGCTTTCATGTTCTTGACAAAGGGAGATTTGCCATTGGCTCCTTTATGGGAGAGATTCTTCAGAGGGCATGAAGGGCTCTACTCCATTTATGTGCACTGCCAACCGTCCTTCAATGGAACGTTTCCTGAAGAATCGGTTTTCCGCGGAAGAAGAATTCCAAGTAAGGTGTGTTTTAACATTAAGCTTTCCATGCCCATTGCTTGATTCTTTACAACTTTCGGTGCACAATTCCATGTTTTTGTCAATACATTGAGATCTACGTAGCTTTAATTTAGCAATAATTTTAATACCTGTAGTTACACGTCAAAATTGGATTTTAATTTACCCTTTAATATACTTGATGGTTACGTCGACGATCTTTTGGCAAATAACTTAATTCAAATTCAAAGCAATCATACTGACAGCATGAGCCTAATTTATGTGTTTGCCACACGTTATCAACTACTACTATTTAATGGTTCATAACAGTTACTATGGCCGTTTGATCGAATACATTTTGCTTGTTTCCATTATATGGAGTATTATTTGCGCATTTTTCATAAAATTAATCTAGATAACTTCTTTTGAATATTAATTTCAGAATCACAAAGAGCAGATAAAAGTTTTTATAGCTTCTGCTTAAGGTGATATTAGATTAGATTCGTAGAGCTATACAGCCCCACAAAATATCTGAGAGAATAATTATTCTCGTAAAAATGTTCCAAAAACAGGGTTTAATGCGCATTAAAATTGGCATTGAACATCTTCTTATTAAATAAATTTTAAGTGGCATTAGTTTTGACCAGATTAATTTCTTAATCCCGGTCAACGTCGCCAAGAATGACAGCATGAGCCTAATTTATGTGTTTGCCACTCGTTGGTTAGTTCTTGTTTACTTGGAACTCTGCGCGTTTTATCGTCTCCAGGATTAATTATTAATTACTTGAGCACCCACTTTTGGATGGTTAATTCCATCTAAATTAAACCTGTCTCGATAAACCTATTACTTGTTAGGTGTATGTATCTTGTCAGCTATTGTTTTACGTCATCACATTATATTATGATTGATGATCCCTATTAATTCAGATACCCATTAATCAAAAGTAAAAATGAGCTGACTAAAACTTTTAACAGTGAAAGGGAGAGATAACGACATTAATCTCCCTCGCATTCTGGTCCAATTACACTTAGCTCCCTTCTCGATTGTGATACTACATTGGCCTCGTTCCTGGTTTGCTTGTTGGTTGGAAACACCCCCAAGTCTCCACAAGATGTTGTACCCCCAAGTCTTCAGTATGTGGAACTCTTAGCAGTGGTTAGAAGAGGAGCTAGATAATTCTACGATATATATATATATATATATAACTTGTCAGCATTGATCCGGCCATTTCAAGAATTTTTTAAGCCAAAATTTCTTTGTGCACTACAAAATGCAGCCTAAGATGTTTGTTTAAAAAATGTCAATGTGGCCCAGTCAGTCGGCTCTCAGTACAAAACCAGCAGCCGGATGGCCATGGCAGTGGCATCAAGCCATCAATCCTGTCATAATCAGAATTGCGTAGGGGTAGAGGTCACAGGTGGAGGGGTGACGAGATGCGTAGTTTGAGGGGCGGCAGAAAGAGGTTAAAGGACGGCGGGGAAGGGCTGTGTGTTTACCCGGTAGAGGGTTATGGACCGGTGGCTGGCTCATGGAATGGTTGGGCTTAGATTTTGGTTGTGATCGCTATGGGATATGGGCGGTGGTTGACGTAGGGTGAGACAACCTTGGGAAATATGGGGGGTGCTGTCATGATGACTAGCGGTTATGCTTGCGGCGGTGGAACGTGGAGGTTGCCTATTTGGGGTGGTAGAAAACTGTGGTGGGGTTGTACCGGCTACTGCTGGTGGTTGACAATGGTGATTAGTGGTGGTTAATGATGGTGATGGACGGTGGTCGACAATGGTGATGGGTGGTGTTGAGAGACTGCTTGGGGGTGGTGAACGTGTCGACGGCCTGTTGGGGGTGGCAGAAGACGACTGTGGGGCTTTCTAGTGGTGGTTAACGATAGTGGTTGATGGCGATAGGTGGTGGCAAGATGCTGTGGTGAGGGTGGCGAAACATGGCTGTGGCGTGGGTGGAAGACGATGATGGGACTACCACAGGTTTTGGTGGTTGATGAAACTGGTGATCGGTGGCGATCTGGTGAACGAACTGCTGAGGCTGATGGAACATGGCAATCTGTAATCCCGTGTGACTGTGTGTTTTATTTATGGTTTCACACATCCCCACCGTTCAATCCATAATGGGGCGGACAGTCATTATGATTTTAATATGTTACTAATAAAAGGGTAAAAAGGTAATTCTCGTCTTGTCCGTTATAGTTTGGACGGACAAAAAAAAAAGCAAAAAACCTAGATTTGGAACATTCACATACTATATGGCAGTCCAAATCGATCTAGTTTTGTTGCATCTTTTAAGTCTATTCGTTCTGTAACACACACAAACACATACACGCACGCACATTGAATCACACACACATTGAATTACTTGATCAATTTGCTATCGAACATTTATTTTGAATTCGATAATTTTGCAAAAAAATTATGTGAGTGTGTGTTTGTTCATGTTTTTAACATAATGCCATAACATGTTTTATATAACATGTTTCATCTTTTTTCAATGGTTTACCTAATATGATATAAGCGGGAAGTAATTAATATAAGGAGCAGTATACACACAACATATGCATATTTATTTCATGATTTTGAATCTGTTAAAGTTCTTAAATAACTGTCTAGAGTAATGTTTTAATCTATCATAGACTAAAAAGTTTTGCCAAACACTATCCTTTAAGAGACCTAGCAGCAAATTTGTTTCCTTTTATCGTTGTAAAACGTTGAACGAAGAATAGATTCCATACTTGGCTCTGATTCTACTCAATTTTCCATTCCTCTCTTTTCACCTACATGCATGTCCTTCCAAATTCCTTTGTTCTTGTTCTTTCACTCCTTGCATGTGGAAAGACATTGAAAACAATCAGTAGGCATCTAGAAATATGACAAAGAAAAGAACCTGAAGTAAGTTTTCATGACCGGAAGAAGATCCCATTGGGAGAATAATATTGTCCAACAAAAGTTAATAACTTACTACATGCATGGTGGTCTCGTCAACTTGTATTTTGATACAGGGCTGAACCTACTCATTTGTCTAGCCAATAAATATACTTTGTACATGGTTCAAAGGAAAAAGAACTGGCCATTGGAACATCTGTGACATGTGAAATTTATCATTTCCTGAGATTTTGTGACTTGAAACTATTTCAGTCTACGGGCATACCTCGCTAGCATTTAAATTTGTCATTGTACGTGTTTGCTATAGCTTATAATGTGTTATCAGGGAGTGTAAACTTAAATTATTCGGCATTGCATAAGTTTTGGAGAATCAATGACCCAATAAGCATTTAGGATTCATTGTGTTGCACTTAAAGTTTGTAGCTTGGAGTGAACTTATGTTCAATGTTGAAGTATTAATCTTTACTCAGGGTATAAGCCATCAGTTGCTAAGGTGTCTTGTGTATAATAAGCTTGTACTATAACTGAGCATCTTATATATCAATGATATGCAGGAAGTAGAATGGGGCAAGTTCAACATGGTTGAAGCTGAAAGGCGCCTACTAGCTAATGCTTTACTCGATTTTTCCAACCAACGCTTTGTTCTCCTCTCAGAATCCTGCATTCCCCTATTCAACTTCTCCACCATCTACTCCTATCTCATCAACTCGACAGAAACTTTTGTGGAGTCCTATGACCTATGGAGTCCGGTGGGGCGCGGACGATACAACTATCGGATGAAGCCACTAATCTCGCTTGAGCAATGGCGAAAGGGCTCACAGTGGTTCGAGGGGGACCGTGACCTCGCCCTAGAGGTTGTATCTGATCGCAGATATTTTCCGTTGTTTAAAAAATATTGCAAGCCTGCCTGTTATTCGGATGAGCACTACTTACCTACATTTGTGAGTTTGAGGTCTTGGATGAAGAATTCCAATAGGACCTTGACTTGGGTTGATTGGTCAAAAGGCGGACCGCATCCTGCCAAGTTTTTTAGAACACATGTGACTCTGGAGTTATTGCAAGAAATGAGGTATGGTCACCAGTGTTCATATAATGGACAGAGCACAAACATCTGCTTCTTGTTTGCCAGGAAGTTTTCAGAAAGTGCTTTGGATAGGCTACTGAGGTTTGCTCCAAAAATTATGAAGTTCAAATGATTTTTGTACAGACATTTTCTTGTCTTCTTTTTGTTTTATTCTTCATTTTATTGATCATTGATTTATAAGTCGTGTAATATTTATGGCAGATGCAAAGGCTAATATGATTTTATTTTAAAAGTTCTTCTATGGGCTTAGCATAACTCAAATTAGATATATGAAGGGACTTTCTCTCTTTAACTGGAAAAAGCTCTCCACCCTCTAAAAACAGACAGCTCATCGCCGCCTCCCACCGCCCCTCCATCGTGCGTAAGCGTGAGTGGGGCGGCGGAGGCATGCCTCAAGTTTTTTTTCTTCCTATGTGTGTGGTGCGTGTGGTCTTTGGACCAACTTTTGACCGGCGGCGAAGATGGCGGGTCGTGGCCTGCTCTTTGGATTTTGTCAGCCTCACCTCAATTCTATGTGATCTGGGGTGGCAAGTTGATCTTTCTTGCTCCGCTAGTGCCAATCTCACCAAATTTGATCAGATCAATGTGATCTATTAGAATTTTTATCCTCTCGATCAACAATACACGGCTTTGGAAGGTTTGTTAGTGTTGTCACCGGCGGTGGCCGGAAATCTCACCAGCGATAGCCAGATTTCTTACCGGAAGCTGGGTAAAATTACAGTGCGAAGGTCTTCCTTGATTTAGGAGTGGGTGTAAGGGTTGTTCCAGTCGTAGAGGGTGGGTCGTTGTGGTTTTAAATTACTTTTATTTCAGTTTATCCGAGTCATCCTTTGGGGTGGGTGGGTGGGGGGGGGAGGGATAGGGTAGTGGGGAGAAGGGGGGAGTAGGTCCCTGGGAGGGGGCAGGGGATATGAGTATTCTCGATCAATTTGGATGCCACTCCGAGGGTGGGGTGGAGTGGAGTGGGGTTGGGGCGGATGCCTAGGTCGTTGGCGTCGCCCTTTGTTATTGGTTTTTGTTTTCATCTTTTTGCGACTGGTGTGTGGTGATTGCGGTGGATGGAAATGGATTTGTAATGACGATGATTCATTTGTTTGGATGACTGGCCTTCCATAGATTGATAGGTTGATCTGTTTTGTGTGGCGGCTTTAGAGTTAATAGTATTTTTGTAATACTCATGAATTGTTTGGATGACTTTTTTATTTACTTTTTTTGCTACACTTGTAAAGCCAAAATGACTCAGTGAAAATCTTGTAACATTTTCAATGTCACTCTCTTATTTATCAAAATAAAAATTAGATATGAGGGAAAACCGAATCGGTAGATGCTTAATGGATGGGAGAGTAGACACGGAGCTCTACCTAATGCATGTGATAAGATTTGACCCGGTGCATGTCATCATGTTAGATATTGGATGGGCTTAGTTATGCGTGTAGGCCTAATTTAGTTGAATCCTTTACGTGATTTGCCTTTAAAGCTATGGATAGTAAGGGTTGGTCCGTACTCTTGCTAATGAGTTGCAGTATCTCATTAAACTTATCCATATTGTGGAAGAAGAGAGTACAAGACCTTTCCCCAAGTTTCCTATTATCTTTCTCTCTTTTTGTTCCCTTCGTATTTAATAATAGGGCTAATTACACATATGCCCCTTAGGTTATGAGGTAATTACAGTCAAGGATAAAAAGTTTCAAAATGTAACATTTCGTAACCAAACGTGTTTCAAATGTATCACCCGTATCCATCCGTTAGGGTTCCGTCTAAAAACTGTACTTTTTTTATGATGTCATAAATACGGACTTTTAAAATAACAATACTACCCCTTATATTGTATATACAGAATATTTTTAAATATTTTAAATTAAGATTTTAAGCTTTAATTTAAGGATTAGGGTTTTAAAACCCTAATTTGTTCTCTATCTTAAAAGGGTATTTGATCAAAATTTCTCAATAGAATTTCTCAATTGGCATCAAAACCCTAAGGGTCTCAATCTGTGAATTAGGGCTCAATCTACAATTTCCCAATCTGATCAAAACCCTAATTTGCAAATTAGGGCTTCAAAACCCTAATTTGACATCCTTGCCCTAATTTTCAATTTAGGGTTTCAAAGCCCTAATTTGAAAATAAGGGTTTCAAATCCTTGCCCTAATTTTCAATTTAGGGTTTCAAAGCCCTCCACTTCTCATCGCCACTTGCTATTGCTCACATGCGCTGGGGACGGGGGATGAAGGTCGGGGTGCAGCGCCGGGGATGGGGGATGCAGGTAGGGTGCGGCACCGGGGAAGGGGAGGAAGACGAGATTGGCGGGTGACGGGGAATGGGGAGGCAGGCGGGGTGCGACGCCGGGAAAGGGGAGGAAGACGGGGTTGGCGGGTGACGGGGAAGGGGGAGGTAGACGGGGTGGGCGGTGACAGGGTGACGAGGAAGGGGGAGGCAGGCGGGGTGCGATGCCTAGGAAGGGGAGGAAGACGGGGTGGGTGGGTGACGGGGAATGGGGATGCAGATGGGGTGGGTGGGTGACGGGAAATGGGGATGCAGATGGGGTGGGCGGGGGTTGGGGGGATTAAGAGTAAAGTAAAGTCTTTTTTTTTTTTTTATGATGTAATGGCATTAGAAAAAAAAATAAGGTTCCAACTTAGGGGCAATACAGTCTTTTCATTAAAACCGTTAGGATTTTTAGGGTTCCGTTTGGTCAATGGACACATGCGTAATTTGTCCAAACTATTGTCCTTGACTGTAATTACCCCTTAACCTCAGGGACATAGGTGTAATTTTGTATTATCAATATTTATGTTCAAATAAATAAGTTTTCTTAATTTCTCTAGTTTATCTTGATTAGTAAGCTATTGGATTTGTCGTTCTTATAAGTCAATTCTTTCGTTGTGCTGGTAACTATCTTGCTACATCTTCTGCATGCTTGATTTAAAAGAGCAGTACAATTTATGTGTAAAGTTATTGTTAGTAAGTATTGTGTGTGTGTGTGTGTGTCTCACCTGAGATGTTTTTGGTGCATTTGTGAGGATTCCTTCAAGGGTCACGACCGTTGTTGTTCAACCTCGATTGTTGTGATTATCGCAAGTTATACCGATTTGAGTCTGTCACGGACCCCCAGCAATGTCCAGGGAGGATGAACCCACCAAGCATGGAGGAAAATCCGAAAGAGAAAACGATCAACCATCGAAGAACAACCATGACTGTGAAATGCAAAGCATCTGGTCAAGTGCAAAAACTGAGCCGATTTTCGGTTAGTTTTCGTGCCATATTTAACCCTCCCTTTTTTTTTCTTTTTTGGTGCATTTTTTGACATTTTTTTTTTTTTTTCTTTTCCCTTCTTTTTTTCCTTAATTGATTTTTCTCGCTTCAAATTGTTTTTTTTTTTTAGGTTTTTTTTTAGCATATTTCAATTTCTTTGCTGTATTTTTTCTTTTCAGTTTTTCAATAGCCTAATTAACTGTTTGCTTTGTTTTTCCCTTTCAGTTAAAGGGCTTTTTTTCTTTTTTATCTCTTTCTCACCATACCTTTCATTTCCCAATGTTTAGATTTTTTTTGGTCAAAATTTCTTTTTATTCCATGAAAGCTCAAACTATTTACATTGTTACATACAAGACATACAACAATTGTTGTATATACCTATTTAACATGTATATACTTTCTACTCTATTGTATACAAAATTCTATGTACATCAAGCTCCCAAGCTTGACAAATTTCCTTGTTTTGTACTGTGTTTGGAGCCTTTTTCCAACTGTAGACCCTAAATTTGATCCACTGTTGTATAGCATACATACAACCTTGAGGAGTGGTAGCTTTCTGTTCAAATATCCTGGCATTTCTTTCTTTCCAGAGACCATAGACAGTGACTGCTACTGAGAGTTTACACATCTTAGCCTTGAAGCTTTTCCCCCTGAACTTCATACATGCTTCTTGTAGAAACTGAGGCCATGATGCAAGGGTTACATTAATATGTAACTTCCTTAGTACCAACCTCCATAGTTCCTGAGCATACTGACACTGCATGAACAGATGCTCTGTAGTCTCCTGCTGACTCCAACATAACACACCTATCATCTTGTGTAATGTTCCAAGCCTTCAGCTTATCTCTTGTTCTTAATCCCCCTTTGCAAATCATCCATAGCTGCACTGCACATCTGGGTTTAGATTACATTTATCACACAATCTTCATTTCACATCAACCACATTAAAAAGAGAATAATAAAGGGATGGTAGGATTGTTATTTGAGTAATTAACGGAAGGTATAATCGGTCAAAACTGATTTACAACTTTCGTACTTTTATAGGTAGTATAGATATTTTCATGCAAATTTACTTTATTGATCAATAACCAAAACAAGAAGTGGGAGGGATCAACTCATCTAAATCGGAATTGAAATTATTGCTGATAAAACTTGGAAATTTTTCTATCATTGGACCTCCAAATGAGTTAATAAAACTTAATGGAGTATAAGGTTGAATTCTATCTATTAAGAAAATAAAGAAGTCCCAAAAGCTAGTTGCTAGAACTGTTCTGGAATTATTGGCAAATATTATGCAAGACATCAATGAAAGGAAGTTACTGTTAGAAGATGATGTTAGATCAATATAGAATTGCCTAAGTTTAAATTTTAGATTAGAAGTGATTAGTTATCTTTTAATATAATATTGTTGGGTTGAGATATCCATAAA
This sequence comes from Escallonia rubra, assembly GCA_033065855.1. NCBI lineage: Eukaryota > Viridiplantae > Streptophyta > Magnoliopsida > Escalloniales > Escalloniaceae > Escallonia > Escallonia rubra. The sequence goes on along the minus strand of JAVXUO010000975.1, from coordinate 122,198 downwards.
TTTGACTTATCATCTCCACCTATATATAGGTGTTTGTACTCAACCAACATTACATGAATGAAATCTTATTTTTATATTTCAATATGGTATCAATACCGGGAAGATCATGTTTTCAGAGTCTCCTCTAAGTGCTTCTGCATCTAGCTAGGCAGACGGCCTCGTGCCGTTCCGTCGCCTGGCCACATATGTTTTTCTCTCTTTGGTTGTTTTTGCTTATGTAGGTGCAATAAGCTATGTTCTCGGGTTTCTAGTTTTTCTTGTTTTGTCTAATCAATTATTTGACATCTCTCATTCGATCTTAAGCCCAAAAATATATGGGCCAACTAGCTACGTTTCTCTAGTTTTTTTTGCTATTACTCCACTAAATCATGTATAACCTCTTTACATACTTATGAATTGTCTTCCCGCATATAATTCCTATCTCATTCTCTTATTATATATCATTCTTCCAATTAATTGGAGAACTCTTTCTACCTTTTTTGTTCTCTTTCTAATTTTCAAATCTATTAATTATCTTGTTGTTGTCCAAGAATTATTCTCTTTAAGCTCGCAAATTTTTGTGCTTACGCACTTTTTTTCTACATGTCCTAAAGATGGACAATGGCTTGCCCTTCATTGGCATATGAATTATACCGGAGAGATCTCTTATGCTGGAGTTGCATGCACTATGGAGCAATCATGAGAAGCTTCTTGCTAGACAGTTGTGTTTATTATTATTATTATCATCATCATCATTATTTTGGTTAATTTTTGTAACCAAACACATGGAATTTTCATTCAAAATACTATGCGTTTGAGGGGGAATGATAGAAGATGGTGTTACATCAATCTATAGAGGTGCTTGTACTCAACCAACATTACGTGAATGCAATCCTATTTTTATATTTCAATAGTTACCAACCATGGCATTGTGGATCCTCGTGAAACTCAGAAGCGATTAGCAATGGAGGAAGAAACTCAGAAGCGATTAGCAATTATATTCTCAAGAGCCATAAACCACGTATGGGATGAACATGAATAAAGGAGTATTTCCTACTGACTAGGTTCCTTCTATTGACAAAATTGAGAACTCATCAACCTTTATGGATTGTATGCATTCATGCAAATCCTACCAACGTGATGACTTTGAGGAAGGAGATGACGGAACTGCAGATTTCTCTTCCCTGCTTTCAAAGGCAAAGCAAGAAGTATTAGGAGAACAGGTGGCTGCTTGGCTCTCTCTTCATCCATTGAGATCAATAGAAAGATCTCTAAGCCCTTTATAATCAGGACCGCCCGGAAGACTATTGAGCAGAAAAAAGCCAGTAATTCTCTTACAATAAGGACATCTGAAACTCCATGGTCGCCGTTCGACTTCAAAACTGGAGAAGGGTAGCTGCCAGCGAGACTCGTGGGTTTCAGACGCGTTTGCTGGGTTCTGCATTGTTGAAGACGACCTGGGCTTGAAACTTGGTATAGGAGAAAGGGAAAACCTGGGCATATATGAAAGAGAGTATGGTGATTGTGATGTGTGGAGACTATATATAGGTTTTGGTAGCTTGTCATCTATTTGGGGGTAAAAACAAGGCCATTACCAGCTGTTCTTTGCCAATGCTTGTCAGCATTTGTTCTTTAAGATGAGGGAAAAGATAAACTTCCTGTATATTTTACAATATGTGACGTTGAACGAGATTATTTAAGAATTGATCCCACTTCATCTTTGCAAATAAAAAAAAAAATTGGCTAATAAGAGATTGACATAAAACGAAAAGATGAGAGTTTTTACAGACATAGACTAATATCCATTAAGTCATGACATCCCCATGACTTACGAATATACACAAGATTACAAGCACACCATCACAATTACCTTGCTCAAACAAAAACAGGTAAAACCAAAGGATTAGGCGGACAAATGAGTTTTACTTAATCCGTCAGTGGTTCCTGTATTTGAGCGTGACACATGGACGTCGAAAGAGTACGAGCTTCATGTAAAAACCAGCATCCACATTTTGTACAGGAAAAGAGTGGAAATCTGTCAAAATAGAACAAAAGTCGTACATGATTGGTGTCACTATATCCAGGATGTCAGCATCATCAGAAAGCTGCGAAAGAAGAAATTTAGAATTTGTCAATATAATTGAATGATCAAATCCCTTCTTTATAGCCCAGGTGGCTGCTAGTAATAGGCCCCGTCCATAAGCTGTGTAAATATCATATGAGGGAAAAGAAATCGCAGTTGCACCACGTCTATGCATGTGTGTCGAAAAAGACAATACCAAGACCAGCTGTAAGAGAAGATGAGTTTTGAGAAACATGGATGGCTAGGGAAACATTTATAGGATTAAGGCATTGGCAGGTTTTTTTGGTGAGAGAAAAGGGTGATAAATGTGATTGGGGGGTAGAAGGAAATAAAGGATTGATTGACAACAAATTTCCATTTCCATGCTCTTTAATAGGTTGGCAATTTGGTTGTGGGAGATTTCTAGGTTGTGAGGGTTGGGTAATGGTGTAGGATATAATGTTGGACATTGATTGTTTTATCTGTTGGACGATGACTAAAGGGTTAAAAGAGACTTGTCGGAAAATGAAGACTTCATTTTTGCAATTGTTTTGTACAAGTGTTATCCATTTTGTTAAGACGATTCATGTAGAGAAAATAACCTTATTTTGCTTAATATTCATACATCTATGAGCATTGCTTTCTATGCGTTGATCTTGTTCAATATTTCTTCGGCCCTGTAAAGCACAGAACTTGCAAATCATCCGTTGGCCAGGCAAGTCCGAAAGTCTAACTGCGCTAAAATAGGCCAGTAAAGTTGCTTAAAGAAGCTACCGAGTTTTATCAGACGCACATTTCAATAAATAAATTTTGATCTAGCATATCGGAAGACACTGCACCCACTACGAATGCAGTTAATCGAAGCCGGGTGAGCAGTGGGCTTACACAATACGATAGCAACTTTTAGCTATGTTTAATTGCGGACAGTGAATATGCAACCCTGGCCTTCTGCCCATGTGATTTCATCATGTTCAAAGATAAATTACAAAGGCCATAAACTATACGGTTGTGACACATTAGTACAGTAGTACTCTGTTATGTCCGGATATGCGCCCCATGGACAGCCAAACATGGTCACAAGGTTAAAGAAGGAACAGCTTCTCCTTGACAATGTGCTCCCACACATAAGCAAAATGTGTCACCTCCTTCACAGTACTTTCTTTGCGTAGAGATCCCTGTGAAGACTCTGCAAATACATGCACATCTTAAGATGCAATATAGTTGTTTCCTGAAGGAGATTTGAAGAAGAATAGGCATAGACTGCCGCCATCGGAACAACATAGGGGAGAGATGGAGATTGTCATATTAAAGTCAAGGCAATTCACTCAGATATTTCACCTCAGCGGCAAAATCCGCCCCCAACACCGCTGCAGCTCCCTCGGACACAAAGAATTGCCTTGATCCTTTTGCGCTTGCCCTCCTCCATCAATAACACATCGGCCAATCTTGATTTGGCATAGGTTCCATAACCCCCACCAAACAAATACTCATTCGCAATGGTGAAGTAGATAGTAAATGACTCGTGAAAACAACCAAAAATGAGAATCCGCGTATAGAAATGGAGACACCACCCAAAGACTGCCAAAATACACACACACACACACAGAGATCAGATATCGGATCCAGAGCTCAGCTGCAAAATGTTTTTCCCCTTTCTAACCAACTCTACTGTGTGGCTAGCCTGCAAACTTTTCCGCCTAGAGAAATTTAAACCTCTACCACCCTCTTATATCTAGATTCAGCTTCTTAGGACCCCTTTCGACAGACATGGCAGTTGCAACAATTTAGTCATCACACTTTTTCTTGAGCAGACAATGAAGTATTAAAGAGATTTCGAGCAAGCTGTGTGATGCAATCAACCCTGAATGTTATGCCTATTAGCTTCCTTATTAGCAGTCAACGAAGCAAAAGGTCTTTCCCAGCAGCTGATGTTTGATGCCTAACAGCTTTATTAGTAGCTGTAAATGAAGAATTGAAGTGTTCGTAAGAAACTGAGAATGGTTAGGCCCTGTGATGCTAAGTGAACTAGGTACAATACCTAAAGAACACCAAAATTAGTTTCTTCATTTACCCTCTTCTCTTCACCTATCTCCATTCTATGCATCCTCAGAACCTTCAAATATCCCCCAAAGCATATCTGAATCTATTCCTCCAACCCTTGCAAAACAAAAACCCAACCTGTCCTGCAAAAACCCTTAACCATAAGCTCCAATCTCTTCACTGACACTGTTCAGAGTTTCCAGAAGAGTCCTGATAATTTTTTTGTTTTTCCCCCCATATCAACCGAATTCCTTTCCCCTACAGAACACGAGAACCTTTTTGTGCCTCTACCCAGTTAACCATGCAACAGAGCAGATACAAATACAACACTGCGAATTCCAGGTTCTACCCCATCCAAGTCCCTTCCACCGCAGAGTAGCCACACAAGGCAAAAAGGAGCCACGTTCCACAACCTCATTGTTCTTCACAGTGCTACCACTTCGAATCTTGAGACAGAGCAGACCTACATGTCATGTGCAAATCCATTCAGACAAAAAGGCATATGCCCTAAATCCAATACCATCCCAGAATCAAGTAGCATGTGATCCACAAATTCTCAACATGAGTGTTAGTTTAGTCTAGCTATGCAGACTGCTAGCATTGTGATGTAATAGTCGCAGCTCAAGAAAGAATACGAGAATAGAATCTTCCACGCGCTGGAATCCAAATGGGCTCCACTCAGGAGACTGTAAATGTTTTTTATTTTTTGCTCCTAGCTTTTTCCTACCATCTACTCTTCTTGTTTGCAGAAATGGCAGGAATTCTAGGGTAATTGACAAGAGAGGAGCGGCTATATTCCATTCACTCTTTTACACAAGTATGTTACGTGCTTATGTGTATTACAGGTGGTGGTAGTGGAATACTCTAGACACACGCCCACTAACATACTCTACACAACTTTGAACATCTTCTCCATCTCCAGATATATCTCCTCCCAGAAGAGTGCAATCTTTGCGAGAAATGTATGAAAGTTGTAATGTTGCTGCACTCTTTGTGTGAACCCCAAAAATGTAAGGAAGCTGCAAAGAGAACGCATGGATTGAAGCTGTGGAATGAGATAGATAAAGAAGAGAAGAGCTGGTTGACAAGCAATAAGACATAGTGATTGCACTGAAATGAGTCTGCAAACTCGAGCATGGTGAAGATGGATCGTTTCAAAAGTACAATGCCCCCTTACTTGCCAAAGAATATTCTCAGCAGCCCTCAGAGACTTTGGCAAAACTTTTGTACCTCTGTTTTGCATGGCCACAATGAAGCCAGTCCTTGCTCTTGCAGCCTAATTGAATTTCCTGAATATGAATTGGATGTCAAATCAGTGTTTCTCAACGATGGAATTGAAAATGGCATCTATGTCGAGCAACCAGTAGGCCATATTGTCAAGGGACAAGAAGTTAAGGTCTAATAGGCTATGAAAAGCCTCATGTGCACGGATTATCCCAATAGAAATATTTGTGCCAAGAAATTATGTTAAGGGACCAAGAATAGAAAAGTATCTTCTTCAAAAGCCCAAGTGAGCTATCTTTGTATGTGACAATGCAGGGTAATCAAGACGGTTGAGGATTTAAGGGAAGTCATAATGCAAAACAAACGATAGGAGTCATAGGACTGATCTTGGTCTCTTAACATAATTCCTTGGCACAAGCCACATATTTCTTTCTGAAAAAAGAGAACATAACGGTTACTTGCTAAAGATATTTACTATGTCAAATTGCAAGCCCTTTAGCTATTCCGATAGCATCCACTGATCAGCTACCCCAGAATGATGAAAAAGAAAAAGTGGAAGAGTCTAAAGATCTAAGACTTGTTGGATCATCAATCTATCTCACAAACATGAGGCCAGATATTGTCCACGTTGTCAGCTTCGTTTCTCAATTAATGAGCAAGCCAAGTACGATCCTTTCTGCTGCAGCTAAGAGGAAATTAAGATATGTCAAAGGTACTTAAAAATTTGGGAATCCTGTATGAGACGGAGAAGAACAACAGCCTAACCGGATTCTGCGACAGTGATTAAGGAAGAAACATTGATGACCAGGAATAGCAAAAAAGGATAAGCAATTCATATGGTATCCTGATATATTTCACGGTCCTTGAAGAAGCAGAAACGGTGGCACTATCGTCTGCCGAAGCTGAATACGTTCACACACAAATGCAACTTGGGAAGCGGTAAATTTTAAAAGATTATTGAAAGACCTACGGCGTGGATCAGATTTAATGTGACAACACATAAGCAATTTCTATGACCAAGAATCCAGTATTACCATGGAAGGGATGGACCATTCGAACCAACCGATTGCTATACTAATCTGGTTCTTGATTTGGATTGGAAGTGCACTTGGACCCAAAGACATGGCAATAACGGGAATTTTTGGGTCAAACCGAATGGTTAGACTGGTTAGCCCACTTGGAGGCGTGTTCAATGTGAAAAAAATCGATAAGATCAAACAAGCAATGTCCCTGTTGTTGTACTAGTGCCCTATCTTGTACCACAGAGCAGCCACATGACTTGAGTTAACTAATATAAACGCAATATAAGGTCTCCTAGATTTGACACTAAATAGCCTTGGAGTTTAAGCAATTAAAGCTTTATAGTAACTTCACCGCGTTTGTTAATGTTGAACTCAAATTGAAACATAATCGTGGACATTATCGAGATATTTGATAATGTTGAACGTGAATTTGTACATAATCATGGACATGATCAAGAGATTCATTTTTCTTTTGAAATCTTCACATTTAAGTCTCTTGTTTATCCTACTGGTTGAACTAGTGAACCATGACCTGGTGCCTTCACCGATTTGATATCCGATCTGGCTAAGATAATATGGTTAGAAGATCGTTGAATACGCAAACTTGGACAAAGGCGAGATCGAACTAAGATCTTGCAAGATGCCAAAGGAGAGCAGCTCGATGATATTTTCACCGAGCCAATCGCAACAAAGAAATTTATACCGTTTGGAGACCAACATGGAGTTCATGAGTTTTAACGTTTTCACAAGTTTTAACACTCCTATGATATATATATCTATGTCTAGAAGGTTGTAACAAAACACTTCTGTAAATATCAAAATCTAGAAAGAGGTGTAGAGTAGATTAGTCGGTGTGTCTAGATTATTCCATCACCACCTATAACTTTATGTAAGCAACTTATGTACCTGAAAGTGCGAGAGGATAAAACTAAATAACTCCTTCGTTACATACCCAAGTGGAATCCGTGTACCTAGAGAACTAGAGGTATGGCATATTGACTGTTTTGTGTGCCCGATGAGTTTTAGACTTTAGAGAAGAGAAAGTTGAACTTCTATGATCTATAGGGATGAAAACAGCAGTTTTATTCCGGGGCTTATCGTATAAACCCAAAAGTTAAAGATGCAAGGACTAGAAAAAAAGCAGTACATCCAAGATTTGGTCAGAATTGCTTCACAGCCAGACAATTATAGTCATAGAGGAAGCACAATTGTTAAACTCTTTTTTCTTGACTTTTGCTGCATATTCAAATCCAACATGGACTAAAAGTAGACTTGTAGGCAATTCTAACCTTTTTAAGAGAAGTACGCGTAGTTAGAATGGTATTTATAACCTTATGCATCAATGTATTCCAACGAGAGACATCTAACTGTCATAGAAGAGGACCTGATGCAGGACAGAAACGAAGAAGAACAAGATGGATTTTTGGCGGCAAAATAAATTTTGTAGGGTGTATACTGACAAAGTAATCCTAATCCATTTACAATGATTTAGAGGGAGACACTAGAATCTGTTATAAAAACATACTCTAAATGCCTAAACCCTTATAAGGAGACTACTATTAAACATCCAAACTCAAACTTATAACAACCTATAAGAATCTTTTTGAGTAACCTGATAATTAAAGTATCCCATATAATTAAGCATCTAAATCATGTATATTAATATCGCATTGCACGGCCCCTTGTATAGTCCAACTTTTACACATTCTTTACCCCTGTTGTAAAATTTGAACCTCGGTATTAGCCACAAGGCCCAGAACATCCATCACAACAAGACATCAAAACCTTGTTGGCGCCATCCTAAAACAGCTTTAATGTCATAAAACTAATGAAGAGTGGCTACTAGACAATTGCTACCATCTGTTACTTTTATTTATTTCTAATTCTGTTACATATATCCACCGTTTGGTTGGGTGAACATAAAGCAAATTAGTACTGCAAAAAGTAGAAAATGGGCACAAAAAAGTACTTTGGCAACACAAGCTTTAAATGTACAGCTTCTCAATTAAGCATTTACCAAAAAAACAAACAACGATATAATCATAGATTCCGTAAAGGGAAAAAGTACAAGCCGATTTGAAAATTTTAACTTTAGTATCTTAAAAAAAATTACCTAAGAAACAGAACAAAAGCTAATGTAGAACGGAACAAGACAAATGCCCTCACCTATTGAAGCAGCAAGCGCCGTGCATTTAATTTAATCCAGCCTAATGAGTCAGGCAATGCTCGACTCCCATGCTGCATTACAAATCCATCTCCAATTTACAAGAAACACCATACAAAATTGAGACACCAGTGGAATAGATCTTGTGCAGCCATCATACAGTGAATTACAGCCATGTTCGTCGAGACCACTCAAGACATTGCAGCACCACCAGAATTTAAAACGCCAAGAATACCCACAATCAGCCCAAAACCAAGTTTCGCCTACTTCCATCATGGACCAACCATCAAACGCATCAAAACCGGCTGTAAGTCCGCCCGATGGGCTCACCACCGTCACCGACAACGGACAGCAGCCCGCCTTCAGCCGCCTCGTTCTCGTCCAGAAACAAGTCAGCGGTACCCCTAAACGCAGCGTGCAGCCCAACCACCAAAACTCCAATTATCAGAGCCACCAGCACGTTCAACCCGACGTGGGTAAACACCAAGGCCAGCACGGTCACCAGGCCCAATACCGCCACCACAACACGGTCATCGAACACCCTGTTAAACACCACAATCGGGCCGTCGCGAAAAAAGTACAGAAAAAACCAGCCCACGAAGACAGCCAAGAAAACTAGCATGGATACGGGGTGGTAAATGAGGCTGAGAAAGAGTATCAACAGGATTACCATGGTGTAGTTGACGGCGAAGTGGCCGAGGTTCCGCCTTATGCGGGCGGTGGCATCGGCGTAGCTGGGGGGCCTGGAGAAGGCGGAGCGGTCGAGGAGCTCCCGCCAGGGACGGCGGGTGGAGATCAGGTTTTGGGTCTGGGCTCTGGCGCGTGACATGAATGATGAGGGTGGCAGGCGGCGCGTGGTGGATTCAGGATTGGTGGTGGTGGGAAGTGTGCCATAACCGGTGGGGGGTTTTGTTGACATTGTGCACAGGATCGTTTACAGAATGTCGAGAGAGATGGAGAGAGAGCAAGTTGAGATTCTGGGATTCTTGATGATAAACTTGGTGTCCCAAAGGTTTGTTCTTGTTGATTTGATTGTGGAGACCTGTAATTAGTCGGGAAGAATGAATGAGAAGTTTTGTTGCTAAAATTCCATTTTGGTGACTAGGTTCAGTCGGTTACATAACTTGGTGGCCCAAAGATATTGAGTTTTTTTTCTAAATAATACATATTTAATACTTAATTATCAAAATATACCATTTTCAAATTTATTTACCCGCATACCACATTTTGGGAAATCGTGGTTTGAAACCACGTTTTTAAGGTAGAAATCGCTGTTTCAAACAGCGATTTCTACTTGATTTTTACCTTAAAGTAGAAATCGTGGTTTGAAACCACGTTTTCAAGGTAGAAATCGCTGTTTGAAAAAGCGATTTCTTCCTTTAACACGAGGTTTCGAAACACGATTTTCAACAATGTGATATGCGGGTAAATAAGTTTGAAAATGGTGTATTTTGGTAATTAAGTATTAAATATGTATTATTTAGGGAAAAAACTCCAAAGATATTACTCCCACCGATCATACAGGAAAAGTGGGTAAAATGATAACAGAGTCTTAATTATGTAGAGAGAAAATAGGTTGATAGAGAGTTAAATGTGAAAAAAAAAATTAAAAAATGTATGAAAATAATAAATATGTAAAAGTACGTACATAATTAATTTAACAAGTGAGCTTTTATTTTTGTGGAATATAATTAATTTATGTGGGACAGACAGACGGAGTATATTTTATACTGTAGTAAGTTAATTACACTCAACATGCCAAGGATTTAGCTTGTTATGCTGAACAACATGGGACTTGAGATGTTACAATTTACTCACTTATGTATTGATCTCCTCTAGAACTTTAAAGGTGTATTGTTCAACAGTAAATTACCTACATTGCCCTTGACTATTGAGTGTGAAAAATAACTAAAATGAAAAAAAAATGAAAGACACAAATCTTTCCTCACGTCAAGCTTTATCTATCCCTCTCTTCCTTTACTGAGCAGGCCGTGGAAGCTTCTCATGTCTTTCCAAATTCTCACTTTTCTATAACGAACTTCTTTGGCTCGGCTCCCACCAACAGCGATCACGCCAACCAAGTTACGACTCTGATAACAATTATTTGTGGCTATTGTACAGTCAAGAGGAAACAACATATGTTGCTCGATTGTCTGAACCTACGTATGATATTGTTTGGCTCCTACTTGGGATTTCCATTTTTGGATTCCTTTTTTCCTAAATCTGAACTCCTATGATACCGGTATTAGCCAGCCATAATTAGATTGCTAGTGCCTCAAGAACTGTTGTTTAAGGATGCCTCCTTCTGAATAACTACCATAGTTATCTTGTCGTATCCTCTTGGAGATAAAGAAAATGAGGATTGGATCATCTCTATGGAGGTGAAATTCCAACATTGTTCAAGCAAAAGGTTAGCTCGTGAACTCTTTAAATTATGGCTGAAGCATATGGTAACTAAGGCTACCCACCAGACCCGTAGATAGCAAAGCAATTCGAAGTTTTTGATGTGGAACTACTCAATGTTCAAGATTGTCAAAGGAGGACCATAGGATTTTACTCTGACGTTGTCTGCAATTAAGTTAGGATACTGTCATTCTGGACAAAAAAAAATGTTGATGTTCTCAAGTACTATAAAGTTACAACTTCTAGAGTGCTTTTGGATTCCTGCACTCATATTGTGCAATTCTGAACTGACTAGCCATACATATTCGGTTTAACATGATTATTTGGTGAAACACCCTTTTTTTATCACATAAGGTTCAAGACCTTCGAGGTCCAAGGTGGTCAGGGTTTTCCAGGGTTGCCAGAAGCCTAGGCAAACTGACCTGAAGGTGAAGTTGAGTTGTCTGAGAGTCGGCTTTTAGCTGGCAATTACTTGTAACCCACAAAGAAATCTTTGCTGAAAGGCTTAAATCCCAAAAATGGTGGTAGCCAAAACAGCGCTGAGCTGGTTTTGCAAAAGCCAAAACTGCTTTTATAACATACCTAAATCAAAAGTGTGCTGGTCAATTACGCGAGATTATGTCATAAAAAGACAGTTGGCTTAGATAGTTTACGCAACTTATAAAATGCGGTCAGATTATGACCAAACAAATGGACCGATTACAATACCTTGTATTGTTCCTTTTTATGGTCTTACCATTGATTCTGTGCGGCAATCCAGACACAGCGAGAGTTCAAAATTATTATGATGGGAACGTTGATGTTGAATCCATCGGTGGGTAGCTGAACTCTGCAGCTTTTGGAGAATTTATTGGCGTTAATACCAAATTACTAAACCACACCGAAAAATGGAAAAAATAAAGAAGCGGAAAACCCAAAACTATCTCGTGATGCAAAAATTTATGTATATTTCATCTCGAGAGTTACTCAACTGGGGTTTCATATTCTTTTTAAGTGAACAACAATAAGCTGATTTTGGCCACTAAATGCAAGGGCTAAGAGATGATATTGAACCTTCGTACAAAAAAGTTCATAGAAACACAATTAGATCCGATGCACTCTAGCAGTATAATGCTGCTAAAGCACGCCTGATAGATTATTTTGATAATTTTGACGGTAAAGTTAGTCTTACTTCTGATATTTGGCGATCTCCGTTTACTTTTGTTAGTTATACTTATGTGATGGGCCATTGGATTGATGCAGATTGGATTATGAACAAGAGGATCATCGCTTTCGAACTCTTTCCTTTTCCGCATGATGGAATTAACGTTGCTACTATTATAATTAAAGCATGTACCACGTTTAAATTAAATAATAAGATTATGAGTATTAGTTTTGATAATGTTACTAACAATACAGCTGCTGTTGATGCTTTAGAGGAGAGCCTCAAACCTGTACTTTCTGGTAAATTATTTCATGTTTGTTGTGTTTGTCATATAATTAATTTAATTGTTCAAGATGGTTTAGCTGCTGCAAGAGATATTGTTCTCAAAATAAGGAGTATGACAGCGTATGTTAATAGTTCGGGTCCGAGAACACAATAATTTAAAGCGTTGTGTGTTCAATATAATATGCCTCGCATGAGACCAGTTACAGATGTGGTCCATAGGTGAAACTCTACATATCATATGCTTTTACATATTCTGGCATATAAAGAAGTTTATACGCATTTTCTACTAACCTTGTTCTCAGTCGGCTTACCAACTCACACAGAATGGCAGATGACTGCACACCTAGCTGAATTTTTTGAGGTATTTTACACATCTACCAATTTATTGTCCGGTACGTACTATCCCACCACTCCTCTCGATGTAATAGAAATTCTCAAGATGGCTACAATATTAACAAAATGGAGATATATATGACCCTTTCAAGAAATAGTAAAAGTGATGGATAAAAAGTTTAATAAATATTGGAGTGAACTGCCTGTTGTTTTTGTTGTGACTACTTGTTTAGATCTTAGGTTAAAGTTGCATGACGTGAACGTCTCGATACAAGAGATATCGAGATTAATGTGCTACCCAGTAGCGGACATAACCGAACTCACAGCGAAAGTGAGCAAGACATTTGAGGAACTGTTCAACCTCTATCGTAATTCTGCTAATGTACGCGGCCGAGCTTCATCATCGACTGCTGAGAGGCATTATGCGCCATACCTTAAGGGTTTTGAACATCTAGTAGCAAGACAACTATCAGGTGAAGGTACTTCTAATTCGGCAGGTTCGTCTACTTTTTTCTCTTTTAATGGGATTGGTGTATATTTCAATACTGATCATTATTCTGATTTAACAATGCAAGAACATATTAATTTTAATTTGTTAAATTTTTAGAAACAAAACCAAAACATGTATAAAATTTTATCCCAAATTGTACGGGATGTACTGCCGGTGCAAGACTCCACGGTTGCTTTAGAGTCAGTATTTTCAGCGAGTGGGAGGATTTTGGATGACAGGAGGAGTCGTTTTAACCCCGAGTCGCTCGAGCTATGTGTATGTTGGAAGGATTATCTTGATGCGAAATACCGTGAGCAAGATAGACCGATTGATGATAGGAAGAGCAGTGACTCGGACATTGAAATACTTCCAGATGATTAGGTAATTTCTTTTTATTTTCCTTTTCTCAAGTTTTAAGAATAAAAATTTTCACAAAATATAGTTTTTTTCATATATATATATATATATATATATATATAAGTTTTTACAAGCAAGATAGATATTTTTCCATATATATAAAAAAAATAGTTAACTTCACCTGTTTGTTTTCAAGCAATCGGTCCCAAGCACGGATAAAAGGAGGATGGTCTATGAACACATTTATCTTCAATTTAATTCTATCAATTTGAATATTTGAATGCTAGAAATATTATTGTTTACACACATATTACTACATAGTTTACTGTAAATTGTTTACAGAAGTTTTTATCTGATTTATTCCTAATTGCTTATATTGTTTCAGCACAGTTTCTGTGATAGATTATTGTGTGCGTGTCTAGGGCAATTTAACGTTATTGCTACTACTTGCTTGCATACACATAAGGTAAAAAGTTTGTACATATGACTTCAATAGATGTTTATTGGAAAAAAAAAGGAAAGAAAAGAAAGAAGAAGATGTTATCTGTTAATCTGAAAGTCACTGCTATCCAAACATCAAATTAAAGATGAACTGTGTACATGGTAAGGAAGTGTACTCCATCCAAATACTCCAATAGCAAAAAAGCCAAATGCCATGCAAACATTTGCGAAAATTTAAAGAGTTACTGTATTAAGTAATTTGATAGATGTAATCGTCATTTTTTATTTACCAAACTTCCGAAAAATATTACTTATAATGCTAGTAGGCCAAAAAAGGTTTGTCAATATTACACTCAATATTACACCAAATTAACATGTATCAATCTCAACATTAATTTGATGTATTCTTGTTAGCCATGGACGCAATTGAATAACAAGGAATTGGGAAGAAAATAAAAATAAGAGCTAATTATACCTATGTCCCTGAGGTTAGGGGGTAATTATAGTCAAGGACTTTAAGTTTCAAAATGTAACATTCCATGACCAAAAGTGTTTCAAATGTATCACTCGTGTTCATCCGTCAGGGTTCCGTCCAAAAAGTGTATTTTTTATGATGTCAGCAATACGTATTTTTAAAATGACAAAACTACCCTTGTACTGTATATACTGAGTAATTTTTATCGTATATACTGAGTATTTTGAACAAAAAATGTCATTTAATAATTAGAATAATTATTTTGTCTTCCCCAGCTAACTCGCCGGCAGCCCCCTCCCCTCGCCCCACATTATGGCAGCCCCACTACCGGCCGCACAAGCGGTCGCCGACGACTAACTCCGTTCCTCGCGCCTTCACCGAAATGCCCCTTCATCGTGCTTCTGCGAGCATCGCGCCGATGTCACCGTGCCGCTACCACTGCAACCGTCCGATCGATGTTGCCGGCCCGGCGAGTCGAGGGCGACTCGATGAGTTGGAGCCGAGTCTTGGTAATGTCGATCGGGAAGGTGGTGGTTTTCGCCACCATGGCGAATAGCGAGGCTAGTGCGACGGCTACCTTCTTCGCGGGAAGCTTCGGAGCATTGTCACGGCCTTCCATGGAAATGGATGTTTTCTTCGTCGGAACCAGGAGGCCGGTGCTCTGTTTCACTCTTTTGGCCAATGCATAGTCACCGGGGAAGGGGAGGCAAGCGAGGTGCGGCGCCGGGGAAAGGGAAGGGGAGGAAGACGGGAGGGTGGGTGATAGGGATAGGGGATGCAGATGGGGTGGGCGGGGGTTGGGGGGGGATGGGTAGGGGGTGGGGCTTGGGGGGGTTAAGAGTAAAGTAAAGTCTTTCTTTTTTTTTTTAATGAAGTAATGGCATTAGAAAAAAAATAAGGTTCCAACTCAGGGGTAATACAGTCTTTTCATCAAAACCGTTAGGAATTTTAGGGTTCCATTTGGTCAATGGACACAAGTGTAATTTGTCCAAATTATTGTCCTTGGCTGTAATTACCCCTAAATCTCAGGGTTATAGGTATAATTGGCCCTAAAAATAAAAAAGGGTCCCGGGCCCGCCCCAAGCCCGGCCCTAGATATTGGGCCTAGGGCCAGGGCTTGGACTGGACCTATATATTCCAGAAATCTGGCCCGGCCCCGGCTCGTTTTCATGTGAGGTCCGTTGGGCCAGGGTTGGGCAGGCCCCCGGCCCATTGACATCTCTAGCCAAACCACGTTAAATCTTGTATCCAAGATATTTGTGTACCTATGTTTAAATTAGATTCTCGTTATTAATTATTTTTTCCACTACATGCAAATGTTTCTGTCGTACCTTCATGATTGATACCAACACATTCGGGTTCTAGTATATTTCGTACATGTAGTAATCCTTCCCTTTGAGAAAGTAGGTGATTTCAAATTGACTTACACAGGATTGTTCTCACGGCTGATTTATATTTAGTAGCTAACTTGCTAAACGTTCCAATCGGTGCCACCAGAAGGAAGTTGAAGAAAACAATGAGCGATGGCTTTCACTAATTAAATCATCAAAAACTTCTTGTCTTGAGCGCGGTGATTGCCTGTTCTCATTTTTTTTCTGCGCAAAATGGCTTTGTTATTGGTTTATCAAATAACCGAATTTGACAATTATGTGCAGCAAAAATAACATTACAATACTGAAAAAAATAACCTCAATGTCCCAAGTTCGAATTTCCATACCGACGCCTCATTTAAAATTACAGTCTGACTATTTCTCAAAACAAAAAAAAAAAGGCGATACTAAAAATGTAATGTCCAACGTCCAAAGCTCGCCTGTTTTGGCTTTTGTTTTATCATCTAAGTAAACTACAAAATCTGTTTAGCAGGATACAACTTGAATAATCTGAGATATATGTTTCAGGCAACTTAACACATGAATGTAAGCACTGAAATTTGACAGAGGAACCATAGCTTCAAAAGAAAATTAGTTAAGTGTGGGTAAAAGAAAAACTTGCTGAACAGGCTATCACCACTACCAAATTCAAACTCCAGGCACTTAAGCCCAAAATCACGCTTTACATAGTTTTCTGATGCCCCTACTTTGACCTCATACCCTGAGCAAAATCCCCAAACACAGTCAGGAAAGTTCACAGACTATTGAGATAAAGATTGAGAAGGAGACTATGACTTTTTATAACTTGTAAGAATGGACCGTTAGCTCATTCCCTTATGCACATGACAGACCTTCTCCAACAAAGCTTGGGAAGTCCTCAGGGGCATTATTTTCTCTATGGACCCGTTTATTTGGCTCAAGAAGGTGCTTCTCGTCGTAAGGATTCTTACTTTTCGTTTTTCCAGAAGAAGGCAGAGTTGGAAACAAGCCTGCCGCGCACAATAGGACGAAGAGTTGTCTCCGCTTCAACTTTTCGTCAGAAGGAGATACATATCCATTCTGTTCTCTAACAGTGCATACAATATTAATCTTAAGCAAGTAAACAAGTGGAAATTTGATTGAAACACCGTAACCACAATTGTCGGCCCTACCCATCATCTTTCGATTGTCGACTTAGGCAACCTTGGGCTACCAACTTCTTCTGAACAGAAAAAATTTCAAGCCTGGAGAAGGCTGAGGGGGTCCTCTCTGCAAGAGGCAACATATTGTATAAGTAATAGAAGAGAGGAAAACTGATCTATTTTGTCGAGGCTCGAGACAGAGGAAGCATAAAACATAATAGTAAGTCTGAATACAAAATTCATTTGAGAGATGACCTGAGGGAAGGAGTTTAGTGGTGACATTTTCTCAGCTTAGAAATTCATCGCAATGGTACATCAAGCAATGAAATGCGTAATCAACTCCTTGCTACCTAAGCACCTGTCACCATACTAAAAGACTTCATAGAAAATTAAACCTAATTAAGTGCACTGTGTGAAAGAAGATGATCAATCATTCCTCCATCTCTCTTACACCACCAACTTAACAGGAAATAGCCACCACCACACTTTGGAAGAACAGTTTTTGGTTCTTAAACTTCCCCTCCTCAACTCAGGCCTCCACCAACTAGATGGCACATATTTAATGACATAGTGTTTCCTTCGAGAACCTGGATGTTCTGCTGTGATACAAACCCCAGTGATGTTTATCTTTTCACGCTTGGGAACTTTTCTTCTTGATAAAGGGTCTACTATCAGACCATATTCTAAAGACAATTGTGCAATTTGGCATCACAGAGATATCTAGCATCTTGAAAATAAAATGCGGTTTACCTGTTTTATCCAAGATACCAGTTATTGCCAAAGAAAAAGCTAAAACCTCACTTCTGATTAACTGGCTTGCCATGGTCTGTGCACATTTTTTGTCTATTTTAGAGGCTTAAGTTGCAACACTAAGCCTCTAAGAGCCTTTAGCATCACAGTTAGACAGAATAATTCAAGGCATCACGCTAAAGGTTATTGGGCATCAAACCCAATAGAATGATGCGTGACACATCACAGTGAACCAGCTAAAATAATTGTTTTCTTTTTAATCATATGTTGTCTCAAGACAGAGACTACAAACTTATAAAGACACTTCAGCAGAAATAAAGCTACTAATGGCTGGTATTAATCAGTCATTTGCACAGTACACAACTGAATTTACAGCAGATATGTTTTTCAATCTTTTGGTGCATAACGATAATCGATATGCACCAAAAGATAAGCCATGAATCTACTTTGGATCAATGCAATGCAATTGGACCTTCCAGATTCTGCCTTGAAAATTTACATTGTAATGGTATGTTGGAACGGTCCTCAAAACAATAAGTCCCCTTAAATTTGATTCTTCTTTTATTGAAGGCAACGTGTGGATGACTTAAGTTTTGTAATAACAAAGTTGTTGGGTAGGTAATCCAAGAATGAGCAAGCCTTTTCATGGAAACCTCCTAAACCATAAGTGAGTATTTTGATGTTCTTATACCATGAATGCAGACAACTATACATTCAGAAACCAGATTTGGAAGGAAAAAAAAAAGATCTATTAAAAGCCATAATTAATCAGTTCCTCTACAAATTGCATCAGTGATATACTTCAGCACTTAAAACCCACTCTAATAGCCAACGATAGTAACGATGCTCTGGGGCAAATGGGGAGTATAAACAAATGAGGAGGCAGATAGAAGCAGTAATCCCAAACAAGAAGGCAGGGCGACAAATCTTGAAGTGGGCAGGTACTCATAAACAATTTGAGGAGAGAAAAAGAGAGGGACTTACAGGAAAGTGATGGAGAGCTTCAGCATAGTTTTGGGTATAATTTGTTCAAAGCAGAGAGTACATTTATGCGCTCCAAAGTTGAAAACTTCTGTCGCTTCATCTTCTCTCTCTCAGTTGGCTGTTATTTTATTTATTTATTTATTTACTTATTTTGAGAGAAATAAAGAATATATACCATAATGTACAATCCAGAGAGTCCAAGGTAACCTAAATATTGCATAAGAGCTACACTAAAATCCAGCCAGCAGAACACCACCACAAGGCTCAGAAGACAGTCACAAAAACAAAACACCACAAGGCTTGGCTGTTATTATCTGGTAAGTTTCTTTACATTTATGTGCTCAAAACTTGAAAAAGATACTTATCAATTACCATTACAAAATAACGTGAATTAGTTAATATTATTCCTTTTTTCAATAAATGTACTTGCACTGTATGCCCCCTTGCCAAACAAACTCAATTACCTTTCCCGGTCAGTACAATTGGTACAAAGTTATGTTTTGAGTTGTTTCATATTGACATTTGGAGCCCTTATCGCTCACCCTCTTTATTTATTGAACCAAAAAACTGAAGTCAATAGTCTAATTAGTTATTTTTTTCACCATGACCAAAACCCAATTAACACTGCCATTTGCCAAGTTTGTTCAGATGATGCTCGTTAATTTTTAAACAAAGATACTTATCAATTCTTCCATTCTTTAGGAGTCAATCAACAATCTAGTTGTGTTTCCACTCTCCAACAAAATGGTGTTATGAAACGTAAACATCGTCACCTCCTAAACACTGCTCGAGCATTACAATTCCAAGCTAACTTACCATTACATGGCTTTCATTTCTCTTATGTGACCTTGGCATGCCTTTGACAACTCCAGTACCTCTCTGTTGTGATAATCAAACTGCTCTACACATTGCTGCCAACCCTGTTTTTCATGAACGTACTAAACATATCGAGCTCGATTGTCACGTCGTTCGTGAAAAATTGCAAAAGGGTTTGATCCGCACCATTAAAACTCATGATCAACTTGCTGATTTGTTTACAAAGTCTCTTGGTGGTGGTCAATTTCAGTACTTAAAATCTAAGTTGCGCATTCGTGATCTTCATGCTCCAACTTGAGGAGGAGTCTTACCGTATTACACAAATTTAGCCAAAGATTGTGCGGAGCTTGAATCTGGGCTTAGCTCAAGGATCTTGACAGACCAGAATGATGACCTCCATGATCTATTACCTCTCCTTTTGCACAGCTTAAATCTTGGGCTTAGTTCTAGCACTTCCATATGTATAGCTTAATTTTAGGCCTTAGTTTGGTTGTTCAGCGTATATAAATACAACCACCTATAAATGAGAAACACATACATTCCAAAAATCAATACCATTTTGACATGATCCAATCTTTCTTCGGTGCTCGTCTCCTTTGTTGATGGGTTTGTGTTTAGGTTCGGTGGTGCTCAACCCCTTCTTTTGATATGTGTGGTATGTGATTTGTGCTGTGTTGGTTAGAGGTGGTTGGACACAAGGCTCAACAATGTTGGTGCTAGGGTGGTCCATCTAATTGGGGTTTTCTCTTCCTAGGTTCCTTCTCCCTTCTCCTCCCCTCTCCTCACTAATTAGGTCTCAAACTCCCCCACTTTTGGATTAATCTTGATGTGAAATAGGTCTTTTGTGCGCCTCAAGCGTTAGTTTGACATAGAGTTTACTAGGGGTGGTGTAGGTGGGAGCTGCGATTTGCATGGTGTTACTCGACTACAAGGGTGCAATAGTTATGTCATTCTGATCGTCTCATGGGTTGGTGGTTGTTTTAGTTGTTGTTGCCATCCAGCGTTGAGTTTGGGTCGGGTACAAGGGGCTCGTCCCAACTGGTTGTTTAGCCTATGGTTCACAGCGGAGCGGTGGATCAACAATGGCTCTGGCTTTCGACATTGTGGCCAGTGACTATGGAGCAACTTATTTGAGCTTATCGGGGGCACATATTTCGGAGTTGATTGGTGTAGGCTTAGACAATGGCTCCTTTGTTTAGCTTTTTCTTCGCTCACGTGTAATTTGGCTTGGTGTGTGCATGGTTTAAGTATCTTTTTTTTTCTTGTTGGGTTGGGGTACTTTTGAGATAGGGGGTTATCCTTTTTCAGAGTTAGTATCTTGATTCGAATAAAGGCTCGCTAATATTTTATGCAAGTAGCCATCAGTAAGGGCTATTTTGTGGTAAAACCATCTATTCTTTTGACCCTTTGCCTGAGAAAATGCTGTGCAAAATATGGTATCATGTTACTTTCCTTTTTAATGCACTCTATCTTATACACATGCTTATCAATGTTATTATTGGTGGAAGTTTTGCCTAAAGCCCAAAAAAGGAATAAGCGCAGCACGTGAAAGCGAACACACCGCATACCGCCTAGACATACGACAGAGAGAAAGAGAAAGTGCAAATATTTTCTTTATTATCAATGGCATATCTTGATTACATGTACACATAGAGACCTCCCAAATACTTTCTCATGGAAGCTCGACTTCACTTTACAATTGGAGTCTCCTGTGTGACATGACTTATCTATTACTTTATGTTCGCTGTTGCAGTCAGCATTTCCCAATCACTAGCATTCTTTGCTTCTGGGATAACGGGTAAAGCACAACTTGCACCCACAAGCAACTTGACCAAAAACATCTATGTTTAAGTCATCCCGGATCGAGATGATTTTCACATGATCCTCAAGCTAAAGTGTAATACTCTGAAAATTTTCTTTTGTTTGTGTGAAATTAGTATTTATGAATAAATAAGTTTGTGGCCTTTTGTTAAAATTAAGAAAATGAATTGGGATTGTTTCTGAAATTTTTGGTCGAATGAAAGTGGTTTCATTCGAATCAAAACTTATTGATGATAAAGTTTTTGAGTTCTGAAATATTCGGTCGAATGAAAATAGTTTGGCTTCGAATGAAAATGGGTTTTTGCTTCGAATAAAAAGATTTTTTATGTGTAAATGAGCTACTGAAGTTTTCGGTCGACTTAAAGGTTTTGAGTCGACTAAAAACTCATTTTTGTTCGAATCAAAATGAACGGAAATGGTGTTTTGGAATTTCTGAAGTTTTCAGTCGACTAAAAGTGGTTTTTAGTCGACTAAAAGTGGTTTTTAATCGACTAAAAAGGTTTTCTGAAACTTTTAGTCGATGAACAGTAACTTTTAGTCGAATGAATAGTACTTTCAGTCGACTCAAAACTATTTTCGGTCAATCAAAATTGTTTTTGGTAGAATTAAAAGTGTTTTCGGTAGAATTAAAGGTGTTTCGGTCGAATGAAAAGTGAACCATTTTCACTTCTGTTGGATTCGGTCGACTGAAAATTATTTTCGGTCGACCGAAAACTATTTTCGATCGAATAGAAACTTAAAATTTTTGTCCCATATAAATAGTGTTTTATTTCATTCCTAGCCTTTTTGGGTCCTATGTTTCTTTTCTTCTCCTTTACACGAGAGAGAGAGAGAGAGAGAGAGAGAGAGAGAGAGAGAGAGAGAGAGAGAGAGAGAGAGAGAGAGAGAGAGAGAGAGAGAAAGTTTGGAAGCTCTAAGGAGGAGCTTAAGGATTTGTAGCTCTCAAAAGGCTAGGGAAGTTTGTTCCATTTACCCTTGCGGTGGAAAGAGAGAAAGAGAAGGCTTGGGAAGCTCTTGAGTTCTAAAGTGGTGCTTGAGGATTTGCATTTTTAAAGGCTTGATTAAGATAAGGGTTTATTTTTGAAATTTAAATCAGCGATGGACCAATTGCTCATGTAAGTCTTTAGATTCTTTTGAAATCCAAACTTCTTCAAATGGGAATAAGTGATTCTTCCTCTCCTTTTTGTTTTGAACTTCGTTAAGAATGACTTGTTGTCAATTCTATGATTTGTGAAAATCAAATTCCGTCGAATTTGTTTAACCTCAGAATATTGACAAAGTGATATCGTCATTTCAGTGATTTATGATCGTCATTATTTCGTGAACTCCACTTATTGTTCGACAAGTCCGTAATTTGATAATGTTATTTTGAAACTTTTGAATATGGTTTAAAATGTCCGATATTTGATAACGGTTATTTTGAGATTTTGTTTTAGTAACTTTATGAGCCATGTCACAGTGTATGTGACTTATTTCCGACTTACCCACGTGGATTGAAACGTGGGCTAGCTCAGGAGAGTTGAGCTAGAGATCGCGATCTTCCTTTCTGAACCGGCCTCATATGTCAGGAATGACGTATGTGACCACTTTCTGAATGACTCTCTAGTGTCTGTTTCCATACTAAGATATATTTTGGCATTTGATATTTGGTCTGACATCTCTGTTGTGTGTCTCTGTACTATGATATATTTTGGCATTTGATATTTGGTCTGATAGTGTCTATCTCCATACTCAGATATATTTTGGCATTTGATATTTGGTGTAACATCTCTACTGTCTGTCTCCGTACTCTGATATATTTTGACATGCAAAATCTGATTTGATTATCAATTCCGGTGAAAACTTTTGTGTCTGTCTTTGTATTCAGATATAGTCTCACATTCGAAATCTAGTTTGATTATCCGTTCCGTTGAAACATTTTGTGCTTCCGAAATTTCATTTCCCATATATTTTTATTTTTCTTTGATTGGTCCTTTGAGTGACCTTACTGGGCATTTGGCTCATTCCCTTATGGTTTTTCCTTTCAGGTGATTAGTAGGTGGGATTTCGGATTCAAATGGCTAGTGACCAAAAGTTAGCTGCCTTATTTCAGAGTTAGTATTGACATTTAAGTGTATTTAATTAAGACAAGTTGGTATTTCTTAGGTTTTGTTTTGAAACTCCGTGTTGGAGAAAACTTTTGGATTGTATAAAGTTTTGGGCCCTATGAGAGTTATTAATGTACTCTTGAGAGTTATTAATGCATGCTTTGATTGACCGTTTGGGAAATTTATGACATTTTAAGGTTTTCTGATTTTCGTTTGGGAGACTTTTGATATTGTAAGGTTTACTCCGAATTTCGATTATATGTTCATTAACACTCCGGAAATTCCAATAAATTTCCAAGGCGTTACATAAAGAACATCCATGTTTAGCATTGCGACGACCACTACTACCACCATCTCCTTATTCATGATGGCCACCGCCACTTACACTACGGAAACCACCTCTACCGTCACTACAACTGCCACAAGACTGGGCCTGATTGACTGTGATCTTACGTCCATCAAGATCATGCCCGTTCATTGCCTCGAATGCATCCTTCATAGACTACCCGTCTTTGAAATCACGAATCTGAACCTCCTCGATCTCCCAATATCCAGATCGTTAATGATCTACAGACCAAACAAATAGAAAATCATCAAATATGATGAATACACATATATAATTATGTGTTAAGTGTGAGTGGGGTGTGGGTTCGCATGTGTGTATGTGGGTATGGGTGTGTGTTTATTTTTATTTTTTTTAGTGTGTGTGGGGTGTGGGTTCGTGTCAATGTGAGTGTGTGTTCGAGGTGTGGGTTCGTGTTAGTGTGTTTGTAGGTATAGGGATGTGTGGGTATGTGCATGTGTTTGTGTGTTTTTTTGCAGTGCGATCGTGTGTATGCATGTAATGTCTCTATGTTAAATGAAAAAGGGTATGTCGGTCTATAAAAAATTTCGAACGAATCCCCCCCCCCCCCCCATTCCTTAAAGAAGTGTGTTAACTTGGATGAAAACGTCCAATTTACACAATTTTGATGAGTAGAAGAAGGTTTAGTGCAGGTTTTTAAAAAAGAGGGGGGACCATAACTCAACCGGCCTAAAGTACAAGGGGGCAAAGTGTATTTACCCGTATAATATGTGTGACCGCGTGTGTATGGTGTTTGTAACTGTGTTGGTGTGCGTGCGTGTGTGCTATGTGACGTGGGTGTGTGTGTGTGTGTGTGTGTAACAATTTTTCTTTGAGAGGAATAAGAAATATATACCATGGAAAATAACATGTACATATTGTCATTACAGAGATCCAAACTGAAATGTAAGAAAATAAGAACTCAAACAATAGCTACCAGACAAAACACCACTAAGGCGTAGAAAAAACAAAACACCAAAGCTCTATTCACCCTCAAGCGATTCTTGCCTCACTCCAAGTCCAAAAGTTAAAGCAAAGTACGCCAATGCTAAAAAGAGCTACGATATGCAATGTGCCATGGGCAATGTGCAATGTATGCAACTTCCCGTTGTTGTTACAAATGTTGCACAAAAGATTACTAACAGGCACTCAAGAACATGGTTCTTCTCTACATTTTATCTGCATAAGTAAATCCAAGTGAGCGACCAATACAATAAGAAATAACATTTCATTTTTGTGACCATGAAATTGTAAGTAACATAGCTATCTTTGTATCAGAACACGCATTAGCCAATAAAATAGCCTTAGAATATGCCCAATCAATATCCAAACTGATCTAAACATTGTCACTCCAATATCGACTAAATCATCACCATTTTGACTCAGGGCTGGCTTTGCAATTGAGATAGCACAACAAATAGTGGATGGTGGAAATGGACATACACATGTATCTGAAAACTGCACAGGGATAAGGGGATGGTAAAAGTGTTCAAAACGCACAGTAGTTGGCACATGAATATCACAACTTATATGAGCTATTTTACAGACCAAACTCTGGAACCTAGGAGTACATCTGACACTGACAAACAAATCATGACCAAGTCTTAAAACGCGATCCACACTAAAATTCTCATTTTTTTAGATTTTGAGCACACCAGATAACCCAAAGTAAAACCAAAAATCTCACGAGGAAGAATAATTCACACTGATTACAATAGATAGGCTTAGTAAGTCAAAGTAAAATCCAATCTCTGGGCTGCTCTAGTTTGAGGACTTGCATGTACCCCAAATGCTTGAGTCCAAATGAGATTAAAGTAACTACACTGAAGAAAAAGATCATTATGAGTTTCTAAATACTGTAGACAAAGCGAACACATTTCAGAGATATGACAGTGTCTTTTTCGTAATTCTGTGGACACTGCCAATCGAAGATATAGGAATTGTCACACAGATTTTAAGCTTTTCTAGCGCTGGCAACTTCCAGACACTACACCAAATATTGGAAGGCACAAGGAAAGTATATAAGTCCTGCAAATCTCATTACTCTGCAGAAGCTTATAAGTATGTGATGTCAATAAGATGCCTCCATTAACAGCTGGCTAGAAACGCATGTCCTCACCTCCTGAGGGAACATTCTTTAAAATGATTGAAACAAATGTTGAGGGAAAAGTACGCAACGGGATTTGCAAGTTCCAGCAATGCGAACTTGGAAATAATAGTATGAATTCTGCCCGTGCTTATTATTATCGGTACATAATGGTAGCAATTGATCAGGGGGCATTTATGGTAACCACGAATCCATCCGGACAGAAATAGGCACCCAGTCCTAATATTCCACTGTATGCCCTGCATAAGAGTTCTTTGAACAACCAAAATACTACGTCAGATCCAAGAGGCTTGCCTAGGATTTCTAACAGATAGAAAGATAGTTTAGAGAACTCTCTTTAAACACACGTGCTACTATCCGAATTGGCCCAAAATTTCAATGCATGTTTTACTAGTAAAACCTGATTAAATAGTTTGAAATCCTGAAAACCCACTCCCCCACTGACTTTTGGGTAAACACATGGTAGGCCAGGCCACTCAATGAATAGATCGATGATGCAATCTTCTGACCACCAAAATCACTCCAATATCTGATCTAGTTGTTTACTGACCGCCACTTGGAATCTATTTACTGACATATAGTGAACAAGAAGGGAAGAGAGCACCGAATAGATAAGTTTAGCACAACCTGCTTTATTCAGAAGAAGCTCTAACCAATGTGCAAACCTATCTTGTACTCTCTGAACAATGCCAACAAATATCTCTCTCTTTTTTACACCAATATCCAAATTAATTCCCAGATATTTGTTGAAATCCTCCTTCATGTTAAAATCAAATTCGTGCTGAATTAAAATTCTCAACTCTGTTGAAGCATTAGAACTGATCATTAAACTCGAATTATTCCAATTGATACATTAACCCGACATCAAAGTATTCACTTAGAACCGATCAACCTACAGTGATACTCTAGGCGACATTTTTATGCACACGCAAGAAAAGGTAAATGCCGTCAACATACATTAAGTGAGTTATAACTTTCCAACTTTAATTCTAAAGATTTTCTTTTGATGTTTAGCTTCCAGTAGAGCCATGGATAAGATTGCAGAACAGAGAATGAATAGGAAAGTGAAAAAAGGTTCACCCTGCCCTAATGCCCAACAAGGCTTGAAAGGAGTTGTTGACGCTCCATTGACCATAATTGAGTAAGTTACCGTACTTACACATTGCAAAACCAAATTCACTCAGAAGTGAGGAAAACCAAATCTAAGAAGCACTTCTTGAAGAAATTCCCAACTCACCCTGTCAAAAGCCTTGCTCATATTCAATTTGAGCGAAATCAAAACTACACAACTTTTTTTCCTAGTCCAAACACAATCAGTGAGTTCTTGAGCAAGCAAGACATTATCGAAAAGACTACGCCTAGTGATAAACGCATTCTAAAAAGGGAAAACAATGTCATTGATGATGGGAGTCATTCATGTAACCAAGACCTTAGAGATGAATTTATAAATGACATTAGAGAGACTAATGGGCCTAAAATCCACAGGTGATTTCGGAATCGGCCGCTTAGAAATTAAGGTAACAAAAAGACTGACTGGTCATTGAAAGCATTTGTCTAGAATTAAGAAAGGAGAGGACTGCAGTAGTTACTAAAGGTCCCATAATTCCCCAACAGCTCTAATAGACTATTGTTGGAATACGATTAGGTCTCGGTGTTTTCATGCCTCCTAGCTCAAAAACCACCTTGTTAACTTCCTCAAGCATAAATGCAAGTCTGAGGAGTGAGACATGTGAGGATGAGAGTGAATGAAAGGAAAATTGATGTAGGTAGAAACTAACGGCATTCACATTAGAACAAGTCAAAGCACAGGAAGAAGATAGATTCTTGAAATAGTCCACAATAATGGACAAAATGAAGTCTTCATAAAAAATTAGTGACCAGTCCTATCCTTCAAAGAAGTGATTTGATTTTACTTACGTCGAATGATTGTAGAAGTGTGAAAAAGTTTTGTATTATAATCGCCCTCATCTAACCAATTAACTTTGGCCATCTGAGCCCAGAAAACCTCTTCACATTTCAGCAGGAAATCAAGTTTACGATGTAGCAAGAACTCCTCCCGACAAAAATCTAATGATAACGAACACATACCCTGATAAAACAACAAGCGCTGCTGCACATTTTTTATCTGAGCTTCTAATTGTCCAAAACTAGCAAGCTCTAATCTTTTAAAACTCGCAACAACAGTTTACTCTTACTCATTATTTGAAAGAGAGGGGGCCAATAGAAGGCAACAACTAGATATCTCAGATTATCATAAAAATCTGTGGGGATGATAACCACATGGCTTCAAAGCGCCGAGACAAGTAATAATTACTCCAAAGCAGACAAGTATCACATAAAATTGGGGCATGATCCAGTCGCTGTATGACCAGATTCCTAACTATTGCATGCGAATATTGTACAATTCAAGAAGATGCCATAACTCGATATAATTTTTCATATACCAAGCCTGCTCAGGAGAAACCCGATCCCAAGTGACTAAAGGACCATCCCAACAAACATCTGACTCGCCAAAAGACGCTAGGAAATTTCGTAATGATCAAGCTTATGGGATAACAATAGCGTTCCTGAAATTTCATTGTGTGTATAATATGTGTGACAGTGTGTATGGTGTCTGTAACTCTGTGTGCGCGCGCGCGCGTGGGCGTGTGTATGAATGTGTGTTGTGTGATGTAAGGGTGCGTGTATTGTGTGTTGGGGGAGGGGTGTATGTGTGTGTGTAATATGAGTGATAGTGTGTGTAACTGTTAAGGTATATGTGTATGTGTGTGGTGGGTGCTGTGGCGGAGCCAGAGATCTTGAATAAGGTGGGCATCAATATAATATTTTAAAGGTATCATAGCATGTTCAGATAAAAAATAATAAAGATGAAGCTTAAAATGTTGCTTTGAGAAATAAAATTCACAGTATATTTTTTTGTAATTACACTTTACTTTGGACATTAAAATCAATAAAATATTTCTAAAAGGAATTGACGTACTACTATAAATCTATAGTAACAGATGGGAAAATAAACTGAAGTGTTAGAATTTCATGATTGTTTTGTGGTAGGAATAATTTTGTGTAATATTAAGAAAGAACAATGGCTTTAAAAAGTTCTAAAAATCTATAAGGTTTTTGGATGGGCACTAAAGTAGCAAAACCACTAATGGAAAACTCATAGTACAAAAACTACTTAATGCCAAACGTTGGAGGTGGGCACGCGCCAACTGTGCTGCCGCCTTCCCTCCGCTACTGTGTGGATGGGGGGGGGTGCGTAATATGTGTAACAGTTTGTGTAACTGTGTGGGTGTGCGTGCTTGCTTCGTGCGTGTCTGGAGTGTATGTTGTTCTTGTTGTTGTTGTTCTTGTGTGTGTGTGTGTAACCGCATGTGTTCATGGTGCACGCGTTTGTGTATTATGTGTGAACTGTCGTGTGTAATGGCTACAAGGGGTATGTAGATAATTGTGTGGCACCATGTGTACTTGTACCCTGCTCTTGTGCAAGTATATTATGTGCTTCCGCATGCTTATAGTTGTACCTCATGCCAATGTGTATATTTTGGAAGAATGGTTAGTCTGTGACTGTGTGGATGGTGCACGGTGGTCGTTTGG
Source organism: Escallonia rubra (assembly GCA_033065855.1). Taxonomy (NCBI): domain Eukaryota; kingdom Viridiplantae; phylum Streptophyta; class Magnoliopsida; order Escalloniales; family Escalloniaceae; genus Escallonia; species Escallonia rubra. The sequence goes on along the minus strand of JAVXUO010000975.1, from coordinate 92,786 downwards.
CTGACTAGATTTTGTGATGAGGTACCTTAAGCCATTTAAGAATTTCTAGAAGGCTTCAATTCTTTTTAAAAAGTGTATAGTATTTTTAATACTTTTCGCAAGTTAATATTTTCTAAATTCATTTAGAGCCTTTAAAAATAAATATTAAATTCTAAGCCTGATTTGATTACTTAAATTCATGATGATGCTCTAATTTCACGTTGAGCATCGAATTACATCTTGATTTAGCAATTATTGTTCTTTTATATATTGACATGAGATAGTGTATTGATACGTTATAAGGATGGTCTGTATTGGAGGCGTTATAAAGATGGTCTGTATCGGAGGCCTTATAAGGATGATCTATTTACTGCATGGCATACAGATTAGTACCTTAATGAATTAGTTACCATACATATGTATATGTAGTTACCATTGTTACTATGCACTGCCTGTGTGGCTTTCCTATTGCTCATTTTCAATATGGTTATTGAACTAATTGTGATCATCTCTAAACTCTTTGGAAAGTTTTTCATCAAATTGAACCTGTGAATCGTTTGTAATCACTTTGTTTAGTCTTTGAGTTATCTTAATGAGCTCTCAAAAGTTCACCCTTGTTCTTTTGTAGGTAATAGTCAGTAAATTGCTTGAGGATAGGTTTAGAGCCTAAGTGAACGATTATCCTTTATTGTTTTGATTAGTAAAACCTCTGTGTGGGTAAACATTGTTTAGTTCAATATGTCGATAACTTAAATTTGGTCTTTTCATCTATGACAAATTATTTTAAAGCATTTGAGTTATTGCATTGATTAGAAGCTTTGACATATATTAAAAGTTGTTTATTAAGTCGAGGTTGTTCACGTTATTAAGTAATTAACCAGCTCCGAATATTCGGGATGTTACATATCATGTCCCACCTCATGGTACACCACAATAGTATTACACCATGATAAATCCAAAAGTAGGTATGTTAGTAGTATCATACCATTTCTTAACATAAACGGCAACCTGCACTTTCTTCTTAGGGACAACTGATTTGTGGGCCTCTTACGTTCCAAAAGATGGAGGTAATTTAATCGTGGATACATGTACAAATATTTTATAGTTAAATTCTCGTCGCGCAAGGCTTTGTTGTTTTTCAACCCAATTTTTTTTCCTGGTTACTCTAGTAATTTAAATAGAACATATACAATAAGTTAGGAAAGTGTCTTTATAACATCTTTTTTAAATTCTTTGGAAGGTGTTAGACACTATTTTTTGCATTGGTTGTCAAAATTTTGGGCAGTTTGTATGGTATAAGCAGAGCTAAAAAAAACTAGATGATAAGGGACTAAATTAGAATGAATAGATGCGCAAGGACCTGAGAACTGGTTGTGAGACGATGCTCCGGGTTACTTTGTCAAAAATCTTGGAGTATGTCTTAACAACAAATTTAAAGATGTTTACAACCATCCTCTCACTGCTACTCACATCAAAAGTAATCAAGCATCATCCATACAACAAGTACCATAGTACAAAGGTATGTACGTCTCTTGTGTCTGACCTTAACTATAAGGGCTTGAATCCTTATTAGATTACAAGGGTTGTGAATGTGATAAAGCCTAGCACAAAACTTGAAATAACTCCAAGACAATGTTCTAGTAGTCTACACATTGAAAGGGAAAATAAAGTATGGGGTTGTTAAACATTTCCATGAGAAGGCCACATTTGATGATAGCTAGTTTTATTTTGTTGTGAATTTAGCTAGAGATGGTTCTTTTCTTACGTGTTTTTTGAGCTGACGGCCGGTCATGGGCATCATATGCACATTTTGGTGATGTTGTTGTGTTCGATGTGACTTATATGACTAAAACATTTAGGATGCCATTTGATCCACTTTTTGGAGTGAATCACCATAGGCGGTTTATATGGTTTGGAGCTGCATGGTAAAGGGATGAGAAAGAGGCAGTATCTTGTGTGGCTATTCTATGTTTTATTGTGCATATTTGAGAGAGCCTCAACTGGAATCATCATTGACAAAGATGGAGCCTGGGAAATGCAATTCCCAAAGTATTTCCATATGCTGGATATCACTTTTGTGCATTGCATATCAAAAAGCCCTATAGTTTCGTTACGACTCAACTATTGTAAATTTTGAGGTCAGATGGGTGGATTTGAATAAGAAGTATGAACTAAGCAAAAATAGTTGGATCCAAAACATTGATAACCTACGTGCACATTTGGGCAAGAAAATTACTCAAATGTACCTTTTTCGCTAGCATGACCATGAGTGGACAACGTGAAGCATACATTCATCTTTTTGCGAGTTTGTCTCTTCTAATACCATGTTAATTGAGTTTGTTCGTAATTAATCGAAGTTTGACCACGAAGATGACAATTCAAGACGATGAATTCACATTTAGTCTTGTCCTTCACTGATCCGATTAAAGCAAGAGGTAGCGATTGTTATACTCATAGTTTGTTTGAGGTCTTGAGTAAAGAGGGGAATGCTAGTTTTAGTTGTTCGAACATAACAACGAGTAAGGAACCAGAGATTACCAAATACATGGTGGGTTTGATAACTGTAGACTAGGAGAAATGGCAAACAGTTTATTGTTATGAAAAACTTTAGGGCTAGTTGTTCATGTGCTAAATTTGAAATGGTAGGAACATTATGCAAGTATTTATATTCTGAAGAATAAAAAATTAACTGATCTTCAACATTTTGCCTAGATGGACATGCTTGGTATAAAGTGGGAGATTCTGGAGATAGAATGGATTGAATCATTAGACAATTAATTGAAAAAGGGATTGAGCCTGTTAACATTATGATCTACTCAATCAAAGTTCCAAAGGTAACAGAATATGAAGATTTTCTCTTTCCGAAATATATAAGCTTGATGCATCGCTGAGTAGCTTCTTAAAAAAGCTAGCTGCAAGGAAGGAGATGGAAGAAATTGATGTAATGGTTAGTCAAGTTGGTTCAAAATACATCTATTTCTCAAACACATATACCGGACTAGTTCAGCTACTTGAAAGGTAACATGCCTTTTTTTTTTTTTTCCAAACTTGATTTTTCATTGTGTAACTGTTTGAGCTACATATACTAACTTATAAACTTGCGTGATTTTAAAGGGATGAAGGGGAGCATTGTTAATCAATAGTTGTAGAATTTGTTTAAGATTTGATATCGCATGTTTGTTCATTTTCTTTTATCTATGAATTTGATTTCGTTTGTATTTAAATTAGGTTACTTCGACCAATAAAACAAACAGTATCATCGAACAAAACAAAAACTATTAGAGACTTTTAATTATGGTACGATGGGTTCCTAATACCTTTTGCCTTATGCAAAAGGTATTAGGAAATTAGTGAAATTAGCTTTTAAGACTTGATAGTTGACTTGAAAATTAGATTATCCTAATGCATGTAATCACAATTACCCAATTTTGATACCAATTTTGATAAAGGCGTTCTTTGAGAGGTTTCAAAAAGTACAGCCACTATAAACCTTATATCTAGTGGTAGGGAAAAAGATTGTTCTTACCGTATTGATAATTATCGTTGCAACCGGTTTATAATGAGGAAATCTGCTCCCCATCAAAACATGGAGCTCAACAAAAAGTTGAATTAGTGGAGAAGCAAATTATGGTGAAGTCAATAATTATTTTTTTTATCATATGCCCGTTAAAGGAGTTTAATTGCCGTTAGACACATATAGCATTAATAACTTAATTACAAGAATTGTAAATTTAGTTGAACTCTATCTTTTAATCGTTTCAACTACTAGATCGTACGCACATTAAGGGTTCAATTGGTCTTCAAATTTGGGTTAGGGTTGCAATTGGACCATATGATTATACTTCCAATTCTTACCCACTTTCATGAAATTATTTTAATATTATGTTGGCTCGTTCTCATTTCTTATATATGCCTCTAGCTAGAAGTTATAATTCCAAGAAGGAATCAACGCTTGGCTCACCGGCTACACCACCTCCTTGCTCCCATTGGACTACCTCCAAACCACCGACGTTGCCATCGGACCTCTGCCGGAACGTTGCTATAGCTGTCGGGCTCCCGCCGTGCAGCAGCAGAGCCTCTCCTTTCGCTATCTTTGCCTATGACAACCACCTCTATTGCCGGAACTGTGAATTTAAAGGGAAAAAAGTCAATCTTTTGACCAAATATAATTTGATTCTAGAATTTTTATTGTTTATCCAAACAATGACGATTGAACTTTTTGCTTAATTCCAGTTTTCAATTCTACTCTCGATCCAATCAAAGTCTAAGAGAACATGAACAGCAGAGTAAGATTGTACGTTTTGTTAAACTCCATTTTTGTATTCATGTCAGCTCCACACATACATGTTTCTTTGCGGTCATCTCCAAAAGTTGTTTATAGAGTGTCCAAACTCCAAACACTCGTCTTCTTTCATGGTTCGCGATATTGAGTAAAAAATTTCCGTTGCTGCTGACTTGTTGCTGGTAAGAAGGTGCGTGATTTTCATTGATATTTTTATGATTGATTTTTTGCTGAAGAGATCAATGAACCAAGAGCGTAATGGAAATTTTGGTGTTAAGATCTCATGCAATTGATATTTGATCTCCATTCTAAGTCAATTTGAGCTCTACTTTATATGCTCTATGACCATATAACAACTAGTGACAGAATGTTGTTCAAAGTACAAAAGGTGAAGCTCGTAATCTCTTGATCCTTTTTATACACCATTAGTTGTGCCATAGGTTTTGGTGAAGTAATGTTGGCTTTCGAAATTCAATCATGAAAATTAATTCCAATTGGCAGACTACGAGTTATCAAAGACAGTGATATTTATAGTCTTAATTGTAACAATCTGGGTGTCCCATATTATCTAGAACAATTTTTCCAAACAGTAACTTTAGTACACTACGTGTTTGTGTTCGCACCGCTTATTCATTTATAATAGACCACTTAAAGTTAAAGACAACTTGGTCTTTTTTTGAAACCAAATTAAAGATTTTATGAATAACTTTTTGACCATAACTGTAAATACCGTGCTAGAGAGTGTGCTTAATTAAATATTATGATGGTTTTGGGAACTGTTAAGACACCAACACCCTTTCTTAGTTTGTGACAATTTGTAGGTGGTTTGAGAAGCTTGTCGTTGCAATCATTGCTAAGAAGTACCTTACTAACTAATCTGATTTCAACAAATTTCGTGTAAGTTTGATTTGAAAGGTGTTTGAGTGAGGGGCTTTGACAAGCATGACTAGTGTAGACCTCATTCGTAGTGGTACAGAAAATGTTCTTTGTACCGTTTTAACTTGTACTGACCGTTACGGTGCTGTATTGATTACCATTAGTGCAACCAATTCATCATGAGAAAATTTGTTCATGGTTTAAAACTTGGAGCTCAACAAACACTTGAATTGGAGGATAAGCAAGTTATAGTGTAGTCAGTGACAAACATTTCATCATATACCTAGTAAATAGTAGGAATTTGATTGTCGTTAGACATGCATAGTGACAAAAGAGTTTGAATCTAAGAGCAAGATAGTAAATTAGTTGAACTCCATCTTTCAATGGTTTGAGCTATTTGATTGTTGCATTAAAGGGTCCGCTTGAATAATAGCACTGGCCTTGGAATCATGGTTGCATTTGGGATTGAACCATTCCATTGTTTAGATCATCTATTTGGAATGGTGCTTCAGATTCTTAGTCAAATCTATCAAATTAATTTTATACTATGGCAGCGGCCGAATAGCTGTGCTGCTACAAAAGTCTAGTGGCGGTTAACTGACAGCAAAGCAATGGTAGCGGGTATTTTCAATTGCAAATTTTAACTCCAGTTCAACAGTCCATTTAGAACCTAAAAGTGATTCGAATATGAGAGCAATATTGTATACTCCATGTATTAATCCTTACATACTATTACATAGATAGTTACATCAAATGAAACTTCCAAACATTTTCTTTTTCTTTTTTCGGATCATGTCAAATAGTTATTTACGCTTCGTATCCAGACACCCTTCTTCCTTAATCTGACATTTTCTTCTCTCCCTCGACTACTCTTTTCTCCTTCGCCAAACAAAACTAGCTTTCATGGTTCGCGGCATTGAATTCTATTCTAATCGATTTGAGCTCACTTTCTTGCTATGTAGCGACAGTTATGAATCTACAGTGACAAAAATTTCATTGATAATCACTTCCAAAATTTAAGGTCCTTATTCTTCTCATTTCTTTTTTTTTTTTTTTACCGCAACAATAGTTGAGCCATAGGTCTCGATGGACTAATGTTGAGCTCTTCAAATTCAATCTTAAAAATTAGGGTTAATTACAAAACTGTCCACTTAGGTTTATACGTTTTTGCACTTTACCCCCCGTGTTTACAACTTTTACAATAATGTCCCCTGAGGTTGACAAAACCATTGCAAACGACTCCAAAAACCAACTTCCGTCCAAAATAGCCGTTAAAATAGTCACATGCCTGTCATGTGCTATTTTTTTTACTAAAGTAAAGGGCAAAATTGTAACTTTAGTCAAAAAAAAATCTTCATCTTCATTATGCCCTCTGTCTCTCTCTCTGCCATCGCCTTGTCTCTCCACCAGATGCAACCCACCAGATGACATGCAAAAAAGTTCTCCAGTTCGGTTGGGGCAACATCTCCGGCCAGTTCCCCGCAATAGTCGACAATCTCCCTTCCTACATGGCCCCATCCCTCGACACCCGTCAGGACATGGTGGTCGTCAATTTTGTTTAATCCTGTCCTGCTTTATGCAGATATGACATGAACAAACATCTATAACGCCACGGGAAAAATGTACATCAAGCACAAGGATTTACGAAATTGTAGACTTGTGGTCATTTGGGAAACTGCAGAAGAGAAACTACATGTCGCCTTTAAAATTGTTGATTGTCAATGTTGTGAGGAGAATGAGGTAATCAAGTCAAAAGTGGGGGTTCTTAACGCAATTAGATCATGCTCCAAGGCCAACATTGTCAAGAAGTTTATCTACACATCAACCACCTGAATGGTTGTCCTTCAACCTCAACTGCCTCCACCCGAGTACGATGAGAGCTTTTGGACTGATATAGATTTCTGCAGTGTTAAAAAGTTGATTGAATGGGTGAGCACATTGGAAGTGATGTTCTTCCGTATTCTTTGGTCCTTTTAAGCACTCAATTATAATTAAGTTGTGCATTCCCTGTTTCACGAGCCTATCGAAAGCAAACATTATATACAAGTTTGGTCGTTTGGCTACATTTCAGCCAACTCTCTGCTAACTTCAATCTCGATGGAGTATTTTGTATGAAATAGCCAGCTCCTGCCTCTCGGTCTTCTGGTGTTAGTGATCCGAGTGAGACGCTGTTCTTGCTAGAGCCTTTAGCTTGGTGTAAAATTAGCTCAGCAGTTAGCAATGGGAACATTCGATTTTATAGAGAAGCCTTAGACCAATTGGGCTGAATGTGGTATCGCAGCAGTAAGTACTGTATGTATCTCTTCTCCTTTTTATGGAGTGCATGTCTGTTTGCCTATGCGTGCGTGTGTGTGAATATCTGCGAATGGTATTTTGGTGTTTATGTTTGTTGTTTTAGATAGTGAAGTGATTCCTGCACCGATTTGTTTTGGTTCATACCTATTAAACATTTCGCGGTTCCCATCTAATTTATATACCAGACTATGTGCTCCATCATGTTTGGGTGTCACCTTTTCAAACCCAAATATTCTATGGTGATATTGCTTATTAGAAACACATTCTGGGAACGAAATGCTACTGTCTATAGTTAGAATTGTAGTTATATGTGTTAGCTTTGACAAATATTATCATGAAAATATTTCTTTTCCTTGGTACATGAAGTTAATTTTTCTGTGATTTTAATTTTTTCTTTTCCTTAATAGAAACTTGAGGTGGAATAAACTACAGAATATATACCTTCTGGAATTGGTGAGCTGAAGCATCTAGCACATTTGTGAGTAATTTCTTTCCATGGGATATGTGCCCTTAGTTTGTATGTGTATGGTATATGGGAAAGGCTGCCTATCATAAAACATTGACACTTTTTCCAATTTTTTCTCATCAACAAAATGAATTGCAAAAGGAAGGTAATTACTTTACTGATTTGTTCATGTACACCTTCATATACATACATGTAATTCACATCTCAAATTTCAGCAACCTCATAGCAACTTCTTGTTTCTTCTGTGGAACTAACCGATTCCTTATTGGTACCAGTGTAGTAGGGCAGCCCTGAGGTGTGAATCAATCTCGTACTAAACAAAACGACAATGATAAGTGGCTGGTTTGTACAGATTGTTCAGCGAGCTGCTAAGCTTAATCTTGTTGTGACTAACAAGCTTGCCAGGTTGTGGAGAATCAGATTTTTGGCTCTAGGAAGCTACTATTTCTTTGGTATTGAATTGTCAGACAGTTTCATTAAAGCTCGTAAAACAATTTGTTGAAATGTTGTCAAGCAACGCAGGTGTCATTTGCAAAAAAAGTTAGTTACATGTTTTTGAAGACACTATGGCATTAAGATTTCATTGGTCAAAGCTTAGCTTAGGATCCTGTACCTTTTGAACCGAATATTCTTACATTTAAAAACTAGCAAGCAAGTATTCCCTATATTTAGAGATAGATAAGTTACCTATGGCGTATAAGTTCTTTGGTCATTATGCTTTCAAAAGCAAAATTATCTAATGACTAACCAAAGAACTAAGTGTATATCAAGAGTAATGACTGTAAACGCGTGTTGGTTGATCTTATTATAGTGTTTGAGTACACAAAATGTATCGGATAAAGAACTAGAAAACATTTTGTTTTGAGCTTAGCATGTGAGGCCTGAAATCAGGTAGAAAGGCCAAACGACTTTTATATCAAGCCACACAAACTTATAAATGTAGATTCCCCCAACCTATTGCATGGCCCGTGATTGCCAATGTAACGAAAAATGAAGTTTAACTTAGATGAATACAGAAAAAGAATATCTGAATTTTATCAAGTTCCTTAAGAGAAAAAAACTAAGAAGTGAAGTTGCTCGTCTATTGAAGGTTTCCGTTGTTAAGCTTGTTCTAATAAACCTAAATACAACCCCTTCTTTAATTATCACTGGTTCTTTCTTACAAGTGAATGCAGATAAAACTTGGTATGATAACTTAAACGTTAAAATTACATACATCTTACATCCTGAATATGAGGAAATGAAGTACCTACCACCTCAGAGAAAAGTCAACAAATATGGCAACATTAACTTCTCATCTTTTCGTTTATGTTCTTTCATTCAAATTTTCATCAAATGAAATTTGTCAAAATACCTAGGAAGACAGCCATGCGCGTAGCGCGTGGAGGACTGACTAGTTGTCTTAAATACAAGAATGAATGAGGAGGTGATTTTTTCCCCCACAACAATAGTCGAGCCATATGTATCGTTGGAGTAATGCCGGGCTCTTCAAATTCGATCTTAAAAATTAACTCAAAATAACAAGCATGAGTAAAGTAATTGAAGAAAGTGAGATCCATTTGTTTTAGACATAAGAATTAGAATGTGCTTATAATTCAGAATAAAAGTAAAAAATAGTAATTTTATCGAAACCTGCATTTTTCTGCACACACCACTTGTTCAATCACAATAGGCCACTTAAATTTAAAGACAACTTAGGACTTTTTTTTATAGCATTTGCTTACATTTTGAAAGACATTTTTTTTTTTTTTTGGCTTCAACTCAAGTTAGAGCAATCTTCCTAGGACATCATTTCCTTCTCCAGAGATCGAAAATTGTCGCTATATCATAATAAAATACGGCACGAGTAGCCGGCCATCTACCAATAATTTCCATATTCTTTTCCCTTTTTGTAGCTGTCATGGCACCAGTTGCCGGCCACCTGCCAATAAATTCATGCACTTGAATAATTTTCTTGTCATAGCACTTGAATAATTGCCCTTTTGTCTTGACTGAAACCATTTTCGTTCTTTTATTTTTTGCATTGCTCTCATCATACCTCTCTTCTCATCTGCCTTGAGCTTTTCCCATTGCAACAACACCGCCATGGTTGTTATCGCAGAGATCTTTCTCTCTGCATTCTTCACGGTGACTGCTCGAAAAGCTGGCCTCCGGCGAGCTTTTCAACCTGGCTCTCCCTAAGGGAATCTACTCTCAGCTTCAAACTTGGACTTCAAAACTCCAGCTAATAGAAGCGGTCCTCAGTGACGCGGAGGAGAAGCAAATTACGGCAAAGTCGGTGAATATGTGGCTCCAACAACTCCAAGATCTGGCCTACGACTTGGATGACCTCCTGGACGAGTTGGCCACCGAAGCACTGCGCCGCAAGCTGATGATGGCCCAACCTACTCAAGCCAGCAACCCCAGTCTGTTTCGAAACCTCATCCCAGCTTGTTGTTCAACCAATTTCACTCCTCGTGCTGTTCAGTTTGATTTGAATATAAGTTCCGAGATAGACAACATCACTGAAAGATTACAGGACCTTCTGAAACAGAAAAGTGATCTGAATTTGATGAGGGAGCATGTTGGAGGCACTAGGTCGAGAAGAACGGGAGACGAAATACCACCTTCAACTTCCGTGGTCGATGAATATTCTGGATTTTACGGAAGGGAAAAAGATAAACAGGCAATACTCGCCCAAATGTGTCTTGGGAGCGAATCGAGTAGCAATCGGAGGTTCCGAGTTATCCCTATTGTTGGTATGGGTGGTGTAGGCAAAACCACTCTCGCTCAGCAGATCTACAATGACGAGGAAGTGAAGAATTCATTTGATCTCAAGGCATGGATCTGCGTCTCTGACGAGTTTGACGAATTGGCAATAACAGAGAGGATTTACAAACAGATCTCGTCAGAGAGCTGTGAGTTCAAGGACTTAAACATGGTCCAGGTGAAGTTGCGAGAGATAATTTCAAAGAAGAAATTTCTCCTAATTCTAGATGATGTTTGGAACGAGAAATATGGAAAATGGGATGTTCTCTCGCGTCCGTTTCAAGCTGGGGCTCCTGGAAGTACAGTTATTGTTACCACTCGCAACGTCAGCGTGGCATCAATCATGCGTTCGGTCCCGGATTATCACCTGGACCAGCTTGGGAATGAGGAAATTTGTTCCATCTTAGGTCATCATGCACGGGGATGGCAAAACTTTGATGCACATCCAGATTTCAAAGAAGCTGGCGAGGCAATAGCGAAGAAATGTAAAGGCTTGCCTCTCGCAGCAAAATCACTTGGTGGCCTCCTTCGCACTAAGAAGAACCCAAATCAGTGGAAGGATGTACTGGATAGCAAGATTTGGGATTTACCTACGGAACATAATGACATTCTTCCAGCTCTAAGGTTAAGTTATCACCATCTCCCTTCTCATCTGAAGCGTTTGTTTGCATACTGCTCAATATTTCCAAAGGACTATGAATTTGACAAGCACGACCTAGTCCTTTTGTGGATGGCGGAAGGTTTCTTGAGGCCATCAGAAACTCACAATGAGATGGAAGATGTTGGTTTCCAATGCTTTGACGAGCTATCATCAAGGTCATTCTTTCAATGTTCAAAAACGGGTGCTGAATCACGATTTGTAATGCACGACCTTGTGAATGATCTAGCTCGAAATGTGGCTGGACGTGTATGCTTTAGGCTGGACGCGGAGAGCAATGTGCAGGATAGGGATTCTCTTTTTAAGGCCCGTCACTCGTCTTTCAGTCGTCATGAATTTGATGGCTCCCAAAGATTTGAGGCTTTCAAGAGAGTACGTAAGCTGCGGACTTTTTTACCATTACAAGATTTAAAGACATATTGGTGGAGTTCCTATTTAACAAACCAAGTAGTAAATGACATGCTGCCGCAACTACACTTCTTACGGGTGCTGTCTTTGAGTGGTTACAACATATTACAGCTGCCAAACGCCATCGGAAATTTGAAACACCTTCGGTATCTTAACGTCTCTGGCACTCAAATTGAACAGTTACCTGAATCTGTTAGTGAGCTCTACAATTTGCAGACATTACTTTTGCGGGGTTGCAGTCGGCTAACTAAGCTGCCCACAGACACTCGAAATCTAATCAATCTAAGGCATCTTGACATCGCTGGTACTGAGGAATTACAGGAGATGCCATTGGGGCTCTGTAAGATAGCTAGCCTGCAGACATTATCGAAGATAGTTCTTGGCGGGGGATTGAAAGTGAATGAGTTGCGGGGTCTATCGAATCTCAGGGGAGCACTATCCATCATTGGGTTGCACAATGTAATGGATGCTCAAGATGCAAGGGAGGCCAACTTAACGTGCAAGCAAGGCCTGGAGGAACTGGAGATGGTATGGAGTAGTGATTTTGATGATTCTAGGAATGAAATGATTGAAAAGGATGTAATTGAGTTGCTAAAACCTTTTTCAAACTTGAGAAGACTCGAAGTTAAACATTACGGGGGCGTGGAATTTCCTAGTTGGCTTGGGGATCCCTCATTCTCCCAGTTAGCGCACATATTGCTCAGTGACTGTAGAAATTGTACGTCTTTACCATCACTTGGTCGTCTAACGTCCCTCAAGAAGTTGCATATATCAGGTATCAAAGGGGTTAAAACTGTGGGTAATGAGTTATGTGGCGTTGGCGGGCCACATGTAGGAGATGCTTTTCCATCACTTGAAACTTTGGAATTTGTTGACATGGTGGATTGGGAGGAATGGTCTACTAATTTGAGCAATGATGATGCAAACTTTGGACAAGTGTTTCCTCGCCTTCGCGAGCTTATCATTGATCGATGTCCTAACTTAATCACGATTTCACTTTCAAGGCTTCCGTCAATCCTAGTCCTGGAAATACGTCAATGCCAGGAGGTGCTTCTGACACGTATGGTTTCCGTCGCCTGTGCCACAAGTACACTGAAAATAGGGAAAATCTCAGGGCTTGTTCAACTGCATGAACGGGTTACACAGTTTCTCGAAGAAAGCCTTGAAGTTCTGGTGATCAGTGGATGCAACGAACTGATATCTTTGTGGCAAGGAGATCATGCATGTCATAATCTTGCCAATTTAAGGGAAGTAGAACTTAGGGCATGTTCAGGACTAGTATCCCTGGTGGGAGAGGAAGGGCAAGAGCTGCCTCCGAATCTTGAGAAGCTAGAAATAATATATTGCGAGAAGCTTGAGAAGCTCCCAAACAGGTTGAAGAGCCTGAAATCTCTCAGATCGTTGCGTATCACCTTTTGCCCAAGACTGGTTAGCCTCTCGACATCCACGGAAGAAGAGGTGCAAAGCAACATAAACGATGGCAAGGCTGAGGATATTAAGATAGAAAGCTTCTCTCAGCTTGAAGACTTGACGGTCAATGGTTGTCCGTCTCTGGCAGCCTTTCCACTAGGCCAGAGGATACCCGCCACACTGAAGAGACTTGATTTATGTGGTAATTCTGACAAGATGGAGCCAGATTCAGAAGAAATGTGGTTATCCAAGAGCGCTGCGCCATCGCCGTTGCTTGAATCTATCTTCATCAGTGGTTGGGCGAATCTGAAGTTCTTGCCAGGGTGCTTGTCCAACTTCGTGCACCTCACCTGCTTGTTTATAATGGATTGTCCGGGCCTAGAGTCGTTTCCGGAGAGAGGCGGCTTTCCCCCCAGCCTATACGGTCTTGTGATCATTCATTGCGTGAACCTCAAGTACTTAATCCCAGATGATGATCACCATCATCAGATGCAAGGCCTGGCATCTCTTACGCATCTGAAGATAGAGGATTGCCCGAATCTCGAGTGGCTTCCCGGACACTGTTGGCCTCCCAACCTAAAACTGCTAAAGATCGGGGGGGAAATCAAGGGGCCCAGTGGAGGAGGGTGGGGCCCACAGAGACTCCCGGCCTCTCTTGCTTCGCTCTATATTTGTGGGGGAGTAGAGCGCTGGTGGTACAACTCCCTTGAGCTTCCAGAAAACAACTCTCTAACCGCTCTCTTTATCTCTGATGTGAAGAATGTGGAATGCATTCCCAGGGGCCTCCTCCAAAGCCTCACCTCCCTTGAAGTTCTCAGAATCGGGTGGTGCCCAAAGTTCCGATCACTGCCGCGTGGGTTGCTTCCCACGCTTTCAAGCCTAAGCATCCAGAGATGTCCGCTTCTGCAACGAAGGTGCTCCAAGGAGAAGAGAGATTATTGGCCCCTCATAGCCAACATCCCCCAAGTGGAATTCAGAGATTAAAATATCACTCACACACGTGGAGATGATATGACAAATGAATTGAGTCATCTGCAGGCTATTTTTAATCAGGAGATAGTGAGACAATCGGGAGACGGTATATCATATCCCTCACTTCATTTAATCAGTTAATTTATTATGAGACGGAATATCCCTCACAAATGAATGCAGTCATGCACAATGAATGGCTAAATCTCACTCACACACGTGGATTTAAATTTCACAAACAAATTGACTTAAGATACGCTATTTTGTTTATTCTTTTTGCCAGATATACGAGATTGTCATTTTAAGACATCTTTAGTAATATATTTCATTTCATTGTTCTCTCCTCTTTATATATATAGAAGGAAAATGAAAAAAAAAATCAATTTTCTAGTATTAATTGGTGTCTAAATTATCATTTGGTGAGTGGAACTGTAATGGACGAAAATTTAAAGGGATTAAACTTTATAACTGAAGATATAAAAAAGTGCCACTAAAGTTTAGACCGTAATGGTAGCCTTTCCCAACAGGCTTGTCATATAAGATAAATCACTTTGGGTGGGATTGGTAGAGGCTAGAGTTGACCTAAGAATTTTTGACAGTCAGATGTCCACAACACGAACTAGACACATATGGCTGGTTTGGTGGTTGTACACTACGATTAGACCTGGCAAAATGTTATCCGTACCCGTTACTTGGACCGTACCCGGTCCAAAATGCCGGGTACGGGTAGCTATTTTCACGACCCACAAAAATCTAACCCGTACCCGAATCGACCCGCAAATTTTGGGTAAATCCGGGTCGGGTACGGATTACCCGGGCTACCCAGTTTTTTGTATATAAATACTAAGTCTGCTAGGGTTTTGTAACTTTGCTGTTTCTTTTCTCTGCGCCGCTTCTACCATCCCCCCCTCTCTCTCTCTCTCTCTCGACACGCTCTTTCTCACGATGTCGGATCTATTGACGGCCGGCTAACCCACATCAAGTCGACGGCAGCTACTCCACCACCATGGCTTCGTCGTCACGCTCGACGGTAGCTACTCCACCACCAGATCTGCCATGTCTTCGTCGTCACGCTCGACGGTAGCTACTCTACCACCTGATCTGCCATGGCTTCACTGTCACGCTCCGCCGCCAGACCTGCCATAGCTTCACGGCACAGCTTCGTCGCCACCGTAGATCAAGGAAGAGAAATTCTTGTGAAGAGTTGAAGTTATGGCGGAGATCGAGGTCCGATCGTGATCTCTGATCGAGAATTATTTTTCTGGATCTGCTTCTCTGATCGTGGTATCTAGTTTTGCCTTGCGTTATTTTTGTTTACGAGATGTTTTTTTTTTCAAGATCTGCTTGTATTACTTTTCCAGATCTGTCTATTATTTGTGTTATTTTTTGTACGTATTTAAGATTTCACTCCTTCTGACCTAGAATTTTTTCGTATGTGATATAAGATCATTCGGTTTGACAGTTTGAGAATTGAGATGGTGGTTTTCAGAATTGATATGGTTCCAGAATTGAGATGGTCGATCATGGAACCAAGTGATAATCGTAGAAATTAACTTAGAAATTGGTGGTTGTAGTAATAAAAAAGAAGAAAAAAATATTCTATAAAAAATAGCCCAGTAAATATATGTTAATAAAAAAATTAAAAATTAAATAAATTACCTGCAGGTAATACCCTACCCGCCAGGGTAGGGTTCGGATCCCAGATAATCGTACCCAAAAAAACTAGGGTATAAATTATTCGATCCGTTTTTATCCGAATCCGACCGGGTATTACCCGTACCCGTGCGGGTCGAACCGTTTGCCAGGTCTAACTACGATCCATTTATCTTGGCGTACCAAAATCCTCTTTCCATTGCTAACTTACCATCGCAAGCCCATTTCCAAAATCTATCTCCCAGCTATCATAACTTTCAACTCTCGCTTTGTTTGGATTGCCGCGGAGGATCAACTAGTAAGAGTATAAAAAAGAATTGTGACCAGTCCACTTGTTTGGGCACAATCTGACCGCATTATGTAAGTTTAACTATCTAAGCGAAACTATCTTTTTATGACAAAATCTCATTACATATTTCACATCCAAGAAAGAAGGTCCGAGAAAAACTGTAAATAAGTTTGAATGCTAACCAGACTTGCGAATGTAAGGCAAAATTACTTATCGCCAATTGTCGCGCGGAGTTCTGATTCAGACCAGAAGAATACATGTAGAATGACTCATAACAAAATGAATATGGACGGTATCTTGATTACATGTCACAATATCATTTACCGACACAAAAGCCCTCCTATGACTCTTATTTAGCAATGTGCATATTTTAGGTGACACACTGAAGCAAGACTAATCTACAATCTGTTTCGCTAAATTCGTAGTACTGGGGTCTTGTCGCCCTAGTACTACATGCAGATCGAAATAGGTTTTATCCTAACCAGCTTGACAGCTAAGAAGCTGCAATCATAATCCAACTTCAATCCTTACTATGTAGTCTATTGT
Source organism: Escallonia rubra (assembly GCA_033065855.1). NCBI lineage: Eukaryota > Viridiplantae > Streptophyta > Magnoliopsida > Escalloniales > Escalloniaceae > Escallonia > Escallonia rubra. The sequence continues at coordinate 76,207 of JAVXUO010000975.1, read as the reverse complement.
GGTGGATCCATTCTTATTTCAACATTTGACATGCAGAAGGCAACCATGTCAACCTTTGAAAAAGCAATCTTATGTAACAATGTTTTGTTGGCGTTTAAGATCAAGGTTTAGGACTAGGCTCGAGATGGATCATCCTTTAGCATACCCGACCTTGCCCTTTCAAGCCACGGGTTATGGCATTACCTTGTGACGGTGGCGATTAGACGCCCAAAGATAGCCCTAAGAATCTTTGATTTGTGTGTTGTAGCAAGCTCATTATGTTGCTACAAGGTCAAACAATTATCCAACCCAGCTCTAGAAGACTCAAAAAGTTGGACCCGGATCGTCTGCTGTAGCTAGGGTTACAGCAGGCATGCTGTAGCCCTAGCTACAGCTATTTGATCGAGTTAGGTGAGAGTGAACCATCCAGATCAAACCACGTCATTCACTATATACTCTCCCTATAAACACTCTGCCTACCATTCTACTCTCTCCACGCCAGAATCTCTCTCTTTCTCTCCAATTCTATTTGTCGATGACTCCTCCGCGCCTCCACTTTTCGGCGACGACACGACGATGCCACATCCACCTTACGGTGACCGGGATCCAGATCCAATCTTCTTTCTCAAAACCAAACGTCTCTCTCCCTCTCTGATTCCATCTTATGGCGGTGATGACACCTCCATCCCCTCCACCTTCCGGCGACAACGATGATGAAGAATAAGGGGTTGAGATTGATTAGGAGGAGCTGCTCAACTCATGGGAGGTGTGCCGGAGTCGATTTTAACTCGGTTTTGGGATGGACGTGTCTGGATCGAAGCCAAACTTGGGTGATTCATGATTCGGAGCAGATATGGATTCTTTATGTGGGTATAGGAGGGTTGTAACTAATTGGTATGTTTTACCTGTAATATTTTTCACCCTTTGAAACTTGTTGATTTGACCATCAACCAACAATCTGATGGTTCCGTAGGTGATGAATTTGAAGGTTGTAAATTAAAAAAATTTGGAAGTCCTCAATGGTTAGAGAGAGGAAACTTTGTTATGTCATTTGAGATTGTCTCCTTGTTTATGTTAGGGATCTGAGTTCTTTAATTTTTGGTTTGTTTCCATGGTTGATTCCTTCATTGAATCCTATAGCTATGGAATTCAAATTGCATATTTCATTAATGATGAGGAGAGAAATGGAGTGTAGATCAGAGGAGAAAGAGGAGTGTGCCGTCACGGCATCGCTAGGAGGCGGAGAAAGAGAAGTCACTTGAAGGGGGAAGCGTTGCCGCCGAAGGGTAGAGGAGGCTTTGCCGCCAGCAGATGAAATTGGAGAGAGAGTAGTGTCGTTGGTTAATAAATGTCTGAAAATAAATAAATCTGGTGACGTCGTCGATGGATGAAGGAGATCGGAAGGTGGTCCTGTCGCCGCCGCCGGCAGTTGGATTCGGGGAAAGAGAGATGGAGAGACGGCTGGGATTTATACAAGAGAATGCCCGACGATTTCAGACCGCTTCACCGGACGGTGAGATGAGGCCGTGTCGTCGGGAAGTGGTCGGCGTTGCTGTTATCGTCGGTTTGGGAAAGAGACAGAGAGAGATGGGGGGAGTCATTAATGGAGAGAGAAGAATGGTCTCCCGACATAAATGTTGTTTGCTTCCAAAAATTGGTGATGTGGCGTCATCTCCACCGTTACCATCCACTTATCTCGATCCGACGGCTATAAAGGTGGCTACAACACCCCTGCCGTAACCCTAGCTAGATCGACTCACAGCAATGCTAGATATCAGCTTATTTAGACATGTCATCCTCAAGGATTAACCACAAAAGGAGTGGGTAATTTATTACTGATTTCATAGGTTTTAGCTTTAATGTCTAGCTGTCTAGCTATTTTCGTGGCTTACACGCTCTCAGGTTTATAATTCTATCTTGTTATTTTCCTACTAATGAAATCCCTAACCTTGGTTAGGAAAGAAGGGAGTAAATTTATGTATGGCCCTTAAGTTTTCAATTATAACCCACTAAGTCCCTTTTTTTTTTCTTGTGCCTAATAAGTTTCTGTGGTAAAATTCCATGTCATGTGAAACCTTTCATCCACTTTTTTTTATGGGAGGCATTAAAAAGAACTAAAATGGCATAAGGATAGGGGCAATTTAAGAAGATCATTCATTAAAAAGAAAAAGAAAACCCGTAACGGTCTCATGCGGCCGAGCTGGAGTTTCAAAACAGTTGGTCATCAAAGAAGAAGATCAAGAAGCCAGTGGATCATCAACAAAGGAGAAACTAGGGTTTGTGCCTCTGAAGATGATTAATAGAAGGTGAGATTCAGAAGAAAAATAATCATATCAGGCAGAATTTTCAAGCAGTTACTATAGGTGATTTAATTGGTTTTTGATTTGGGAAATGCTCACTTTTGGTGTATGGTATGGGTGCGGTTGCTTTCTGTTTGTATTCAAATTTTAGGGATTTTACCAGAAATCGCATTTTTTCTAATGATGATTAAAGTAATGCTTTTCATTCTCTATGCAAGTTTAGAATTATAAAATGCTTGAGGTTTCTTGGTATTTGCTTTTGAAAGAAAGTGGTTGACATTTCTTTGTTTATAATGGAGTATTCAATGAAAACCTGACTGATTTCAAATGTTAGTTGTAGGTAGTACGTAGACCTATTCTTTTGTGCAACCCCGTTTTTATCTTACTAAATATTAAAAGTTCATTGTGGTCGTAGCCGTGTTACAGAACCAAAACTCGAGAGTGTGAGCGTATGTGTGGGTGTGTGGGTTGGGGGGGGGGGGGGGGGGGGGGGTTGACGATTTTGACTTCAATGGGATGAATTATCTAAGTTTATACTAGAGGGCATAGCCACTACAAAGTTAGGGTATCCACCACGTAGTTGCAATTTTTACTAATTTTATTCATGGTAGATATTTGGATGGTGGGTTGGTTTTGATCCTTTGATGGCAATATCTTTTAATCAGTAACTTGTATATAAGTGAGTTTAACAATAGAACTTTACCTAGAGCATAGTTACTTTCCAAGGCAAATTGAGGGTCATGTGAATCGTGCAAGAGATATGAATGAGAATGTTGCGGGTGGTAATTGAAGTAATGAAGAGGGGTCTGAGACTGATGATGATGTTGTAATTCTTGATGAAGATAGACTTAATCACAGTAATTATCGTGAAGATGAAGCCGCTAGGTTAGTGAAGATGGTGAGGTAATACTAGAAGGGCTTGAAGGTATGAATGAAAGACAGGGTAATAAAGTGGAAATTGATGGGAATTTTACAAGAGGAAAGGTAATACATAAAAACCTAAAGAACCAAATGAACCTAATCAACCCAATAACCCATTAATCCAATGGACATATTCAGCCCAATGACCCAAATGAACCTATTGCACCTATTAAACGAGGAAAATAAAAAGCAGTCAGATGAAGAGCCTATTTAAAGTCACATGTAGGGTGCAAATGAAGCCTAAAACAGAGGCAAGGGCTTGGCTGATTTTAAGGATAGTGAAGAAAATGTTCACTAAGAGTACACAAAGTTAGATGTACTTAGTAGTCCTAATTATTCATCTGGTACAGATGAAGAGGTAGACGATGAGAGAAGGATTAAGAGGCCAAGATTTCCTAAGTTTAAAGCCCACATAAATATGCAAAAGCCTAACTTAGGCTGGGACGGTTGTTTAGCAGTACTGAGGAATTAAAACAAGTCGTGAAAAATTGTTTGGTGATGCATGAGAAACCTATACTATCCAATGAAAATGAGACAAGAAAGGCGAGAGCTATTTGTAGCAAGGTTAAGGAGAAAACACGCCCATGAATGATATGTGCTTCATATGTTACAAGGACATCAACCTTTCAGGTGAAGACATACATTAACAAACATAGATGTCATATGACCTCCGAGCTACCTCTTGTGGATTATAAATGGTTGGGAAAATGGTACGCAAATGAGTGGAGACATTACCCCAATTGAATAAATATATAAGTGTACGGAAAGGATGAACCGATGAAAGAATATCATCAGATATTTTCCATAGAACAGTGCCATGCAAAGCAAAGAAGTTGACGATGAATATTGTTAAGCGAAATCACTTGGAGAAGTATGAAAGACTTAGGGATTACCTGTGTGAAGTAGAAGGGTCAAGCCCTGGCATAAAAACAAGTTAGAGTTTGAGAAGGATGGTGATGGAGGTAAATATATCTTTGAGAGGTTGTATGACTTTTATGCATCTTGTAAAGGTGGCTTTGTTGATGGTTGTAGGAAGATTATTGGCTTAAATGGTTGTCATTTGAAGGGACCATACAAAGGAATATTGTTAACAGCCATGGGATTAAAGTAGCCTTCCAATTTTTCCATTCAGTGATCTTCCTAAATTGCCCGTCCTCTTACCACTTTGAATTCTTTTAACGCTTTTCGTCCGAAAAGCGGACAGGAGGTTTTATAGGACACGGAATTTTATCCCATGAATTATTAGGCATGGAGAAAAAGATAAGCGACTTAGTGAGTTAGAATTGAAACTTAAGGGTCATACAAGAAATTATTGCATTAAGAGAAGAAATAAACCCCAAAATAGTCCCCTCCTGAGTATAAACCAGTAAATCAACAATAGGATTTTTGAACATCCGTTGATTGAAAGCTAGATTTAGGGAAAGTTTGAGAACAAGAGGGAGTTGATGTCCCCGATGGAGGAGAGGTAAGTTATGTGACATGGCAGGGAAGGATGGTGGATCCACCAGCAGGAACCATCTCCATCTGGTTGATAACATGTATGGCAACTTGTAGATCAAGCTTCCGATCATTAACGTAGTTGTTCTAGATGATAACAATAAAGTTGTCACTCCAACCATCTAATCATCCCCCCACCATAATTTAATCCCTTCCTTCTTGGCACTACTTCTAATAATTAGGGCTACTTTTGATTTCCAGGTGTTGAAAAGGTCTCTCTTTATTCGTCGATGGTAATTTTTGGAATCGTATGTGATTGTGGAACTTTGATGGCAGAGGTTTTGGTTATTAGTGTCATGGGTCACAGTGAATGTGACTGTTTTCGGTGTAGAAATGTTGAGAGGTAGGATTGTGTTGTTCCATGGCGGCCATCTACGAAGTGGGTTTGCTTTATCATCTCCATTTTTTATTTAAATTTGGAAACGTTAAGGGTTAGTTTAGTCATTTAGCAACTTGGTGGGTGGAGTATAACTTTTTTTTTTTTTTTTGGTTAATAGGAGAATTGCATAGAAAGATAAAAGAGGTATCTGGCCTTAAGGCCTTACAGATAGGTACAATCCAGGACACAAGCAATAACTACAAATAAAAACAGTGGACACCCCATATCAAAGAGTGGCTCATCACAAAACAAAACCAAAAAGTATGCTAGCGCTGCACGTGTTCATCGACCCAATCTTGGTAGACAGTCGTACGGGCCTGACAAGCAAAAGCAGCAAGGGAGCGGGCTTCCTTCAAAAGATGTGGAGCAGCCCAGTCAATACTAAAGTGATGAAACTCCATAACAGTATAACTTTAAATACTTGATATAGTTCAGTGTCATAAGCTCAAACCTCGTGAAGGTCACAATAATCAACACATCAAGGTACTTCCTCTGTCCTAAATGGTAATTTGACTTTATACATGTATTATGGAGAGAGTCAATATGTTACCTCTTATGTAGTTTCTTTACATAGCCACTCTAATAAAACGTCACGGGCATTGCCCCAATCTTCATCACCGATCCATCAACATAATTGAAATGGTTAATCTATTTGTGTCATTTTTACAAAGGATGTTCATATTGTCGAAAGCAGACATGACTTTGCCCAAAGCAATGCCCGCTTTGGGTTGATTGTATCATTGTAGCAGCATTTGCGGTGAACAGAAGTCATTTATGTTATGGTAATGGACTCGCCTTTTCACGAGTATCATATGTAGGAATCAATCAATTAGTTTTTTGACATATGTAGGTATCTGGACCAAGAAAACTACTTGAGTCCGAGATTATTATTTTTCCCTTCTCAAAACAGATCAATTTCAACAAAAGCAGAAAGAATTAGAGTAACAGCTTTTCACCTAGCACCATTATCTACATTTATTGGGAATCAGAAGAAAAGAAAAGCACATCAGCCCATTCGAGCCTTGTCAGACGGACAGAGCAGTAACAGGGCGGAGAGTGAAAAAGTGAAGGCGGCGAAGAGGAAACCTATCTTTCAGCCTTGTCCAGCCAGCGTAGCAACTCTTGCCACCTCTTCTTCTGCTACTACTTCTGTTGAAGCTAAGGACTCAAAAGAGCAGCCTTCAGCTGCCAGGGAGGTGACTCGAAGCCCCCGTGTCCAGAAGACCACTTAAAAGTGGCTTTACAAAGATTAAGCAACAGTGCTTTAAATGTAATCTTGGCCCCGAAGTCCCCCTTTTGTATTACATTCTTATAAATGATTAAATGCTTTTGGACTGAAAAATACATGTTGATATATAATTATCAGAAATGGTGCCCCCTTTAAGTCAACCTGGTGGGTGGGTTTTATATGATCAGAGATAGTGCCCCAGGAGGGAGATTGCATCAATAGCACAGAAATTGAAGTCACCGGGCTACTGCAAGCTAATAAAAGTCACCAAATAGACTAGGAAAACAGAGAAGATAGGTAGGCTGAAGACCCAACAAAGCCTACTGATCTGGCTTTTAGGGTTCATAGCGACAGTGGGTATCCATGGCCCCCAAGTAATATGCTCTGGGTGACCAAGCTTGACTAACTTGTAGAGAACATCCCAACTGCAAATAACTTCCCTTCAGCGTCTCTTGGAGCTGAGGCTTTCACCCTACTAAAGATCAAATCATCAACTGAAAAATAGCTTGGGATTGCCAGAGTGATAATGGCACACTACCCTTTGTTGATAACTAGCTATGTGAACTTGAGGTCGCCCTCGTACTTCGTCAAGCAAATCAAAAGTTAGCTTGGAGAGTGCTACTGTTTAAAGTTTCATACTCTTGAACTTCGTCTGGCAAATCATTTAGCTCGAAGAATTGTCCCATTCGAAGCTTCGTAGATAGAAGTGCTCTTTTTCAAGATAGAGAATCCAAACCTCTGAAGGATTATGTGCTAAGACCTGGTTAAAGGGGGCGTCTCTCGTTGGTAACCTGTTAATGGTACAATAAGGTTAAGAGAATTTTTGGGAGCTCATCAACCCGAAGGCCCTTAGTCTCTCTCGCCCCCCAACCCCAAAAGAGTCGTTGGGGTCATATTTATCAATAGAGCTTCTAGGGGAGAGATGGCTGAAGGGACTAAAGCAGTGGGTGAAGGAGAGCTCGTAGTAGTCATTGTGGTTCCGTCAATACCTTTCCTTACCATGGTTTGGTCAGTCAGCTCATTTATCGCCCATCATCGTGGGGGTAACGTAACGATGGAAGAGAGAGAGTGATGAAAGGAAGGCGGAGCACTGATGCTGGAATGACAATTTTCTCCTTACCAATGTAGCGTATATCATCTGATCTTGAGAGTATTTTTGTCTGAAACAATAAAGGCCTCATGTAGATGGAGATGTTAACCAAACCCATATCTCTGTGTCATAACGTCTGGTGACAACCACAACAGTTACAGTACGCTTTTACCACTAGAGATCATCCCATAGTGTCACCTAAAAGATTTATCAAGAAAACTCGTGAAGATGGTAAAAAGTGTAAGTCGGTTATTGCTTCCCTAACTTTTGCAAGTTACTACAGATATGGGCATGTAAAATTTGTGCATGAAGAGGCGTTGCTTGGATCCATTGAAAGACCACGACAGCAACCGTGGTGGGCTTCTCAGCCATACTTCTTCACTTGACATATGAACATATAGCCTTTTGGATTGTCTATCACTCCATCATGTAGAGAATTCTCGAAAGCAAGTTGATATAACTACATTAGATAAGGTGCCATGATCTAAAACAAAACGAATGTTGCTCATGCCTCCAACTGCAACAAAACCAGAGCACTTTGAAGGTCAATTATCCCGTTCTCATGATATTTTCAGGCAATTCAGCTCCCAAACAAATTAACACAATTTTGCAAATGCAAAAAAATTCAAACGAACTGTATAGACTAAATATGGAGCTGGTCACAGAGTTTACTGCAGACAATCTACCCTCCACGAGCCATTCTTAATTTGTTAGGATTCAGTAAGTTTTGGTCCCCTTTAGGGTTTTTTTTTTTTTTTTTTTCTTTTGGGGTAAGATGGAGGAAAGAAAGAACCTAGAGATCGAATCTGGGCCTGCTTGAGGTTGGAGCTGGGCAACTGTTACCAAGGAAATACTTAAAAGTGGTTAATCCCAGCATAAATCACTAACAACTAAAACCTAACATATCCCAGCTAATAATGCACGATTTCACACACCATGTAAGGCACACAGTGACTGAAAATACCACTTAAGATTCAAAAAACAAAAGCATTAGAAATGAAGGGGTCCACAAGTTTCATGTATAGCAAATGTTTACTCACCCCCTAAAAGGATATGCCCCATTACCGCTCCTTTGCATCAGTATTATGCAGGCCACCACTATCAATTTCTTTGTCCGTGCCATGAAATTTCCTCCCAGCCTCGATTGCTTCCCTGCACAGATTTTTAGAAGTCACTTTCCAGCTAAGCAGGTGTAGAAAATGCATGTATAGCTGCTCAATGTCAAGGATTAACTACAAGCAAATTAAGTTTCCACACTGCCGCAACAAGTCCATACTTAGTGATTGTGTTCATTTTGGACATGTCCATCATCAATGGTGATCATCAGAATATGAGACGAAAATATACAGAAATGCCAGAGCAGGTCTGCGCATATGTGCCAAGCCAATATTGTGCCATGATGTCGTGATCTAAAATGGTTCAGACAAATCCAGGAAGATACTCTAGTGAATATCATGATATTACAAAGTGGCTCTACGTTGTCTGAAGTAAACCATATAATGCTAGACGACTTCCAATGCAGTGGTTGAAGCTAGTGTGTTTCCCAAGAGAAAACTTATAGCATGCTCATGGCTAGAATTGCACTCCAGGATAGTTACCAAAGAAAAAGTAAGATAAGACTTGCATTGCCATGACTTCTATTTAACCAGATGCAAGAAGATATACAGGAGATTTTATTGCAAGAAATTGATCATGGTGGTTAGTTCCTTAGAAATCCATTAGAGGGAGTAAGGGAGTCTGAAGACTGAACTTCTTCCATGTACTTAAGTCAATTCTTTGCTAGTAAAAGGTCATAATTGTGGCAGCCATGTGCACAAAACCTTCTAGATATGTACTACTGACATTTCAAGTAGATGAAGTCTTAAAGAAAAGTGCATAAGGATTCTACTGATGCGTCACAGAGGAACATGAAGCATTTCTCTGAGCGGGTGGACAAGTGTACATACGAGAATATCATACAGGTTACGTGGCAACATTCACGGACACTCATCCATGCTCGTTACACTAAGCGAGGGGCTTCCAAGTATTTGCCTTAACTTGGGCTTGCATATTAGTGCAAGCTTGAGCAAAAGCGCAAGCCAGAGACGTTATTCTTCAGCTCATGGAACCTGGCCTCCCCATGGATGCGAATGGCTAGTTTCCCTAGTCAGTCTAGGCTAAACAACCCAATCAGGCAAATAAGCCCCCCTATGCACCTTCTCCAAGTGGATCCTTGGTAGAGCTCCACTTGGTAGCCTGCTTGGCTTGTAGCTGGTATGCCGATGATACATGCAATGTCTATCCAAAACTATAAACACTATCATTAAGGGTTAGTAACAAAAATGTACCCTCACATGGCACGTTTGCAAATTATGTCTCAGACCTTCCGAACTAGCATTTTTATCCACCAAACTATGGCACAATTCTAGTGCCCACACCCTGTTCGTTTTTCCGTTAAGTGAGAGGATATTTTGGTCCGATGACTTTTTGCCAGGGTATAAAATAAAAATACAACCCTAACAAAATGTAAGGGGATAATTTCGCAAAAAACACGTGTACTGTGATTTGTCACGCTTTCTCTGCAATGACATCGTGCAAAAGTGATAGTCTGTTAATTCTTTGTGTACTGCTTTCTTATTAATGATATAGCTAATTAAAAAAAATCCAAAGTAAAAGAGAAAAACATCATCTATATACCTTCTAACCCAATATGATGTAAAAAGGCTATTGTCCTCCTTTGGTCTTCAATAATAATAATTTGAAGTGTGTCAATATTACAACTATGAATAAATGTTGTAAAACCATTAATGTACAACCAATAATACACATTGTACAACAAATATGTGCAAGCTACCAACAGGCAAGACGGACCTGCTTCCATTTCCCACCAACAGGCGCATCGCCGACAACACCCACTGTACTGTCACACCCACTGCCTGACAGCCCACTACCATCAACACGACACACTACTGTCGGCCACCCATGACCACCCACAACCACCTGTCGGCACACCCACAACTATCATTCCTGAAACCCAAGGCCACCGCCTCCAACCGAACCCACTGCCTAACGTGACTTGCCACACATACTGCCCGGCGGGCCACCACTGCAGCCACCACGACCCACCACTGCGGACCACCCACAACCGAATCCCAAGGCCACCGCCTCCAACTAAACCCACTGCCCGACATGCCACACATACTGCCCAACGGGCCATCACCACAACCCACCACCGCCGGCCACCCACAACCACCATTCCCATAACCCAAGGCCACCGTGACCACCACTCTCCTCATCACCCTGACCCACCACCGTCGGCCACCCACAACCACCAACCCGAAACCCACGGCCACCGCCTCCAACCGAAACCACTGCCAGACGGGCCACCATTCTCCCCATCACTAGGACCCACCATCGCCAACCACCCACAACCACCTATGGGCACAACCACAACCACAACTACAACTACCCACTAACCACCTGCGATTTGACCAATGTACATTTTGGACTCCCTTACGCAATATACCCATCATTTTTTCCTCCAAAACATGCCCCTGCGATTTGACCAATATGCCCTCAATATGTTGGGGTGTACTTTTGCAAACCCTAAGGGTGTGTTTGGATATAGGATTTGAAATGGGGATTTGACTTTGGTAGGGTATTTGTAAATCCTTTGGACAAAATATCTTGTTTGGATAGTTCAAAAGAGAATTTTTGAAATTTCGAAGTGATTTGAACTGTGGATTTGGGGTCACCAAATCCACAGTTCAAATCACTAGTCTGAACTAGTTATTTGTCAAATCCACACCAATCAGTTACAAACCCACAATAACTAGTTTCCTATTTTTTAGGAATCTTGTCTCCCACCTTTTTTAACAACCTTTTGCTTCCTTTCTTCCAAACAAGATATTTCAAAATGATAGAATTTGTAAATCAAGGAATTTCGAAATGAGGGTATTTAGAAATGCCCAGTATTTCAAAATCACATATCCAAACACACCCTAAGTTTTTCTAATAAGTTGGACAGAAGGTAAACGTTTGCAACATTAGCCATCGTTTGGTGGATAAAAAATACTATTTTGGAATGTCTAAGACATAATTTGCAAACGTGCCATGCGTGAGGGTTGTTTTTGCTATTAACCTTGTCATTAATTTCCAAAATAGCCCATAAATTGAGTATACTATCCCATAAATTCAATACACTTTTCCCTTTATGACCTCTATATGATTCTAAGCTGTAAACACCACTCGGGGTGTGTACATTTGGTGAAGCGCATACTTGGATCACGTAAAGAATTAATGCCTGCCTAAACTAAACCAAGAAATTACGTCAGAGGGGAGTTACTTATTACTTAACTTTGAGTTGAGACGGGCGAAAGTTATTAAACGGAATATGAGGTATATAAAATAAACCAAAAATCTAAGTCATATGGGGTTTACTTATCACTTAGTTTAAGTCGGGAGAGACCATAGTTATTAAACAAAATATCAGATAAAATAATATTTACACCGAGATATGCCGCAGCCACCAACACCATCTCCACCATAAAGCCATGACCTACACCATTACACCTCCATAGCCACCACACCACCACAACCATACCGCCACCAGAAACGACACCACCGCCACCATTTTACCAAAAACACTGCTTCCACCACACTAGAGTCGCCGCCAGAACCATCATGTCCAGTTGCCACCGTCATGATAGTTATGCCACCAACACCACATCATCACCACCGCTACCACCATCACTTCCAGGTTCCCGCCAACACCACCTATATTTCAAACACACTACGCTGCCATCTACACCGCACCTTCCCCCCGCCGCCACCAGCTAGACCACCACCATTCTACCTCCATAACGACCACCACCACCAATGCTACCACTACGAGAATGACATGCAGTCATCTGCTCTATGCCAAAGCCACCGCCTACCAATACCACCACCACACAACCACGATCAGGATGACCCCTCCACCACCGCCTTCATCTCGAGCACACTACAGCCACCATCACGACCACCATCTCATCGCATGTTGCCACCTCGAATACGCCATCACCACCACCATTACAAGTACCTTTCCTCCACCACCACCGCCTTTCCTCCATTACAAGTACCTTTTACGTAAATTATATATTATTTACGTAAATGTCTAGTTCTCATAAAATGAATATATTTGTGAAATCTGAACAATTTTCAGCTACAAAGCACGGGTGTGCCAAAAATAAATGAAGCATCAGCGTCGTGTGCCGCATATCCACGCACTGGGTGAGTCCTGGAATTTGAATTATTTTCTAAATTCCTAACTATCAGGTGCGCTTAGGATACAGCTAGGACACAGCGTGGGGGCGTATCGGATAGTTAAGGGGTGAAAACAGAATTTTTGGGGGTCAAAGCATAAATATATAAAACATATACTTAACCTAACCAATGGGACAAATCTTCTTAGATCAAGGGCTTGCACTATTGAAGAGGAGTGCAAAGCAACAAGCGTGACCACCCGCAACGTCCGCCAACGAGTGCGACCACCCGCAACGTCCGCCAACGAGCAGCAACAACCAGCTGCCACCACCCGCAACAGTTACCGAAATGTAAGTCTTCTCATTTGTAGTCCTCCCACTCCTTTGCTCTATTTTCTTATTTTCTAAAACTTTGATGCTACTTTTATTATGATATATTTGGTGGTGGTTATAATGTGTTTGGTATTGTAGATCGGTAAAACTTGCACTATATATCCTTTTTGCACTTTCTTAAGATTCAAATGGTCCCTCTTCTGTTTTAGAAATCCAATACTAAGTATACATAGTTTAATATATATATATAGTTTAATATATATATATATATATATATATATTCCGTATCCAGGCGACACCCATATACTGAAACTTTCAGAAAAATCGTATCCACAGTAGCGTCGTAGCCGCACCCGCACCGGCGGTGTCTTCATAGATTTCAGAAATTTGCTTTTGGTTTACCAAACATGTTAACTTATTTTTCAGTCCTAGAAATTCGGCACCTTAAGTTTCAGTTTTGCAAATTCAGCGCTAAAGTTTTCAGCACTTAAATTTCAGTTTTACCATCAAACAGCCCCTTAGACGCAGTAAATACGGCTTTCAATAGGTGTTCTAATCACACAACACTCAGTTTTCTAAAAGAAAATCAAGTGAAGTATAGGTGGAAAAGCATTTCATTTTAACCTGAAAGCATATACAAGCTCTTTATTTTCAGGGTCAAGCTGGACACCCTCATAGAAACAATTTGCTGCTTCCTCAAACTTCTGCAGTTCACAACCAAAACATAGGAAACAGAGAGAGAAATAAAGTGAGAGTGTTTAGCAGCAAAATAACTTAGTAAAACCCTACTTAGAGGAAGATGCGAGCATGCCTGCAATAAACGATAAGCTGCACCTTCGCGGTAGCAAGCTTTTGGCCAGTCTGGTCTTAATAGTCTGCAGGCTTTTGCATCAGCTAATGCATGCTCAGCTTGCCCCAAGCGGATCCAACAGAGACTTCTATTTGAAAGTAAAGTAGCATCGGAAGGGTCAAAATCGATAGCCTGTTAGTCCACAAGCAGAAAGAATTTAGTTGCATACTAATTACTAAAACACCAATAGTTAGTACAAATTGTCCACTATATAAATTCCTAAGAGTTTGTGCACTACTTGTATAATATCATGTCCATAAGATAATGCAAACAAAAGGTACAAAATAGTAATAGACATGCATGTTCTTTTGAGACTAATTGCCAGAAAGAATTACATTAGGTTTAGTTCTTGCTATTAAGTAAAATACCGTTTGACACAGGCAGTTTGGACAAGTGAACTCTCTTATGGGTGGAATCAGGAAGACCACTCCAGACAAATAGACATTAGTTAGGCCCCTGTACTTAAGGAGCTTCCTCTTATTCAAAAATAGGGAAAGGATTTGAATTGCAGCTAGCATCACTCTTTCTCAGTTGAATCGGAAATCCCAGCAATGTCAAAATAACACATAGTCCAGAATGTGGTGGTGATTCTTGATGCAATAGAATTCTGTGAAGTATATCTAGCGACTGTAGCAGAGAATTTGAGACTTGAAAACTCTAATGCCACAATATTCTTGATATGTAAGACCAACCATGAAGGAGAAGGATAAATACTTAAATAGCTTATGGGTTTTAACTGTAAGGCATCCAAGCATCATAAGCACTCTGAAAGCAAATACAATCATGTTCCTTTCGTGCCACTCCATGTGGCAACACATCAAGGAAATTGACTTGGGAGCTAAAATGCACTACAATCTGAAACTTTCTCAGTGCTCTACCATCACTAAACTTCAGACACAAATCCTATTCCTCTTAGATGCATCTGCAGTCTCAAACATTGCCCAACGATCAACAGTATACATACGAATATAGCAAACTTGCTTAAGATAAGCTCGAAGCATAAATCCAGCAATATTCACCTTGTACCAACTCCATCATTTAAGTAAATGTGTATTTCTGATAAGAGTTAATTACGCGGTTGACCATCGAACTATTAGGCAAATTTCACTTTGACCACTGAACTTCGATTTGTGTCAAAGTGACCACTGAATTTGTTAATTAGTTCAATCAAGCCACTCTGTTAGGCTCCATTAGCCCTAAGTCCGTTAAGTGACTTTATCCAAGGGTAAATATGTCATTTCATAATGCTGAAAAAGAGGGTGGCATTCTTCTGAGCTTCCATGCTCATCGCATCATCACCGCAGTGGTAGCAATCTCCATGCCACAGTGATACCCTCTACGTGGCTATGATCCTTGCCTACGGCTCCGTCCGGTGGTGGTAAATATTCTCGCCGGACCAGTGCTCTGGCATCAACCGCTTCGTCGCAATCTTTGTCGTCCCACTGCTGTCGTTCCACTTCATTTCCACCAATAACCCGTACGCGATGAATTTCAGATTCATTATCCAGGTCGTCGTTTTGGTCGTCGGCTGCTCTTCATCTTCTTCTTCGTGGCCTTCGTTTGGGCCTAGAGCTGCTGGGTCCTTCCCGTCTTCTTGCCCAACTGGGCACCAACGAGGGCGACAGATTGACTGGTTTTCCGTCAACCCCTCCTCCGACCGCTGCCGCCGCCGGATCAAGAACCCCCCTCCGGACACCCATCTCAGCCCCTTCTCCGGCACCTTCACCACCGATTTGCTCAGCACCGCCGTCGCGGTTGGGCCCACCATCGTCTCCCTCGGCGGCAGTGGAAAGGGCGACCAGTGTAGCGTAGTGTTGCCCGACGTGCACGCCTTCGACACCCACCGGCCGGATCGCGACTGGGTCGCCTGTCCGCCGATGAACCACCCCCGGCTCTCTCCGTATGCATCGGTCATCGGCGGCAAACTCTACGTCATATGCGGCCACTGCATGAGCGAATCTGACCCCCGCCTGGAGGTCCGCGACCAGCAAACACTCACGCGGGGGCGGCTGGCCCCGCCTCCTTTCTTCTGGTCCTTCGATTCTGACTTTACCGCATTCTCGGATGAGTACGGCAAGATACTGCTCGACTTGGGCGTGAGTGATCCCGAGAAACGTCAGGGCGGGGTTTGCGAAGAGATTGCCGGCGGTGTGGGTGGGCGACGGGCTTACTGGTATGGTGGGGTGGTGTGGGAAGAGGCTGCCGGCGTGGTGGGGGCGAGGGAGGCTGCCGGCGGCGGGGGAAGGGGGACTGCTAGACGGTGATGGCTGCTAGAGGTTGGGTAGTTTTGGTGGGTAGTGGGGATCGGAGGAGAAAGAAGAGATGAAGAGAAAGAAAATTAGAAAAGTAAAAGAAAACCAATATTCTCTATGTTTTGACGATTTTGCCCCTAATTTAAGCTCCACGTGCCTCGCACATGGGCAGTTAACGGGCCAAAATTGACAGAATAACCCAATTGAGATCAATTAAAGAGTCCAATGGTTACTTTGACACAAATCGAAGTTCAGTGGTCAAAGTGAAATTTGGGTTATAGTACAGTGGTCAACCACGTAATTAACTCTTCTGATAATGAGGTTATAACTAACATAAGAGGAACTACTTGATCCTTATTGTTGGATCTTGTTGAAGAAAATGACTATTGGTAACTAAAATAAAAGATCTTGTAAGAAATAGCAGCTGAGAAGCTACATTACAAGGTGAATATCTGGCAAGTCGAAGACGTTGTCTGGTCAATAGATGGAAGAAACCAATTTTACAAGTGAACTGAATGCTAGACAGAAAAATCTTTGGTTATTTCTTCGTTTTGCTTTGCAAAATTCAATCTAGTGTAGTTTCTTTATCATTTCTGAACACAGCCAAATAAATCTGAAACAGCAGAATTAAGAATCAACACACACAGCAGTTACCTGTGTATAAGCATCCACAGCCATTAAGAACTCTTTTTGTCTATAAGCGTCATCTCCTCTGGATTTAGCTTCGGCAGCCTTCTTCTTTGACTCTGGCGATGACTGAAAGAAGTTCTTTTTAGGACAAAACAAGCTTTGACTTTCTGAAGGACCAAGGACTAAAACATGAGTAAAACAATTCCAATTTAACGGTGATGAAAAGTTGAGATTATGTTAATTATCAGATACTTTAGTGCTAATCACAATATTCACCTAAAGAACTTGTACTCAGTACAGTCCTTATGCTTAAAAATATTCTTTTCTTCAAGTCAGCTCAATGAAGTTCAAATTTTTGCTAGTTGATTTCACTGACCAGTATGCCCATAACTGCCAATGAGGATAGTGTACAAGATTGGCAAATGGACAGCGTATTTAAGCTGTCACAATAACTGCAAATTATGCCCTCCAAGGCCAATAAAAGGAAGCGAAGTGAAGGAAATAAAAGAAAATAGATAAACAGCTGCGTTTAGTAACTTCCCACACGGTCAGAAAGAGGTTTTTGTAGAGCACCAAAAAATACCCAATGCAGGTAAAATGGTTACCTCAGGTATATCTCTCTTCGAAACCTCTGTATCCGCCTGTATCTTTAGTTCATTGACATTTCTGGTTACTTCCTGCAATTTTCAAATTTGGTAGATAATAGATAATCCAAAGACGAGGATAGATATAAAGACTGAAATCTAAGTAGGTATTTTTCTGCACTTTGACCTAGGGCTCGTAGTAGTTGTATAAAGAGGCATACACTAGCGGGTGGAATTTGCAATGTGATATATTTTGCGTAAGAAACCCATTGTGTGTGCACAGAAGACACCTAAAGGTATATATATTTAGCTTTAGATGATCAACACTATATGTAAAGTCAATCCCATAAACATGCCACTCAAAGAAGTACACCGAATAAATATCATCTTGTGCTTCTTAAGTCAGTATCATAAAATTCCGAACAAAGGAGACAATTACATAGCAAGCTTTTATCAAGTTTGTGAAAGAACATATTTCCGGAAACTAAAACTCAAAAAGCCAAAATACCTGTGCTGTGCCAAATTCAGATTGCATATGTTTAACTATTCCACCAACGGTCCACTCTGGAACATCTTGTATTTTCGAGGTTATGGGGAAAAGAATCTCAACAGCCTGTCTATTACCTCTTGCAGCCGCGACCTGTATTGGCTTCAGACCATCCTGAAAGAGAAAGAAGCTTCAGAATGATCATAGAGTCGTTACCCGTCTATCCACTGAATCATATCTGGCCCACAGTTTAAGACTGAATCCGACCGATGATACTTGCATCCAGTTAAGCATGATTAATGTTTGTGAGAACTGGCAAGACATTGTAACATTGAGAAAAAAGAAGGCAGTTCCAACTTGGACTCTCACCTCGTCAGTGACATTAGGATCAGCTCCTGCTTTTAATAAGCAGTTTAGAATTTCAGGGCTACCATTATCAGCGGCAATATGCAAAGGGGTTGCTCCACCAGCAGAAACATTCACATTAGCACCTGCCTGCACAGAAAGGGGCACAAAGTACATCAAGCATATTTTAGAAAGAGGAGTAAATCCAACATTTTTCAAAGTTAAAATTGGAACCACATGCAAAAGCTACATACACAATTTTTTGAACTTGCCATCAAACAGATAGCAACAGCATAGAGACAATAAAGGAGTTTTTCAGAATCCATATGATCACGTCGGTCCATCTAGCATCTTAAATTGAAATTAATGGCTTAAAACTAAGTATCACCTGCTTTATGATAGACAATTTCCTTCTGGGAAATCCCAGCTTTGTAGCATTTGCCTTAGCCTAAACCCGAGTTCCCACTCGCCATCAAGATCTAGTTACTGGGAAACACCATCGCGGGGGAAAGGAGAAGAGGGGGAGAGGATGACGTGGAGGAAGTGGTGATCAACTAGAAATTAACAATTTACGACTGCAATCGGTCTATGATCTCCAGTTAATTCATGAGCAAATTTTGACAATTATGACATGGACATCAAAAGAATTTGAATAATTCAACTTATAGTTCATCAGAAAGAACTCAAGTAACTTCATTTGCAAAAAAGGAGAAGAAAAAGTTTTCACCTATTACCTGATTTAAGAAATTTTCACTGATTTTAGCACCTCATTTCAAAAAACAAAAAGAAACTTAAAAGACCAACTAAATGATGATCTGGTGGCTAAAGCAATAATCTTTTTGTGACTAGCAATTGCATGTTTTAGAGGAGGTCCCAAGTTGGCAATTGCATGTACAAAGAGCAGTCCCAGGAGCGCCCTTGATACAGATAATGAAGTTGAAAAGAAAAAAATTGTGTCAAACACAACTACATTAAGAGCTCGTACAGCTAGAGGCTTGAGTACACCTACAGCCTACAATGGAGTCTTTTGAAGAGGAAACTGTCTTGAGGTCCATAGAAAATTCAGATTGGATCATTGTTCATACGGGGAACGATAAGAACGGCATTGGCGGTGGTCTCGCCGATGCCGCCTTTGCCTTCAAAAAGGGCAATATATATATAGCAGGGCCCATTTTTGTATAGTACATTTTTATAATACCCCCAATTGGGGTAACTTAAGAACATACACCAGGAAGAAATCCCAACAATATCCCTGTTTTTCTTTTGGTTTTCCGAAGGTCAATTTCGTCTCTTCCACAAGCACAAAAAAGAAACTGAAAACACTCCCTCTCCTCCAACCGGCTTTCTTACCCTCTCCCTTCCCCCCCCCCCCCCCCCCGGGTCGGTCACCTTCCCTGTTGCACCACTCCCATATTCCAATCCTTCATTTGGTAATTTTACATTTTACCGTTCTATTGGTGAAAATTAAGGTATGTGGAAGCAAAAAATCTAAAAATGACGGGCATAAAAGGAAAATACAATCTCCAGTCCATATCGCTGCTCACACTTATCTATAAAAGTATAGATATCTGCACACAAGTGCACATACACTACATATTGGGTCCTGTCATCATTCCCCCACTTGGGGTATCTTAACAATGTACAACAGGAAGAAATCCCAAAAATGGGGAAACTCAAAACACTACCTCTCCTCCAACCTGATTATTTCTCTCCCAACCCCCCTGGTTTTTTTCCCGTCGCGCCAATCCCATCTCCCAATCATCCCCCATAGCTGCCCTTGTGTTAAAGCTTTGGTGGTGGGTAGTCCATCACATACCACCATGCCTTGCTGCCATCATTGGCTTTTTTGGCGCCACCAAAATAACAAACCAGGTGGCGACAAACCGAGTCTGTGGCAAAGAAATCAGTGGAAGCGAGGGGGAATAGGGGGAGGTGGCATGTGCTTTTTGGTTGTTGCTAACCACCGGGAAGATGGCGGTAGTTCAATGCTGATGGACCTTGGAAGTAATGAAATGGGGAAAGTACCGTTTAAAAAGTCTTAAAAAATTTCAAAGACGGTTGCCTTGTTGGAAATTCAGTTTGGTATAGGTTGATATGTGAGCAGCCCATGCTAAACATCGTGATATTCCCTACAAACCCAGCCTATCCTGCACCGCCATGCCTTTTCTAAAGAACAAAAGCTAGTACACTAAACTATCTAGCACACTATGCACTTTTACCAAATTGCCCTTCTTTTTTTTCAATTTATATAAAACTTGTCTCAGCCGCATTAAACAGAGCCACCAACCTATACACTAGATTATCCAGCACACTAACATTGGGTGGCAATTTTGTGGCGTCTCCATCTGCAACTCTCAAACCCCGACACTCGGAAAACCGAAATTTCACTTGAGGGCAACAAACACATCAAATCCAACAAATACATATGTAGATAGCAGATACATAAAGGAGGTGAAAAAATCTGGTACGCTAACAAAGTAAGGTCATTTTTTAGTTGCCGGATTCCGCCAAGAAGTACAGACAAGAAGACTGCCAAGAGTCTGCTTCTCAATTGGCGATGCTGATATTAATTCCTTTCTCGCACACACACATATATACGCGCAGTTGACTACATGTTTGTTGATTATTGCTTGTTAATGATGATGGAAAAGGGCGGAAGTTAGTGGTGATAGAAGGCAGATGTGGGTGTCCAGATCTGGGCAACACTCAGATTTGGACTTTGGCCGAGCTAGTGGTACTGAAATCCATTGTCTTCCTTATCTTCTTGAGCTTTAACAGCCATGAAAAAAGAAGAATTTGATATTTTGTCGATGTACATATAGATGATGTGGGATGGTACTATGATAATGGAATTATGAGGGGATCTCATAGGTTGTCTTTGATATCGTGAGTGGCCATTGAAATTTCAAGAGAGAGAAAATCAGGGGGAGAAAAAAGCTGGCTGCTACTAGCATGTAGGTTGGTGGCTCTATTTGATGCGGCTCACACAAGTTGCAATAATTAATAAAAAGGGGAAAGATGGTCAATTCGGTACAAGCGCACACTGCGCTAAATAAGTTAGGGCACTAGCTTTTGACATTTTGGACTGTGCAAGTTGCCAGAGTGGACCGAGCATGACTGTGTGCGCGTGTGTGTTTGTTTATATATAAGCGCACACTGTGCTAAATAATAAGGTAGGGCACTAGCTTTTGACATTTTGGACTGTGCACGTTGCCAGCGCAGACCAAGCATGACCGGCGCACACGTGTATATATATATACACATGTGTGTGTGTGTGTGTGTGTGTGTGTGTGTGTGTGTGTGTGTGTGAAGCACTACACCACTCACGCATATATAAAGCACTATGCCAGAGGGCTCAGGGCTTGCAATTATCTTATGTGTAATTCATCGGCAAACCAGTTAGCACATGTATAGACAAAGAATATGTGCAATATGGAGGACTGAGCATTCAAGTAAATGTCAGTAACAGTATAAAGTGAAAAGAATTTTGCTTAACCTGAATCAACAGCTCTAAGCATGCCAGTGAACCTGCTGCCACAGCTGACAACAGAGGCGTGATATTATCATCAGTTTCAGTATTAGGCTGCAAAACAACGACGACATGTAAATAACTGATTATAAAGCTAAGGGAAAGAACAAGGAGCTAGTGATTGCATAAAATAGTCCTCAAAAAGAGGTAGATAGAATGAAGTTCAAGTCACAAAAGTAGAAGAACTATCCAAACTCTGTTATCTGCGGCTTTATATATAACATTTTAGCCCAAATTGATCCAACGAAATACGTAAAATAAAGACTAACTTGAATGTTAGGCTGCAGATTCTTCTATGCAGTACTAACAGAGAATTTAAGTTTAAGCGTCAGGCCAAATGGAGAGCATAAGCGAGGAAGCCCAGGCATAATCTTGTGGCTGACTAACTAGTATGTATTTATGACACGAGCAGCCATTGAAAAGTAAAAGCAAAAAATTAGATAGCAAGGGAAATCGCTTCGAAGGGGCGAAAACCTCCTTAGGCTCGATTTAAGGATGAACCCAACTCCATAAATGCACATTAGTGCTTCTCAAAATATTTTGCTCTAAGCTTTTAGATCAAACAAACTGAATTTATACAAGGAAAATTGTAGATGCTGCACAAAGTGCAAGCTAAAAAATGGGAAGTTAAGCCCATGACGATTGATACTAAAGTAGGGCACCACATAGACTGGGACTCCTACAATATCTCCACTACAATCTGTTAAACATAAGGCCACCTTTTAAACAAATGAAACTAACACACAATGAATATGAAAGTTAACTGTCGCATGTGACATTTTATCTATTTACATATTTGGGCTTTGCACAATTCTTTCTTTCATTCTTCCCTGAGGCAGCTCATATACCATTGAACATTCTCATAAATACTATGGCGAGGGTGGGTGGAGAAATCTAAAGAAGCATCGAAATAACAAGGATAACTTACCAAAGAAATAGCAGGGATAATAAAGAGGTATATTTAACACTCTACCATGAAAGACCTCATCACCCTTGGCAGAAGAACATGTAAAAAGTAGCGCAACTAAGCCACCTCATTGCCCAAGGTACAAGCAAACCTGCAAGAAACAGCACCCACCAAATATAGCTCCCACTCATAGAACCTCTTCCTAAACAAAGGATCACTGAGCCCTTTGATCCTCAAACAAGAAAGCGAAAAGAAATTGACCATGTTGCCAAATCGCATCCATAGGCCTATCATCACCCTCGAAAGGCTTGGTCAATTTCCACCAATGACACTGAGATTTGCTTTCCGATAAGAGAACAAGCAAGATCCCAGTTTCCACGATAATACTTTCTCGCTCTGTCCACCAAAATTTACTCTCAAGTTTCTTGAATCTCTGAGCAACAGTACATGAACCAACCAAGCATGGACTTCTCAGCAGTGGGAACGCCATTGTCAATTCCATGCCACTCACCATAACCGACAGTCACCTCTAAAACACCAACACCGCCTCCTTTCTTCTTTCTAGGCAAACACTAACAACAGATGAACTTCAGAAGAACAACTTACATAAGAACAGAGTACCATGATGGTCAAAGTGACCCAAAAACCTTCCAGTTTCTCATTCGGCCAGCAGGTCATCTTGTATGTATCAATGACCCATTGTTGGTTAATTTTAGATTTCTGAGACATCGACCTTTGGTGGGAAACTGGGAATGTGAATGAGTTTTTCTCTTTCTACTTTTTCAACTTTTTTCTTTTTGTAGGATGGGAGGTGCCAAATGCAGAGCATCAAAATCACTTGCAATCTGTTTTTAATCAATACCCACCTGCCCCCCAAAATTACCATTCACACTTCCTTTTTTACACCACTAACCTCTCCCACTCAAAAATCTCAACTTCATCTCTCTACTTCCAAAACCCAAATCCATTCTCTTCATCTTTTTGACATTAGCAAAATCATGTTCTTCCATATTTCCAAATCCCTGCCAGATCCATTCGCTTAGTTCATCAATGGCTAGAGAAGAAAGTTGCACCCGAACCAAGAGCAAGACAAGCGCGATGTATGGCGGACACGAGGGGCCAAATTTCTAAAAATGCAAATAGAGAAGCCAAGGGTCACCTTCACGGCAGGACCTTACTACCAATAAGGTAAAAATATGGATATAAGACAACAAGGGCCAAAAGAGATAAATGAATCGATAACTAAGCTAGGCTCATTAGATGCGTGGAGTATGCGACCTTTCACATACAGTGATAATGCATATGCCCCTTATCCCCACAGGCGAGACATGAATGGGAAATTTATGCAAGGCTCCAGACATGAGAGGGGCCAGCATCACTATGTAGGCCCAATCATAAGGGGTTATTGATGACGTCACATTGCTATGATGCTATCTACAACTGAGAAAAAAATTGAAAAAAAAAAGATAAAAGTTTGACAAGTATGAATGTACTGGAAACATGGGGGTCGAAGCCATGTAAACAGGGAGTATGCAAAAGTAGCCAAAAAATCCACCCAATATCAAGAATACATAACTAAGACAGTGACCACCCCTGGGACAAAAAGATTTCACAAGACTCGCTCCACAACCACACAAAGAGCTGGAGGCTTTCAAGATGATGTCTACTTCTTTAGTTAAAGGACCACCAGAGGCAAAAAATGATTTCCTAATGCAGGATGGTTACGTTTGAGTCTCCATCTACCTAAAAACTAACAATACAATTTTCTATTTGTTTCAAGAGTATATTTCTAACGAGTCAACATAGCATAGCACTAGTCAAAGTTGAGCAGAGGTTTGGCACATCTTACATCCTCACAAAAAGGTTATTATATAAGTAGTGACACGTGCCAAGAGCACTAAAAACTACATACATCAGAACAAAGGATTTTAAGAGTTCAAGTTCAAGCTTACATTAGCATGGTGCTCCAGTAGAAGTCTAACAGCATCTTCCTGAGCATGACCAGCAGCCCAAATCAGTGGAGTGCCAGAATCACTTTGTGAGTTGACACTGGCGCCTCGAGAAAGCATAAAACTCAGCAACTCAATATCCCCTACAAGAAAATTTGAATTGCACCAGAAAGAGAATTTTAAGATAACTACCAAAGAAAAACTTAAATGAACTAGGAAAGTGACTCCTGCACTACAACTACTAAATATTTCGTGTATAGCCTCTCTAACAGAGGAAATATTGGCCAGAGATGAACCTTTAACGAGCCTTCCAGAAGTTGGCACAAAGTTTTGTAACTAAAGTCAACCTAGGACAAGTGTTTGGTTTTAATAAAGATTTGGGACTTTTAGCGTAAAATCTAACACTTTGGCACCAAAGTGAAATTATTAAACAGCAACAGGGGACCAAATTTAATTGAACCCATACACTTATCAACAGTCTTTGGTCCGCAAACCACCTTCTCCAACTAGTGTGCACACCAAGTTACAACCCACCAAAGGAATAGTAAAGCATCATCATTTATCTAACCTCCTCTGCAACAAAGTTGGAATAGTATGAAAGGTACCTACACCAAGTTTGAGTCAGCCTGCCATCTTCAAGTGATTAGATTAGATATGGCTCAAAGTATAGCAACAAGGACATCTTAGCTGAGCCTCATATGCACCGCAAAAAGACAATGTCATCTGCTGAGATTCTATGGCCCCTAAAACTAGTCACTCCCCTGCAAGGTATATTTTTCAAGGTCTGCTTCCAAGGAAGAGGAGGGACACACGGGTCTTTTTTGCCTTAAACCTCTTGAAATGGGATCCTTTTGCTGAATCATTGATCAAAATTCATAATGCAAAGTGAGCTGAAATGCAGGCCCCCCTTCCATAACTAAACTACATCCAAATAGCATGGATTAAAACTGTTAGACAGGAAACATCGCGCATACCTACCTATAGCATATATACACACATACTCACCCACACACACATTGGCAAAGTGAATTGGAGGCTCCTCAGATAACTTACCTAAGAAGAATCAAAACTACGTACTCTTGACGCTAATAACTCTCTGAATCTTCACCAATTCTGACTATTAAATTTATCTCGTCTCTCCCCGTCAGATACCATTGGAGATAACATCGTAATACCACTGTTGGCATGACTACTAACCACCAGTCCACAATCCCAACCACCACCAGTCACATTGGCAAAACCAACCACCACCACAACAAAGCTTGAAGCCCCCGCCATCAACACCAACCAGCCAGCATCAAAAGTCCTGGCATCATAAACTCCGCCAGGGAATCTGGGCTACCATGTCCTACAAGTCACCCAACATTGCTGAAAGTAATCCAACACCGAACAATTATACGATGAATTGTATATCTCAGATCTGTTCCGAAAAGATGATGTGGTTAATACACATTAAAACAGCAACACATGAATTAATGCCTTTTGGTATGGAAAGTGGGCGGTGATGATGGGAAGACGGGCAGCGGTGATGAAGGGAAGACAGGCAGCGACGATGATGGGGAAGTGGGAAAGGTAGCCGCAGTGATGATGGAGAGGGTGGGCGACAGTGATCATGGGGATATAGCCAGCGATGATGACGGCAATGGTGGACAGCTGGATGATGGCAACAGTAGTCTGCAGTTTCCGTAGGTGGAGGTGCAGTGAAATATGGTGGATTTGGCGATGAATGTGGTCATTGGAATCAAGAGGGAGGGAGGAAAAAAAAGTTAAAATCCCATAGGTGATGCTTTTCAGTGAAACGTCGTAGTATAAGGTATTTCTTATATAAGTTGCCAAAGAAGGACCTTCATATTCACTTCCCTCTATACGTGTGTAGATGGACGGAAGGACGGACGGATGGATATATATATATAGAGAGAGAGAGAGAGGGAACTGATCCGTTGCTCGCGCAGGGAACTCCAGCGCCATCTGGCTGTCCATCCATTGCAGATGGACGGGCTAGATGTGTTCTTTTTTTTTAAGTAAACTTCGTTGTCCGCCACATAATGTAGCGGATGGTGAAATTTACAATACTGCCCCCTTGTTTGCTTGTGAATTCCTCCAACTCGTTAGATACCTTCGAGGCATTTTGGTCAAAATCACCGTCCGCTAGATAATGTAGCGGATAGTGGGGTTTTTTTTAAAAAAGTTAGATCTAGTCCGTCCATCCACCATGGATAGACAGCCAGATCGCGCTGGCAACTTAAATTTCACAACCCATATACATATATATATGTGTGCGTGTGTGTGCGTGTGTGTGCGTGTGTGTGTGTAGAGAGAGAGAAGAGACGGCGTAATAACTATTGAATATCACGAGATTCACTTCAAGTGTGCGGTAGACATCGATAAATATGACTGTTCATTTTACTTTAGGCAAGAATTCCATCTTAGGTGGTGATACTATGAGGGGTAAAATCATGTAATAGGTGTTTAAACATGGAGAAAGAAAAAGGATGGGGGGGGGGGGGGGCTACCTATTCCTGCTGAATGGTGCAGAGCTGTGGCACCCAGTTCACTAGGTATTGAAAAATTGGCACCACACTGAATAAGGTATTTGGCAGTGGTAGTATGTCCTTGCCGAGCAGCATGAAGTACAGGAGTCTCACCTGTAAAGCAAGTGGAGAAACCAAAACATTAGCATGGGCAGACTAATTAAAGCTCGATTGAAACACTTTCCCCCAATAATGCTCACATTATGAATGCAGCCGATTATTTTGAATACTGCAAAGTGAAGGAACAAATTATCGAAACCCATAACCGTAAAGTTTAACCAGCGTGGTCCAGTTATGCATGGGATATAGACCCCGGATAATAAAGCGTGGATGTAGAACTGTAGGATTTATTTTCAATAAAGTATTTTAACAGTTATGGAGACTATGAACAACACGAAGAGAAGTGCTGAAGAGATTTTATGGCAAGCCTATATATGTTAAAGAAGGCTAAAACATTTAGGACAGATACCGAGGGAAAAGAGATACTATATTTGTACCCACTATATATGCTTTTCACATATATAGCCCACTATGCAGGACTAACAATTTCAACCTGATCATGCTTTGCTGGTGTACCATGCGATACAGAGCAATGGAGCTCATTGAAGTTATCATGATTTATCAGCATACAGAACCACTACTCCTTACTAAGGGTCTTATATGCAACTCTATGCACAAGGAGCGGCCAAGTGGGTGAGGCTCCTGCCATTGTCAGGGATAGAGACAGATAGGCAGATTCCGCGTTTGGAACTCAATCAATGGACCAACCTTACCACTATGCTAGGGTCACTCGTCATAAGCTACTCTATGTCAGAGTAATATCATTTCCAATTGGTACCTACTGTAGAGAGTTCAAGAACCTATTCCTACACTAGTCCATATAAATTTCTGACCTGACTTCAAGTTCTTTGTCCTTTGCCACTTTATCCCTGGAACATAAGTTTTCATTAGCTTTTGTTCTCAACAAAAGCTACAGATAAAGTTTCCCTGAAAAATAAGTTTTCCTTAGCTTTTGTTGAGAACTTAAGGCTCTGGTCGAAGCTTACCTGTGTTTACACATACCATAGTTACTCATCAAGAAGAATCCAATAAATCCGGTGGTCTTCTTGTTGAGAACTTAAGGTGGCAGAGAAGGATTGTGTAACTGAACTCAACTAAATCACACATGTATGTAGCTAAATGTTCCTCCATGTAGAAGTCCATGAACAAGGTTGTAATCCCAATTTTCAAACAGGACAATGCAAGCCGTTTTGCACGGCAAATTTTTTGGCTTGCCATTGAAAACTAAACCAAGGCAAAATTAACTCCTCTCCCCTCGTATAGCATTCGTCCTACTCAACGCACATTCATCTGAAAGCACAAAATAAATCATATGCACAACTCATGTGGAATGTAACTCTAGGTTAAGCTTTATAGGTTCAATCTAGCTATGTGTTGGACTAAAATCTAAAATCACACTCCCTCTGTTTCACGGAATTTTCCCCTTGACATTTGCGATAAATTTTAGCACGTGGGAACATCGAACTGAAGTAAAAAAACAATCATAAACCAAACAAGTATCATTCAACAGTTACTACTGAATCGAACCCAAATAGCAATCATGAACAAGTATCTTTTCAACAATGAGAAAATCAAGATTTTTAAATTCGCTAAAAGTCAAAGAGAAAAATTAATGAGACAACTGGAGTATCAAAGGGCAAAACAACTCAAAACTTACCATCTTCATCTTTGGTATCTACATCGAGCTTCAATTCCTCGAGCAAGTACTTGCAAACGTCCGTTTGCCCCTCCCTCGCCGCGAAATGAAGCGCCCCTCGCTTATTGGCGTCCTTAACATCGGCCACAGTTTGCGCTAGCCCCTTTCCGTCGTCAAGTTGCGCCGCCAAATCTAAAAAACCCCCCGAACATTCAACTCTTATAAAAAAAAAAAATTCGAAACAGAAAAATCGCTCGTAAATTTGTAGAGAAAAGTCCAAGCAAGGCTTACTCTTGAAGAGGTCAAGATTTCCGGTACAGGCGGCATTGAGAAACTGTTGAACTTTTTCCCTCGCTGAAATTGGACAACAAATGTTACACAGTCGTGTGATTAGACATGTTAGAGCAAGCGTGTCTGTGTGAGAGAGAGAGAGAAAGAGAGGGATGGAGAGAACCTGCAAGAGCATCAGATGCATCAGGAGCCATGCTGTAGGAGCTCTGCTAAAGCCCTAAAACCCTAAAACCCTAAAACCCCTCCCTCTTCTTGGACAAAAGGAAGCAGAAGGTTTCGAGTTGGACAAAGTTCCTGAAGATTTTCGAAGCTCAAACGGGTTCCAGAATCACCCACGGTGGGTCAGTAAAATATGGTGCTGTAAAAGAATAATGTTGGTATTTTTCGAAAGTTTTTACTTTTTATTATTAAACGCCATTTCATCTCTCTATTTCTTCTCAACTTTGAGAGAGAAAGGTTTGGAGAAAAAGATTTCTAAAAATTTTCTTTCTATTTTTCTTCTTTTCTCTACTCACAAAAACTCTCAGGGTGTGTTTGATAACTCAATTCAGCACTTAAAACTGAAAATTTTCAATGACTTAAAATTAAAATTAAGTGCGTTTGATAACCAACTTTTTCTACCACTTAAAGTAATAAATGATAAGTCAATTAAAGGCCAATATTTTAAGTCACTCATAGCTGACTTATCACTTATCACTGAAAACGCTCAATGATAGGTCATTAAAACATTTAACTCATAAGTGACTAATTTGCCCTCAATAGCTCCTTATTTGCCTCATCTTCTTCCCAATTGTTTCACTGTCTCTTCTTCTTCTTCCTCCAAATTGAGCCGAAGCAGCAATCTCTTCTCACGTACTCTCCAACCACAATTGCAGCTACGTGATTTCTTTGTTTTCTCATGGCGCTTATTATATGGTGTTGCTTAATTTGTGGATGTAATTAGAATTTTCTTAATGCTTATCACTTGTAAGTGAGACGATTAAAAGGTAACATAATTTTACATAAAAAGAATAATTATCATCATGATACCGCCTCAATTAATTTATTGGCAACACCGCCTCTACCACACTACAATCACCATCACAACCATTATTCCCTTTTGCTACCACCACTACGATTCCCAAGACCTAGCCACTACCACGACCATAAGGAAACGCCACCTCCACCACACCATTATCACAGTCACCACGTCCATGTCCGTCAAAATCATATAAATATTCACCACACTACAACCGCTATAGTAACTGCCATGTTGATGCATATCGCTAACACCACAATTATCAACACCACATCTTTACGCACCACTACTGTCACCATTGACACTTTTTCGCCGCCGCCGCTACCAACACGATTTTGGCCAAAAAAAATTATAAAGTACATAAATAAATGCATAATTTTGGTAAAAGGGATAAATTTGTAAATGGAACAATTTTCAGACATTTGTTTCTGGTTTACCAAACAGGTTAACTTATTTTTCAGTAGAAATTCTGTTGCTTAAAATTTTCAGTTTTTCAAATTCAGCGCTTAACGTTTTCAGTACTTAAATTTCAATTTTATCAAACAGCCCCTTAAACTAAGAAAATGAGAACAAAGGAGTCTTTTTCCTTCCATTTCCTTTCTTTTCTCTCTGATTAAAACTCGCAAACGGGGCCTCAATGAAGACAACGCAAGGGAATGTGGATTAATTGCATATAAATTCACGTGCGATAATGTGTGCTACCATTCTCAGGTTTTTGAAACTTCTGATAAAGAAAATCGACAAAGTATGAATAGTATGTTGTATCTCAATAATGTTGTCTTCATTGAGGCTCTGTTTACGAGTTTTGAAATCGTGGATAGTATGCTCGTCCATGTCCTAGCTTGAAATTTGTTAATTCAGAGCCTCTTCTAGGATACTGAAAAGAACGAAAGGAGAAAAGAAGCTTACTCTTTACCTCGTGAAAGCTGCCAAACAATTTTTGTTGAAGCTGAAAATGCTTTGGTTAACCTAACCAAGCTTAGAGTCTGTTATTAAGGGATAGGCTCAAAGAAAGTGTGTTGTATCTCAATAATGTTGCAATATCTTAGTATTGGCACAGAGTTTTGGAAATAAGGAGGTATTTTAACAAATAAATATGCTCTTGTAACCGATTCCTTGTGCGTCTACGTTTCTTCCCAGAAAGTAGTCGTGCTAACCTTGTAACTCTAAAGGAATTTCATATGTTCAATGCAATTCCCTAGATTAAACCCGAAACAAAAAGATTTTTAATTGGAGCCCAATTTCAATTTAAGCAAAATGACTAAGTTTTATTGGATCTATGCTAGAACTTGAATGGAAAAAAGATAACTACGCCCCAAATCTAAGTTGTCATTTCCTATAATTGTTCCAACTCATTAGAAAAATAGAGCATACGGAGTCCAAGTAAGGACATCCACGTTTTTTCAAAAGAAAATCATTTTCTCTTCCTTTTCCTAACATTTTTATTTTCATAATTAGAGCTGCAACTTGGGCGGGCTGGAAATGCCTAAGGGTCAGATCAGGCCTAACGCACTCTTAAAAACTCATGTCAGTGCCCAACCCATATTATCTTTACATGCCTAGTCCATGAAAATTTTGGTGGGCACAAGCTAGATATGAGTAGAGTTGTCAAACGAGCCAGGCTAGCCCGATCCAACCCTAAATTGGCTCGTGCTGGTCCGGCCCTATTGTGAAGAGTGCGCGGCCCTAACCCATAGGACCATGGGCTAGGCCCCATTTTCCCCCAAGAAAATCCAGTCTGGTCCGGCCTAAAGCGTGCCCTTTTTTTATGGCTGGCCCGTTTTTTGGCCCTCTTTCTGGCCCTCTCAAAGCTAGATTTCTCTGAATTGGACTCCACAAACCTATATAATCACAGCAAGTAGTATAATGTTTATTTTCGTGTGAAAGGCTATGCTCGTAGCTTATCAGTTGTAAGGGAACTAAGAACTGGCAGCAACCATGAAGACGAAGACCGTAATCGATCAAAATATTTTTTCTTCATAATTTTGATTTAATTGGACTCTACATATTTGCCATGGCATTATGTTGAAGATCAATAGAAAGGCTGATAAATCTGCATTGGGCATAGCATAAATCAGTTACCCATCCAGGTCAATGATATAGTCAATATACTTTGCGTTGGAATCGTGCTAGAAACGAGCACATCGTTGAATACCAATGCTAAAATTCCAGAAATTACCATCCATAGTACTCAATTTGACGACATTTTACATGTAAACAGCATAGAGGACAAATAAGGGTCAGGCTTGAAAAAGAGGGCTACCTAAAGGCCTATACAGT
This sequence comes from Escallonia rubra, assembly GCA_033065855.1. NCBI lineage: Eukaryota > Viridiplantae > Streptophyta > Magnoliopsida > Escalloniales > Escalloniaceae > Escallonia > Escallonia rubra. Next base: position 43,909 of record JAVXUO010000975.1, on the reverse strand, counting down.
TCTAGAGCCAAAAAGTAGGTGTCTACATAGCCTACCCTTGGTGCTCACCTGGTCATGACGCAGTTAAGCTGCAACAAAGATGCTCATCTAGAGCAAGCATGGAAGCATAATCACATGGCTCTCTCATGCTCAAGACTCTTCTCTATTGCTACATTGTATTGTCTCGATGAACAACTTTTAAGTTCCTACTTGCTCTATAGCTTATGCTATTAGAGCATGAACCCAAGAATGCATATCCTGCTTAATACTTTACACTTCTCCACCAGTTCAAAATACTAATGCCAGTGAAACTAATGATAAACAGTTCACATGGTTAGAAAACCTATCAAAAGCAAGCTTCATGTAGTTTCTAGTTCCTTGGTGGTGTTTGAATCATACAAAATTCTTTATTCTACACAAGTATGATGTAGTTTATCATATCAAAATCTATCTATGATGCAGTCTATCATATTTGACACTAAAAATGAATAAGAAGGATTCTAAAGAAAAATAAATAAATTGGCCCGGGCCTGGCCTAAGCCTGGCCTTAAATATTAGGCCTGGGCTTGGACTGGGCCTAGATATTCTGGTAAGTTGGCCTAGCCTGGCCCGGCTCAGCCCTGTTCCCCACCCTCTGAGCCCAGCCCCGGCCCGTTTTGTCAGTTGGCCCGCTGGGCCCGGGCTGGGCCGGCCCATGACATCTCTAAACATGAGTAACACGGCTTGTCAATTGTTTCATATTAGTTTTTGTTTACTTAATTAAAATGCATATCAACTATCATCCAAGTCTGCTGATTATTCACGAGTTTTTGTTTACTTAATTTTTTAAGCAGATCAATTACCAATGAAATCTAATAATTAATAATAATGAAGAAAAGTATTTTGAAGTCTCAAATAGATTTAGTTACAAACATAAAAACAAAGTTTCAGGAAAAAAACAAAAGAAAAAGCAAAAAACAAGGGTTTCAAAATAATTTTACGAAATCTAGTCTTGTAACAATAACAATAGAGAAAAGGAGAAGTCTTCAGAGGTCGACATATGATTAGAAGATGTTAAAGACTAAAGAAAAAAATCACATATTTTGTTCACGTAAAATTTATGTATGTAATTCATATATTACATAAAAATTCGACGGGTTGGGTTTTACCACTAGCTAGATGGTATTAGAAAAATATTTACCGATGTCCGGCCCAATTTGTTTACGGGCTCCAAATTTTATGCGCGCGTCCATCACGTTCACTATAGTACTACGCCCAAGCCTCTATTTCTACGAGCTGACACAGGTTATCCACGGGTTGCCTAGCCCAAGTTACACCTCTATCCATAATTCCAATTCATCAACAGCTTCTCATGACTTGCAATAGCCACAACACCACCGCCCAAAACTTTAAAGCAAATAAATAATTACCAACTTTGTTCAACATGGGTCTAAGGTGGGAGAAAACTTTAGGGCATCATTACTACGACTAGACAAATTTAATACGCTTGTGATGGCGGGGGATCGTGAGGTAGTGGTGGTTGAAAGAGTAGTGGTGGTGGAGCAGTGGTAGGTGAGATTGTTAGTCTACTAGTATAGTTATTTTTCTAAGGGTGTTTTAGTGGTCGTCCATATCATTTTGATGTTGGTGGCGGGGAGGTAGTGGTTGTGCTGGATTTGGTGGGTTGGGTAACTGGTGTTTTGGTTTGGTCGAGAAAGTGGTGGTTAGTGGTGATAGACAATATCGAGGGACGAAGATGTGCTCATAAAAAGTTATAGCACGCCATGTAAGCCATTCCATATTGACAAGTAACAGTGCATCTATTTCCTCATTATTAGCCTTTTTATAAATATTGTTAGGTCCTCAAGAATCGGATTCTTGATGCATCATTTTATGGGGACAGTGTTATGGAAAGGGTTTTATGGGATGACTATTTTGTATTTCTATTAGGTTGTAGTTGAGTTCTAACTTAGAACTTTTTCTGAGAAAAAAGTCATAGGACCTCGTTAATAATACAAGAAAAATAACTTCATTTGGATTTAACTTCATCATCCTCTCCCTTAGGCCACTAACAAGGCCCACCGCACTTGTACAGTGGGTATAAGTCTTATTTTCTCCCTATTAGCCTTTATGCAAAGACTGTTGGGTCCCAGCTTAATAAAATCAGCTTCTTGAAGCATCATTTTTATAGGCCATGGCAATATGGAGGGGGTTTTAGGAATGGCACTTTTTTACTTTTACTGGTAAAGATTATGGAGGAGGTTTTAAATATTTTCATTTTAGAGAAGTTCTTAGAGAAAGTCAAAAAATAATCTGCACAACGAATCGTGTATAACATCTACATGCAATCGGGTGGTAGTTTGGAATTCGACATAACTAGCCGTAAGCAAGGAAAAGGGTGTAGGGGCTGTAATTAGAGATCAGAAGGTTGCTAATTGCAGCAATGACCAAGTATCAAGGGGGGTTGTCTTACGAATTACATATGGGAGCTATGTGTCCCGCACAATTTAGGAAGGATGCCAATTTTAAAAGTTATGCCAGGCAGGCGCTTACTTGGCGCTTATGAGGACGCGACTTGGCGATAAGTGGACGTCTCCAGAATGTTCTGTAATTCTCTACACTTTGGTTCTTGTACATAGATGGATTTTCTCGAGAGTTAGAAGATAACTTTATAGAGATAGAAGAGAGTTCTAGAGAGTTAGAGGAGAACTATAGAAAGGTAGGGATACATGTAATTATCTAGATATTGTTTGAAAGTATTTTGGATACAAGATAAAGACCGCATGAGCAATATGAATAGCTAAGGCCATCTCTCAGCAAAGGCATCCTTGAAACCTAGAAACCTAAGAATTGTTGTACTCAAGCATTCTCTAAGTTATATAGTGAAAAGCATTCTCTAAGTCGTGTGTCCTTTTGTTCTATAGCTCTAATCGTCACCCAAAACGAGGAGAAAGGTTAACTTAGCATTCTAATGGGGACTTGAATTATTAAGTGTCGCATGGCTACTTAGGAAAGCCATAAAACCGTGACATATAGCTTTGTTGGAAGGTATTGCAAATAAAGTATGTATTGTGGAGTGGCGAGGAAAATGATCTTAATGATGTCAGAATTCTCTTTGAAGAAGCGAAAATACAAATGTCACATTTACTTCAAGAGGAAAAGTCCTCCAAAAGGAAATGGGCAGTCTACAAGCTTGCTGATTGCGTAAATAAAATGAGGAAGGAGACTGACTTGAAGATAGCCAAAAGTTTTATTGCTTCCTGTTGGAGAAAATTCTTAGAGTTTCATCAACAAGATCATGGTGGTTGTACTTGACACACAATCCAAATATAGAACCAGTAACATTCGAAATATAACATTAGTAATATCCACAGATAGCGGTGGTAGCAGTAAGTAAATTCCAGCCAACCACCCAAATTCCTCATCTTCTCCTCTACGCAGCATCAAGTAGTTGAATTTATCTTCACTATAACATATATGATCAAATTAAAACTCTACCATATACGGACTTCCAACTTCAATGTGCCCATTGAATTGGACGGGATAACTGAGCATTAAATTAGAGGGCATTTGGGATGATGTTGCCTCATGTTCCATAGGTGGTGGTGGCATCAGGAGGGGTGACGGATTTTTGTTTTCCTTGTTGCGGAGATCATGGTAAAGAATGAGAGACACATACAATCAAGAAGATAACTGCAACTACTATCCCCCATTTTGGAGAGGCATGTGGTGGTGGTGGTGGTGGTGGAGGAGGGCAAGGTGGGGGTGGAGAGGTGGGGAAATCATGCAAGACATTTTTGAGCAAACGGCTAGTTACTTGCGGGTGTGGGAAATAAAGAGACAATGTCGTCTTTATATGCATGAACTACCTTTTGTGCTTTGCCTAATTTACCCTTATAACTCCTTTCTTTTTACCACTGACAGTTCCTGTAGCTTTGTCCACACAATTTCACCAATTTTTTGTAGATGTATATACGATGTGCAATTTACCTCCTCTAGTGAAAGAAAATTGTACTGAACTTTTTTTCTACAAGTAAAAATTTATTTCCTTATGCGGAAATAGTCTAAGTTAACCGTATTTACTCTTTTTCTTCCTCCTTACAAAGCGTTTTCAACATGCCGCATAAGGGGGTATTGTGAACTTTTACATGTGCTACACTTAGGATGGTGCTACACATTTCGATGTCGCAAAAAGTCATACGCGACACTTTGTTGTGCCTAATAAGTAAGTGTTGTTGAGACGCTCTAAACTATATCCTCACAATGCACTTGTTCATACTTCAAAGGGCCCAAGACATTGATCAATAATTATCAAAAGTAATCAATTACATATTACAACACTCATTAATTGGCCATCAAGTTGAGTACCAAGGTAGCTAGCCACTTTTTGTTTCTATTTTTTGCTTCAGATAAAAATCAGAAGAATATCATTAATACTCATCTACCAATTTCAGAATACATTTTACTACATCCCGCTTTCCGTAGCACCTCTAACACCAACTGTATTCATCCATTGCAACAAAAAGTATGGAAGACCGTAGGCATAACTTCCATTGTAAATGAATATGAATAAAACAAGAACAAAGCGACAAAAAATACATAAAAAGTATTACAAAATAAATTCAAATATATAGATACATTAAGGGTGAATGAAACCTGCCCATCAATTTACTCCTAAGTTGCTTCATCAAGTTCACTACAGGCAGATACCTCAATTCCCCTAACCAATTGTTGGAGCTCTCAGTGATGTTATAAGTGATACTATCACACCTTAGGTTTGGATCAAAACCCAAACCTTATCCAATCTAATAATGGTAGGTTAGCAAGCTAATCATGAGCCTCCCTACTTTGCTCCTTTATTTTTTCCATTGCGTACTTAAGTGTTCTAGCATTATAGGCCCTAGCAGCCATCCAAAAGCTATTTTTCAACAACAAACTAGGGCGCTTAGCCTTGAAATTTTCATACACACATAGCTACAACAGTGCCTATTGTACACATTTAAAAACATATGGTTGATTGCCTCCCCTAAACCCTTCTGCCTATTAGTCATAAATGTCTAAGGCTGTTCATCACTGCCCTCTCCAATTTGGTTCTTCAGATGGTCAAAGAAAAACTCTGAACTATTTTTGTTTTCACTCTCAACTATAGCATATGCTACAGGAAACAAGCCATTGTTCCCATCAATAGAAATGGCAACCACCTCCATAAGTTCCTTTGAGATGGCATAAATCAAATCCTATCCAAGGCCTACACCCTTTTAGGAATCCATTAACCACAGCAGAAAAGGTAACAAACACCTTTTTAAATGAAGGACTAACTGTGAGGTTAAACCTATTATATTGTATATCCCTACTGCTTGAGGGTTTGTCTTCTTCACCATTTCCTTATACATTGGAAGGTTGGCATATGACTTAACATGTACCCCATCTATCTCATCCATTGCCCTTTTCTTAGCCCTATAAAATTGCATTCTACTAGGTTGCACCCCATATTTCATCATTTCTGCAAGCATACTAGCAGTTTTGATGTCTGGATATGATCTAATGGTATCTATGAGCTTCTTGGCAATCCAAGGTGTTGTAGCTTTTGGGATTTTAGCTTCTCTAACACATGTGTAGGCTAGACCAAAAGGCTTAAGCTTAAAAGCAGTTTTATCAGGACATACAAAAGCATGAATTCTCCAAGGGCAGTTTTCTTTTGCACAATGCCCACTTACTTTTATGAAATCACACTTATTCCTGACTAATACAATCCTTTCTTGTATCACACAGTCCTTCAATGCACTTCTAAAAGATAGCTAATCCTCAAATAACATGTCTATCTCAAAAGCAATAGGCTCACAGTTGCCCTTTGAAATACCTTTCCCCTCAAGTGTTCAGTATTATCCTTAACAACATCAACATTAGAGTCACTAGAGTAATTTGGTTAATAGTCATCACTTCCCCTCATAGTCAGGCATATCATCATCAAACTGTGGAACTAATTCATCCCCACCCCATCACCACTTTATCCCTCCACTTCACCACCTGAATCCGCATCACCATTTTCTCTCATTCTAATAGACTCGTCATCACTGCTCACCCTCAAATTACAATTATCTATCTCCTCATCACTATTCAACATAGGCTCACCATTTATCTCATCACTGATCTCATAAAGGCCCCTCATTTTCACACATATGTTCATGTTCACAAGGACCCTCAATTTCTGGGGCCAAATATACCATTGATGGTATTGCCTTCACATCAGACACATAAACATCTATCAGTTCCACACTCTTACTTAACCTAAACATATCCATCAAACTCCTATCATCCATAATGTCATTACACATGTCAGTCTCACCAACTAAAGCACTAATAGTAAGCATTATATTGACACTGCTTGGAGTATCATTAAGTCCCAGATCATACGTGTCACTTAGCAACTCTATGTAATTGTACTTATTTGTATCAAAATTGGGGATAGTGAACTCAAACCTCTTATCATAGTGAACCCTAAGATTATGGAAAAGAGAAGTCATTGCTGAACCTGATATAAGATGAAAGGAAAATATTCCTAAATTTAGAATGACATTTCTAAAGGCTAAATAATGACATGTAAGGGAATAGACTGGAAGCACAATAATATTACAACTATGTTCATCACTAATTAAACTTTTTTTCAGAAAACCCCCAACTTTTCATTACTGCAAGCTACATAACCTATACAGATACGCCAAATCCATGTAGAGAAATGGTCAACTAGACACGATACAACCAATAGTCTTATTTCAATTAAAAAGTCAACTCTACTAAAACCCTAAACATCTTTACATATGCATGATGTCACAGAGGTACTATTAAATTGACAGAGAAAAAATGTTAACCCCAAAATTTGAAATCATGACATGAAATGAAACGACGTGTTGATCAGTGAGAAAATAGGTGTAACAAAAATGTTATATTTTACAACAAAAAAAAAACATATTGGTTCAATAGTGTAGTAAACCCTACACAATGTTCCGTGAATACTATGCAAAGAGATTGATGAAAAACTAACCGATTTCGTGAACAGTGTCTTCCTTCGCCAATCAAGACTTCAATCTGTCACCAACTAGGTTTATTTTATTTTTTTGTGGGTGAAATGAACAAACGGTAAATTAAGAGGGAGAGGAAAGAGAAGAAAGATAAAAGAAGATAGAATTGCACGATCTTCCACTTTGTTTTTTTGCCTCCCAGGGGCAAATCAGGAATTTCAATTTTATTTAGGGCAATCAAGTCTTTTCATTAAAACCGTTATGCATTTCCGTATTCCTTTTGATCAACGGACATAAGTGCACTTTGTACAAACTAATGTACACACCTGTAATTTCACTCTAATCTCAGGGACATCGATATGGTTAACCTAAACATTTAAGAGTCATTAGCATACATTTGGATGCGAAGATATCCGACAATGTCTCTGCGGTGTGACGACCCACTCTAAACTAACCACAGTGCTTCATCTCCCTTAATAGAACTAGTTTAGTAAGTGCAAACTCTCACATAGAGCTAATGGTATCATACACATAAAGCATGGCATTGCAGAGAATGATGCACAAGAAAGGATTGTCACCTCAAGGTTTGAGACAACAAGATTCAAGAATCCGTTAAAAGCTTAGGAAAGACATAAATACGAGTTTCTTTGGGAAGATGAGTCTTCTTGGGATATGTGAAGATGGTTTCTTTGATGTAAGCATAATATTGTACCGTATATAGTTTTTCTTTTATACGGTTGTTTTAGCTTGGTTCACGTCATTTCTTATTCATGCATTGCCTGTGTTAGATTCCTCTCGGGCATGGCTTTGATTTTTGAAGGTGAAGTCATAGACAGCTTCTCTCAATTCACAGCCTGGGAGAGAAACCAGAGTAATTTCTTGATAGCGTTTGTACCTTCGTTCATTTATCTCAAGAAACATATTTGATTATTGTACGGTACAAATAAAAAGAAACACAGATACTTGTGCTTTAGCTCGTACTATAATTATTGGTCTATTGCACTTTACTCCCCGTGTTTACAACTTTTGCAAAACAATTTCCCCTACCCCCATCTTCTCTCTCTCATTCTCTCATATGGACTTCGTGCGCGAGTCTTTGACCAGCTTCCTGAGCGATTAAGCGTGCGATTAGAAGAGAGTTCTGTGTGACCTCTTCTTCTCTTTCCCTCCGTCTCAGTTCTTGGGTTATCTTTCTCTTTGGTTTTCATTTACTGCTTTCCTTCTGCTATTCCTATGTCAATCTTAAGTGTACAATCTTCCAACCTGGATGAAGTTCCTATTTTGGAACGCTGTGGCAATTTTGTTCTGGTGGATCAGGACCAGCTTAATGCCCAAATAGTGAAGTGGAGGAACACTTTACTGGGCAAGTTCATCGATCGTAGGGGAAATTTTTGCTTCCTTTTGTTCACAATATTGGCAGCTGCTTGGTAATGTGGAAGTGGAAGCTGTGGGTTTTTATTTTGCAGTTCATTTCTCTGATCCTATTGACGCCTTCTAACTGAAAATCCTTGGAACATAAATAGTGCATTGCTTGTTCTCAATAGGTGGATCCCTTTTCAGAATGTTCTTTATGTAGATTCTTCTACAGGTCCGATTAAATGCTTTGCCTGTGGAGTAGTTCTCTCAGGAATTTGCACTAAAATTTGGTGCTTACAAGACAAACATATGAAAACAGATAGCAACATTATGGCCGGCAATTTAGGGACTTGGAATTAACAAAACAATTGGCCCAGAAAATCAAACATGTACACGGAGAGATTGACGACATAGGAATTCCAATCTGACCAGGCCACCGGCGATGGGCCGGAAGAGAGGGCGTCCCAGATAGTGGGCAATGCGCGCTCCTCGCCATGATCGCCAAGTGTCGTGCACGCTCGTTGCAGCCGGTTGACCAGGGAGATGAGGTTCTTCTTGTGTCCAAGTCGGGAATCGGAGTGTAAAAACGTGTAAATCTCATGAAACAGTTTTGTCATTAGCCCTTTTTTTAATGAGTTATACTGTTAAGTTTGTTCATCTCGAACTCGTTAATAGCTGTGACATATCTAGGCACCAAAGGTTATGAATTTCACATAATAAGTTGAGTCCTAAATAATATGCTTATGAAAATCTTGAAACGAAATCATAGAAGATCATTTATAATTTTTTTTAAGAATATTTTTTGTATCATTTGAAAGTCAACTCTGTATGGTAATACGGTATGTGACACGTCAATGCTCAGAGACCAACGTGGTGCATGTTCATTGGATGCTTTGATGAGGATTTACGGACCAATTTTTCACTGGCATAAATAAATCTTGGACTGCTGTAAGAACCCCCTTGATGACTTGATCTATCTTCCCCTGTTTCTACATCTCTTCCCTCCTCTCTGACAAACCTCAGCTCTCCAACATCTCTCTCATTTCTTGATCTCGATTCAATCTCGTCTCTCTCCCACCTCTTGTTCTCCCAGTTGCTCTGACTTGCTTATACACCCCAAATACCGCAAATGAACTCCGTTTTTTCTCCCCCTTCCCCGGCAGCATCCTCATCTTCATCATCTCACTCATCAATCACCACCCATTCCTTTGCATCCTCTACAGATTCATCCTTGTCAGTAGCACCATCCAGCTCCCACTATCTCTCGCCATCTTCATCTCCCACGCGTTGCCAAGGCCTCAACCTTCTTGTCAAGGCAATTCACCATGTCACGGCCGGATCAGTCGTGGGCGTCCCGTATATACAGAGGAGAGTCATTAGAAGAAGGAGGGCAGCTATGAGATTCAACAATCTCATCATAACCGAGGTATTTAGGGAACAAGGAGGGAGAGGAGAAAAGGAGACAAAAACGAAAAGGGAGAAGAGAGCAATGGCATTGCCATCCAAGTACCAAGATTCTGTTCTTCAGCCATGGAAGACACGCAGCCGGCGGCATAGATCGATCAAGATCGGTGAGGAAACGGGTTAATCCGCTTACAGATTTGGGTTTCTGGGTTATGGGTTTTGTACTATTTTTTATCAGATTCATATATTTATTGTCTTCTCATCTGTTCTGGGTATTGATTGTCCGATTCAGAATCTCTATTCTTGATTCAGTTTTTGTCTTGAGGTTCTCAAGCTCAACTGGAAATACTGGTTATTTTCGGATTTGGGATTAGCATCAGCTTAAGATCTTTAGATATGGGCTTCAGAAATATGAAGTTCGATCACCATTATTGGAGTGATCAGGCAGTTGGTACTAGAGGTCATACTGTAGTTGACCTATCTTTGCTAGTGTAAATTGGTGTAACTTGTGAGGAGGTACTTCAAGTTTCTTCAATACAGTTAAACTTTTCTTCTCTTTTGGGGTTTGAATTGCTTAGCAGTAGGTTACATTTGTTTCAGAATGCATTACCTGTGGCACTACTTCTATTGTTTTAACTAGGACATGAGAAAGTTGAATGATGACATATGAACTAGTCACTACCTCTTTAATCCAGTTCTAGCTCTTGGTTCTGGGTTTCATGAGCTAAGTAGATTGGACACTGGCACAATGCCCATTTCAGTCTCTAGCTCCCAGGTACAGGGAAATTGATTACAGTGAATTTTGTACTTCTAGTTTCTCTCCTCTGTCACCAATTAGTCACCAGGTAGTACGAGGAACGGTCTCTAAAGGAACTGCGTTGGCCAAGTTCGTCCATAAGGTAGAATCGCCGCAGTCTTAGCAACCAACGGGCGCTGTGAGGACTCCTAGAGGCAAACATCACCTCTGCAATTGTCCCCGAGCTGCAGAGAATCTGAATTCCACCGAGTAATGGTTTGATACGGTTTGGCTTCGACGGGGGGAGATTTTTTGTGGCCCCGTGCATTAATTTCTAGGAGAAGATCACGTTTGTTTCGAGTTATGGTAAATGTGACTTTACTATTATTTGCAGCACTCGAGATGACAAACTACTGCAAAAGAAGTTTGATGATACATAGCACGTCAAGTTCCTCCTGCATACGCCCAGTTTGAGTTTCAAAATGCGATCCAGCTCTGGTTCTTGGTTCTGGCAGGAGATTTGCCCCGCATTGAAATTTTTGGACTACGCATTTGACACCAATTTGACTTGGTTTGAAAAAGCTCTAATGCAATATTTGAGCTATGGTGTGGTCAAGTGCTTCATCTTTTTCTTGGTTTTAAGAGGCTTCCTTCGAAACCAGAGGCAAAATCAATGCCGTGAAGGAGGAGAGAACAATGGCATTGTCATCTGAGTACCAAGAATCGCAACCGGCCGCGTAGATCGACCAAGTTTGGTGGGGAAGAAGGTTTAAGAGGCTTCGTTTTCAAGGGTTTGTGCTAGGGATGGCAATGGGGCGGGTCGGATGCGGATCTTATTAAATCCGAACCCGCCCCGCTAGTTCAGAGACCCCACTCCGCCCCGCCCCGCCCCGGCACCGGGTCAAAAGCATGGTATACCATCCCCGATCCTAAGGTAATTTAGGAGCCCCGACCCCGCCCCGATCTTTCCTTACTCTGGGCCACAACCAGTCTGAGACAGAAGAAGAAAGGCATAATTACTCTTGAGCACCGCCGGCAAATCCTACCGACGGCACAACAGCCGGCACACATACCATTATCACCCATCACAAGAGAGAATTCAACAAAAAAAAGTAAACAGGGACATAATTCAAAAAAAATGCCGGCCCAGCGCCTCGTCGTCGCCTATTCGCCACTCCGATCGCATCGCCTCGTCGCAGAGGCCGCAGATCCAGCGCCCCTTGAAGCTCTCACGGACGCGACGTATCCGTAGCTGTCGCACTTGGCAAACTCGGGCCACAACGAGTTGCGCCGTATCTGCTGTTGCGTCGTCGCCGTTCGGCGTAGCTGCAGCAGGAGCTTCAGTGGTGGACTAGAGATCGGTTATCGGCAGAGAGAAGGTGACGTTAGGTGGTTGGTCCATGGAGGCCATGGCCGTTCGGCGTATGAGCTTTGAGAGAACACAGAGAATTGAGAGAAGATGGGGGCGGCAGAGAAGAGAGGCTGAGAAAGAGAAGGGTTTTGTCCACTATTTATATTATGAGATGGATGGCTGAGATTGCCTAGATCTAGGGTTAGGATAAAAACTAAACATAAAATATATACAGGGCGCGGGGCGGGGCGGGGCGGGGCGGGGCGCGGGGCGGTTAAACTAAATACCAAACCCGCCCCGTACCCGCTGCGGGTTTAAATTTTAAATACCATACCCGCCCCACGCCCCGGTCAAAGTCAAAATAACCCGCCCCTATCGGGGCGGGGCGGGGCGGATATCCGCGGGTACGGCTTTTTTTGCCATCCCTAGTTTGTGCTATTTTTGGTCTTCAAATGATCAGATTCAAACAATTGATGTAGTCATTTTGTGGCTACTAAATATTTTATTCAACATCTTTGTTCTTTGTTTGGTATTGGCTTTTACCTCTCATAGGATCACGATCTTATGTGATAAGGTACTTCTTCCGTAACAGCTTTAGCAATAAGAGATTGTTGCTAAAACTGTTTTACCACTATGAATACGTAAGTAATATATGCCATGTTAAGTGTATTTAAGTCATTTTACATAAATTTATATCAAATTCGTCTAAGAAGCGTAGTTAGTAAGTGGATAGTAGTTTAATACATCTGTTTTTAGTAGAAGAGAAAAAATAGCACGTCATGAATAATACAAGGGGGCAAGTGCAAATTTTTATGTTTATGAAAGGGCCATCCTATCCCGGGCCCAATGGGCTAAGAAGTAAAGCGGGTCGGGCAGGGCCTGGGCCCGAAAAAAAGGGCCTGGCTTGGGCCGGTCTCCCTCAAGAATATGAGAGCCCAAGCCTTAGTTCCAGTCCTTCGCCCAAAATTCAGAACCTAAAAGTTATTTTTTTAAAATTTTTTTTTTTAATCTTTTTAATTTTACAATAAAGTCAAATATATGATAAATTTATTTAGAGGTCCTCTTCCTTTAACCCGGACTTGCGATTGGCTACTTGTAAACAAACATGCAAGTTACCTTTTTTTTTAAGTATATAAAAAATTAATTGTTAACAAAAATTGACGCACGAAATTACCTAGTCACATGGAAGATCTTCAACTTTATCACTGCTATTTTTCCTATCATCAATTGATTTGTTTTGCTCCCGGTATTTAGCATCATTATAATCCTTTCAGCAAATACATAACTCCAATGATTTGAGACTAAGACGACTCATCTTGTCATCCAACACCTCTCGCTCGCTGAATAACAGGACTCTGAAGCAACGGTATAAGCTTCCGCGTTAGTACATCACAGACAATTCGAGAAAAAAATGCTATAATTTTTTTCATCTTGCTTCCAAAATGTTAATCAATCAAACTTTTCTTGCTCGTCTAATGACAGTGAAGCATAATGGTTAGCATTTGCATATAAACCACTTCCACTGAAAGAGGAAAATTAAGACGAACTTGTTGAAGTTTCTTACACTCTTACATATTTTGCAACTACATTTTCAATACCCTTCAGATACGTCGCATAATATTTGACCGCTCGATAATGTACCGCACATGCCAGTAGAACTTCAATAGGTTATTACAGAGTTGTTCAAACGATGTACTTAGGGAAGTTGTAAGCGTGCTTGTCGCAGTTGAACCATAGCCCATTTTTTACCGATTTCTGAAATTGAATAATCTACACCATGCAATTTGAACCTAGGATAACAGACAATACCTCTTAATATATATTATATTTAATTAGGGATGACAATGGGACGGGTCGAATGCGGGTTTCATAAGATCCACACCGGCCTGCCATACCAAACATGTGATTTCGCCCCGCCCCGCCCCGCAATCGGGGTTTGGAGATGGTGATACCATCCCCGATCCTATGGGCTTTCACGTAACTCGACCCCGATCCAATCCGATCCGCACTACCATTATAGATCACTAGAATCACCTTCCCTTCGCCGATGAGAACCTCCTGCTCAACACATAGTACAACAAACGCTACCGTCGTTAGAATCTAATTTTTGGCAGCACTCCTTTTGGGCATCTACTAGACCATGAAAGTATGCCCTCTGTATCCTATTCCAACGCCTGCAAGCGAGAAGAAGAAAGCTCAATCACGTTATGCCCAACCCAAAGGAAATGAGAAGATGTAATGGAATTTACAAGAAGGAATGAAAGAATTGAAGATTAGACTATACTTGGGCATGTCAATCACTCCAAAGTAACTAATTATTGTAATATGTGTATTCATTACTTAAATGAATTCTTGGGCTTTGGACCTTTTGTTGGAAGAAAATGGAAAATGATGCCTTGTGTGAATAGGATCCATGGTGGACGCAAGCTACATGGATGCATGATCCTTGGTTAAATTGCAAACAGAAATGGGGAGAAAGAGACATATTACAGTAGCCAAGGACATGGACGGGGGTGCCGCGACTTATGGAGAAGGAGATAAAATGGGGAGAAAGAAGAAAGGGTTAGGGTGCGGCGGCTGAAATTAAATCTTGACTAGGATTTAATGTGTAGCGGGTATGGCCGGGTCGGATAGTGGGACATATACACTTAAAACCATACCCGCCCATATCCGCTGCGGATTATGAAAAAGACCCATAACTGCTCCATAACCCGGTCATAGTAAAAAAAAATCCCATCGGATATCTACCGGGTACGGATCCAATTGCCATCCCTATATTTAATGTCTATTTTGCCCACTATCTCGGTAAACATTCTTATTTATCTCCATCTATCTTTAACTTTGTGTCATTTTAAGTATTTCTAGTACAACAATAGAGGATGTGAGATAGTACGTATCGGACAATAGAAGGGTAGACGTATGAAGTACCTCCAAAGGTATGCAGCTAACTGCCATTCATCTTAGTTGGCAAGCCTTGTGCAAACTTGGTTAGGAGGCAGTGTATATAAACTTGTTTGTACACCATAACATGTAAAAGCATATGACATATAGAGTTCTATTTGTGCTGAATATCTATAATACGTCTGTTACGAGACATATTATATTAAGTATGCAAAGCTTTAAGTTCTTATATTCTCGGGCCCTATGTTTTAATATAAATAACCATACCCCTTAATTTGGAAATAATTGGTCCTAGAGCAGCTAATCATCTTGAACAACTAAATTAATCATATGGCAAACGCATTGAACATGAAATTTTTTTCCATCTATTACAAGTTTGAGGATTAATTTTACGCACCACCTTGTACTTAGGGGTCACTTGAACCCAGCATCTTGTGGTTCTAATTTTGCCACCCAACACCAAAAATTTGAATATCTTGGTTTTCAGCACCAAATGACAGTCAAGATGGCTTTTGGCCACACATTTGTTACCTTTTTAGGGACAAAATGGTCTCTTTGCCAGTGAAATCCACCTGCCATCCTAGTCACCAACTATACACATGAATATCCTCCACGTCATTTCCCACAAAAGCAATAATTCTCTTATCTCTCTCTCTCTCCCTCTCTCTCCCCCCCCCCCCTCCCAATTAACCCATTTTCCCAGTTTATCACCCAGCCAACCACTGCATCCCATCACCACATGCCACTGTAACCCACCATAACCAACCACCATTCTCCTCTCTTCCCACCACTGTCACGCACCATAAATCGCCCCACCAAGCGCCGACCTAGATTTGTAGATCCCCACCACTCCGCTGCAAATCCTGCAGTAGTAATCAAATCTTTCTTTGATTACTAGATTAGTCGCTGAAGACTACAACCTAGCTGTGCCAACCAAGGTCAGCCACCAAAGAGCCCCACCAACCTTCACTGTCATCACCGAGAAAATGGCCCTGGACCCACGATCGTGGGTTCTCATAGAAAGTTCACCATGGAGTTTCACCACCGCAAAGCCATAAAAAATAAAAAATAAAAAATAAAACGGGAGCTGTGCCGCCAGATCCACAACTACCACTTGACCACCATTGCAGGTGAAAAATCCAACACCGTCACTAAACCCAATTTGGGTCCAAAATGCAGATTTGGAAGTGATTCTAATTGATGCAGAGGTAAAAGGGATGTGAGATCGAGGGTGGGAGGGACATGTTAGGCTAGGTAAAGATGGCGAGAGGAGACATTAGATGCCAGAGATGGCGGCAGTGCTAGAGGTGGGTTCTTGGTGCTAATGGTGGTGCGGGGAATTACGAGAGAGAGAGAGAGAGAGAGGGAAATGGCGTGAATGGCTTAGAGGGTTTTGCCCCTAAAAAATTAACAAACGCCTGGTCAAATGTCATTTTGACCGCCAATTTGGTTCTTGATACCAAGATTTTTGAATTTTTAGTGCTGGATGCCAAAATTAGAACCACGGGGTGCTAGATACAATTGGCCCCTGAGTATGAGGAGGTGAGTAAAATTAATCCCAAGTTTGAGGATCAGCTTTAACAATTCACGAGTAGCATTATTATTGGAACCATTATCAAGACTAACACTCATTATCTTGTGAGTTATATTGAAGGTGTTACATACTCGGATTATAATGTCTACAACATGTGTCGCATCATGTGGATTTGGAAATATTTCAAAAGTAATGATTTTCTTGTGCATAACTCAATCAGAATCAATCAGATGTGCCGTCACATAAGAATAATTAAGGATAATATAAGGAATTCTTCAAATATCAGACTTAAGACTAACTTTACCATAAAAAATTTCAAAATAATCAATTAAGCATTGTTTAACTGTATAATATTTTTTAAGTGCATCAGACCTTGTAGCATTTCTATGAACCTTTTTATACAACGGTTACACATAAGTATTCATATATCTAGTACGTTTTTCATTGTGCACAACAAATTCAGCAACATCGTCTCTTTGTCCTCCCTGGATATAAATAAATAACTTATCATCAATAAATAATTGAGTTTGACTCTCATCCAGATGGCCTTGTGAAGATGCACAAGGCCTCCAATGCCTATTAAGATGAGAATTACCACTACCACAAGTAAAATATTTTAAACAATACTTACATTGAGTTTTGGATACGCCATCAAGTATAACCTTTGTAAAATACTTCCAACACTTAGCTTTGAGCTTTCTTTTTGCCTTTTTGGACTTCTGGAGGACTTGAGGCATGATTGTTCGGTTTTTCGTCTCCCTGAGCACTCATTTGGTTGAAAACTGGGCGTAGGAATATTATTGTCGCCAATCAAGCTTTGTTTTGACTAAAATGTTATTGATATTGTGAAGGTATATATTGAAAATTAAGAATGTTTTAATGAAAGGCCAAAAGATTTTGAGTGTCTATACCCACTGTTGATTGCTCTTGAGGTTGTTGTGCTGCTCATTGTGCTGGACGTTATTCGCCTACGTGATTTTGATAGTCTTAAACTAGACAATTTTTTTTAAAATGTTCGAGAGTGATAACAAACAAAACTTATAAAACTAATTAAATAGTAAAGGAATAAAAGTACTAAATAATACTGTTTAGCCAAGAGACAAAGACTAATAATTAAAGAGCTTTTAAGTCGAAAAATTGAGAGAGTTAATGCTTAGTAACAAATAAGAATGCAGAAGAAAACTTGTTGAGTATATATAAGAGAAAGTTGTGAATTGGTGTGAAAAATGTGAAAATAATGAATCAATTTATAGAATTTTCAAAACTCACGAAAGGTCAAAATATCCCTAAAAACTAGCTTTTTATAGTTGTTGGGAGGGTAAATATTTAAAAGCGTATAAAATAGTTGGTAGAATAAGGTTGAACGAAAATAACCCTCAAACAAGCCGTTATACAACTGTTGGAGATGTAAAAGTATAATTTTTTAAAAATCTGGCCATTGGAGGGAATCTGAAAATTAGAATTTAAATGAAACGGGCCTGACCCGTTCTTTGAACGGGTTGGACTCGAGCCGGAGTTGGATAACGGACCGGATTTGGTCTCAAAACGCGTCGGGCTTGGGCGGGTTTGGGGGAAAAAGAGAGCCCTTCCCCGGTTTATCGCCCTAAGCCTTTTGGACCCGAACATGCACTGTTCATCCAACGGGCCGGGCAGGCTTTTTCGGGGGTTGCCAAATGAGGACCCGACCCATATGACACCTCTAATGATGCTCTGTAGTATCTAAAAAACAAAACCTTCATAAAATTGTTGTCAAAACAACGCAAATCGGAGAAGAGTTGCAAAATGAAGGCTTCTCTTCCACACTCTATCTTCTCAGAGATCAAAGCTCCCCATAAACAATCAACAATTCATTGATCAGTCAATGCCTCATCTTTAATAAGTTCATCTCCAACCGAAGACTCAATGAGCATGCCATGATTAACTTGACTTATCCATATCTATATTGTATATAAAGAGAATGAATTTTTTAATGCAACGCCTCTTTTGATGTTACATAACCATCTGATTAAATTAGAGTAAATTGCACCAATGACCACCGAACTATGACTCCTTTTTTACTTAAGTCACCCAACTTTTTTTTGTGCCATTTTGGCCACTGAACTCTGAAATATGTCAAATTTGACCGTTCCGTTAGATACGGTTAAATTTTCTTCGTTAAGTGGTCACATGATGCGCACATGGGGCATCACAAGAGGGGCAAAACAGTCACTTCATTTCTCTCTCTTTCTCACAACAGATCTGGTCTTCCCTTTTCATTTTCATCACAACAGATCTGGTCTTCCCTCTTCCTCATTTTCTTAACAAACAGATCTGGGCGTCTTGGAGGTCGGCGTAGGCATGGTGGCAGTCGTCGTCACGGGCTTGGGGGATGGGTCGTCGTCGTGTGTTTGGCAGAGCTCCAAGATCTTGTCGTCATCGTCGCGGGCTTGGCAGAGCTCCACGGTCGTTGTCGCGGGCTTGGAAGAGCTCCAAGGTGGTCGTCGTCATCGCGGGCTTGGAGGATGGGTCATCGTCCTCGTCGCGGGGTGGTGGTGTTGTACTGTGGTGGCAGATTGGATGGTGTTTGCGGCGGGGCTTGGGTGTATTTGTTGTATAACTCGCAGGAAAGTTCCTCGCCATTGTTGGAATGAGTTGGGTAATCGGGAATAGGGTTATATATTCTGGGCATTGTGTGGATCAAACCGTTTGAATTTGTCTCGTTGTATTGCGTACCAAAAGGGTTTTATTGTTCTTGATTGTATGAGAGCTAAGCAGGGATTGGGAGATACGGAGAAGAGGAGCGAGTGGCCAAGAGCAAAAGGAGCTGAATTCAGTCTAGGACAAGATGAGAGTTGCATGTTACTTCAAATTTTGCTTGCAATTCAGGGTGATTTGATTTTCTTGAAAATTTTGCTTCTTCCCCACTTGAGGCCAGCCACATGAAATGGTGGATCTCTGTGTGAGAAGGAAAGAGAGAAAAAAGAGAGATTTTGTGAGAATTGACGGTTTTGCCCCTGCTTTGAAGGATCATGTGAGCGGCACATGACCCTTTAACGGAGAAAACTTAACACCGGCTAACAGAGTGGTCAAATCGGACAGATTTAAGAGTCTAGTGGCCAAAATGGCACGAAATAAAGTTTGGTGACTTAAGTGAAAAATTGGTCATAGTTCAGTGGCCCTTGGTGCAATTTACTCATTAAATTATGACACTTGACAACCTAATATTTTAAAGGGTAAATTACACTAAACACCCCTGAGGTTTTACGTAATTACACTCCACTACCGCTATCTTTAAAAATTACACTCAGCTCAAAAAGTAACTTTTTCTCTTACGGTGTTAATGGTGCAATGCAAAAAGACAGGAATGCCCCTCAGACTGTTTTCTTGGAATTTTGGAGGGAAAACGTGTTTTTGGGATTCCCCTGTTTCTGCCTTCTTCATTTCTCCCCCTGAGCCCCACGACCCCATGACTTGAGGCCCGGACACAAGAGGCTTCTGCTGTATAACAAGGTTCCAGCCGCCTTGCTGATAACTGTTGCAGGAAGCTGCTGCGGATCCCCAACAAGAACACAGCGTGCTGCACCAAGAGCAAGGGGAGGAAGTACTGCTACTTCGCTGGCCTGGGCTGCTTCATCAATCACAACCATATCAAAGCCATGAGTAAGACGAGAGAACAACTTACGACCGCTGCTTGACACAGTAGTAAAAACGACCTCAGCCTCATTAGCAAAGCTAGCCTCTAGACTGGCACGAGCTTCCTCCAAATTGAAGTTGCTACCTGCACGAAACCTGCCCTCCAAAATGAGAAGGCGAGACATCTCCACTAGAACTTTATCCCTGTTTTCAACCACCGCAGCAAGGTTTTGTAGCAAAGTGTCCCTACTCTGATCCCGAGCCACAAGAATGTCTGGGTCAACACCAACAGATCCTTGGGCACGACCAGCAGCAGCTGTAACATTAAGTTCTCTCTGCAGGCAAGCCATCTGCTGAGACAAATGAGCTTCACGACCTCTTAACTGGTGCATCCATCCATATATTTCATCACGATTCTTCACCAAAAGCTGTTCAGTTCTACGCTCAACAGACACTGCCTGGGCAGCACGTGTTTGGGAATCAACCCCAACACGGGCCACATCAGGCCTGTAAACCTTCATCTCACCATCTATAAACCCCCGATCAAGAACACGTGTAAGTAGCTCATCAGTTGCTGCATTTGAAGGAGCACAAACTAGCAGCCTAGGCTTTGGACAAAGTTTTGGAAGAGTTCGAAACAGATTCTGGTCCATGCTTTGGAGCACTTCGTCTATGGATCCAGTGGCAACAGTGTCTGAGTTACTCTCATTAGCTTGCTTGTAGCTTTCAGGTGCTAATTTCTTGAGCAAAGCAGTGTAGTAATGTTGATACTGAACCAGGTGGATAACGTTCAGCATTCCCCAGACTGTGTGTGTCTTACCTGTTCCAGGAGGCCCCTGGACTAGAGTGAAAGGCCATGGATCTTGCCTCTTTGTCATCCCATTAGTTGTACCAGCAGCTGTATGCATTGCAGCCCACTGAATTGCTCCTAGCTGGGGTCCATTAAAGGTTCTATGTAGGTGATCAACAAAGTTCGGAATGAAGCATTCTGGCATCGCAGGGGGCTGTTCTTCGTACTTTGGGAAGTGTTCTGGGCTGGGTTGAAGGATTGCAGTTTGCATCTACAAAAAAGAAAAAGTATTATTCCTCTGTTCATATAAGCATTGTAAATGGACTTGATCTTTACCTTTTTCTAGAATTACCTGAGAATTGAGGCGACGAAATGCATGCAAAGTAACGTATTCTCTTTGGGTAGTCGCAAGTGAGCCAAGCACAGTTAAAAACCAGATCCCCTTGGGGTGTAGTTTCCTCAGGATATGATCATCGTCAACCTTGCTGAGAAATTCATTAAAGGAGAAAAATCTTCATGAGTGTAACCAATAACTCCTAACATGGAAATTGGCAAACATCAACTCACCCGTTAGGATCATAAGAGTCCCCAACATAGAAATGAAGGATAGCCCCAGGAGGATCACGAGTATCAACTGGCATATGCCGCCTCACTGTTCCAGCCACACGTCCACAGACCTCAGGCTCATCATCATCTTCAACTGCAGAAGCATTGATCCTCTTGCTTCGAACTGCTTTAGTAAAACAAGTTAAGATCCACATATTTAAGCTAAAAACACTTTATTTCACATGACAAACCTGATCCAGGCCTTGGGGATGAAAGAACTGCAACATCACCCTCCTTAAATGTCCATTTGCACTCATTTGCTGGAAGAACGATTATATCATACCATCCTGACACCATATACGAAAATGAGAAAACAAAGCACCAAAAAGAAATGCCCTCCTTGTTTGAGTAAAGGACAAAGGGGGGGTATTTTGGGTATGAAAATTGCATAAAGTGATGTGTCAGGGAATCTTTTCACGGAGTTGGGCTTGCCGTTAAATGTGTGTAGTTGTGTGTAATGCGGGTACAAACCTCGGGGGGACGGAGTGTAATTTTTAAAGATAGCGGTAGTGGAGTGTAATTACGTAAAACCTCAGGGGTGTTTAGTGTAATTTACCCTATTTTAAATAGCAAGTCACTACTTATAAGAATATGTTTGGTCTTCACAATTTAAAATATATTATTAAAAATATATTCTAAAGGCCAAATCTGATATTAATTAAAATTTCATATGACTAACTTCATCTTTATACACGCATGTCGTGTGTTGAATAAAACAGTACTTGAAAGTACACAAGCGGCTGAATATTTATGTCACGATAGCTAGTACTTACTTTTATGCTATTTCCATGAATACGATTGAGATTTTTGGAAGGCCTCGAACAAACGAAAGATTTTTATGACAGCCAAGAAAAAAGAAAAAGGAAAAGAACAATGTGAAAGAATGACATTCAGTCCTCACGAGTTGGGCTTCCTTCAGATTGTTGTGTGGCAATGAGCGGGAGATGTGACCCTTGGGCCTGAAGAAGGGGAAGCTTGGAGAGGTTTGGGACTTTCAAGATGTGCTCGGATTTGGTGAAATGTTGGAGTATTATTATTGAATTTGTCACTTATTCAAAGGTTTTTATGTGGATTCTGGCTTGAAACCCACTCCATGGCTATGGTTTCTTGGGTGGCGATTCACCAGGGGTTTCTCATGATTTATGGAAGAAGCACCCAAAAATTCAGATTTCGCAGTTGTTTACCAAAATCAATGGATGTAGCCGGTAAAGATGAATCTCGACCTTAGTTGCACAAAGCTTGGGTGGGAGCGGGGAGCGGGTGCGGGTGCGAGGTTCCGAAGCGGGAGCGCGAGTAGTATAGTGGGTTTTTAGGTGGGAGCGGGAACCGGTGCGAGAGTCAGGAGCGAGGTTCTGGGGCGAGAGCGTCACCAGAATTGGAGAATCTTGCTACTAAGATCTCGACAGTTGAATTTTTATTACCATTACCATTACCAGACCTCTGGTGATCCTTTCTTTTGAATGTTTTCCACATTTGGTTATTCTTATTTATTATTATGACATTGGTTTGAATTTGGATTATCTTTGTTCATTTGACATGTTGTCTCATTTATCTTTAATCCTGTTGCCGCTTTACGTTCTCAATACGTACCCAATTCCACTTTCGTTGTTTGACTGTTTGAGATAGGGGGAGCTACGTATTATATGTGCATGTTTGCAGTGGGAGCTATATGTCTGTTGTCCATTCATGCTTGTTAGTGTCATATAGATTATATATTTGAGATAGTATTGTCTTCGTAAATAATGGGAAAAAGGTTAACTCTGTGTTTTGGATTACAACAAATTATATATGGCGGAATGACTTTCTTTTAACAAGGTTATTAGAGTCAGGTTAAGGGTTCGAGTCGCCGGGGTGTCTTTTAGGGGAGGTATAGTTGGTAGATAAAAGGCTGGCCGCCGCATCCATCAATTCCCTCGTGTGCTCAAGTACGTGCAATTGCTGCTGCATAAGAGGTAGAAAGAAATAGAATTACGCCCTTACTGACATCGATTACTTTTATGCACTATGTAGTAGGCGATTGAACATATAACTTGCAATAATTTCTTGTCAGCTAATAATTCACTAAGGATATTTTTGATTGTGTTTGTGCCTATCCAAAATTTCAATTCATTCAACTCGTGGGAAAGCTTAGGATTGTCAAGCTTTGCAGCTTTAAGGTTGTCTAAACTTAATCATTTGTGTGTGCATAGCACCAAGAGAATTTTATGCTAGCTATCTCTTGACCCAACGATAGATCATAATAGTTAATTATATAGCTCTTACGTGAAGGACCTCCGTGAAGAGGGTTCTTGCAAGGGACTTATTTAAATAGGTGGATGTAGATTTGAAGATAGTCAAGCCTAATTATCAAAGTCATCGTCTTAAGTATCACTAAACACCATATCTTTACCTCAATGTCCTATAATTTGTCATGATATTGTTCATGTAGCATGTTATTATTACTTGGGACTAAGTAGATGATTTGTTGTAGTTGTCTTTGTCCTCAGGTTTCACCCGGAACGTTGATTTTTTCGGGAGATGTCAATTTGTTAGATTATGAATTATCCCCATTCATGTACCTTTTTGGGTACGAACGAGTGAGGCATCTTGGATCATCGACGTGATCGTGGTAAAAGAACCATGATCGGGCAATCTAGCGCACCAGATAGTCGGGCTCGGGCGCAATGTTGAGCTATAAATCCTAAGAAAACGGGTTTAAAAATTTTAAGTTTTTGTTTTTGTTTGCCTTTGTCCCTTTAAGAGTTGTCCAGATTTTACTTTATTTTTAATTGAAAACCCATCTCCAATATGAATCAAATATCAAGTCCCTTGTATCAAAAATCGTATATCTGCGATATGTGGTGAAGTCGTTAGTTAGAATGTTTAAAAGGTTGTTTTTTGTTGCCTTTTTCCCCTTTCCTTTTTCCTTGTTTGTCTATCCTATCACACGAGACTCAACTCACCAAGATTTTTGAAGTCGTCGAGATGCACAAATTTCACTCAAACTAAAACATTCCCATCGCCTGGTTGCCCTTTCACGACCAGTCTTATAAACCGAGAGCCAGTTCCTCAAGGCTAGGGATGGCAATTAGACCCGCACCCGACGGATCTCCGCCTCGCCCCGCTAGGAGCGAGTTATTTTGACTTTGACCTGGTTACGGGGTGGGTATAGTATTTTTTTTTTAAATCCGCAGCGGGTTAGGGGCGGGTATGGTATACTGCCCAACCCGCCCGGTATCCAACCCGCACCCGCCTTGAGTCAAGGCGGGGGTCTAGATTTTTTTTAATGGCAATAACTGATAATTATGAAAGATCGTCAATGGCAACAACAACAGCGGATCACTATGATGGCTGAAGGGGCTAAAACAACAGGGAATATGCATAAGACATGGTTTTTTTTTTCCCCATGATTTCGTGTTGTTGCACATATACCCCGAGAGGGTATCTTTACATAGAGAGAATCTGTCATGGTTGCTGATTATTAGTCCCGATCATTTAGGACAATATGATTGGGCCAATATACCCGGCGATCCTAGAAGGTTGGTACAATACAACTTTTTGTGCTTAACATGATACACAAATGCACACGACCCACATAACAAGGAATATCAATTGTACACAATTATTTCATGATTTCCCATTGTTCAGCTACCTCAAGTGAGGGCATCTTATCTCACACACGCACACGCGTGAATATGTGTATGTTTGTGTGTATTTGGTTTGGAGGTGCTCCATTTTGAGCTATTCGTGAGATTTTTGCTCCCACGCTGTGTGTGTGACTTAGGACATGACCGTCTTCCATGACACCAGAACATCATACAAAAAAGGCAGCAAGTTGAACATATGCTTGCCACTTGATTAGCAGAATCTTCTAGCTGCAAACTGAGGTTGCTGGAGTACTATCATTTTATCAAGATTTCCGTCTACTTTCATGGCTTGATTCAACAAGGTTTTTCTAGTTGCATGGTCCGAATAATGCACACTAAAAACCTTCCAAGTTGTTTAGGTCGAATATTACTCTATAAACCTCAGTAAAGGCAGGCATAGTAGGCAACCCTATCAGTTGCGAAAAGGTATAGCCAAATTGCATAAGAATCTGTAGGTTCACATGGAGCCCTTCATCTAAAGACTGAAAAATTGGCACTGTTTTGTTATATAACAGCTCGGATTGACTAGCACTTTTTTTCGTCTTTTTTTTCCAATGTACCAAAAAGATTAAGAAAAAAGTGACTGGTTTTTCAAGACGAGAGGAAACTCTTGTTTTCAATAGGGAATTTTCCGTCGTTACCTCTATCACAACGTCGTGTTCATCCCGTCCCATTATGAGGGAGACACAATGGTGGAACTTGTGCTACTGGGTGGATATCAGCAGATTCCTATAAGCTAGGCCAAAAATCATATTCGCCATACAAGCTCAATGCCATGGAACTGAAAAAATTGTTTGGCTAGTTTCATAAGAAGATGGATGATAAAGATTTTGGCTCATATGAACCCCTCAAGGATAATCAAACAGTGAGAATTGAAATGCAGTATCAGTAAAGCGTTTGGCAAAGAGCAAATTCACAATTCCCCAACCCCTTTGTATATAACCTTTAGTATCCCAGTCATCTGCGCATACCCACCTACCAGAAAAGCTAAAAGACCCAGAAACATGATTTAACAGATGGAGTCCCCAGCATTGAACCACATACAACTATATACATGAGCAATTCACAGCTACTCATCAACCACTTTCAGCTGTGAGAATGGGAAGTTGAGCTCTCGAAGTCATATCTTTAAAAAGTACTATGTGTGAGCAGATTGTGACGACATTAACCTGGTATGGTTATGCTCACCTTCGTACGTGACAATAAGCATCGAAGGCTCATCCAAGCATCTCTCGACATGCTTCCTTGCTGGGCAACCTCTCATGCTGCTGCATTTGTAATATCCCCTGCAGAAGAACACCGTGAGTCAGATGCGATTATAATATCCAAAGTTATAAGACAATATGAATAGCAAAATATAATGGCAACAACAAGCTTGAATGGTAGACTGTTGTCACACCTCCAAAATTGGAAGAGTACTGCTGCAGTAGGTAAAAGGAAGAAATTTGAACATAGTTAAGAAAAATAAAAGGAATGCCTAGTGTTTATATTGCCATTACATTAAGGGTAAAGGGACTGTGTAAAACATTTGCAAACTCACTTGTTGACCCACTTCCACCGGCAAGGTGTTACAAAATTTTTCTTTTTCTTGCGAATAAAATTGAATCCTTACAACACCTTGGGGAGGACTCAAACTTCCTAATCAGAATAATTTCAGAACTCCCAAAAACTAAGAGTAACATAATTTTCAAAATATTGAATACAGTCAACCAATCTTAAGACTTCCAAAACTTTTGGAGCTAGCACAACAGGTGACATGATTCAACCCTCCTGTTATTTCATAAACTATATTATTAATTCAAGTTGGATAAATTGCACCTACATACCTCTTGGAATAATGAGAAGTACAAAATCCCATTAAACCTTCCTTCTATAGACTGGTTACATTATGAAAGGCACCAATATTGAGTGGTCTTCATGAAGGAAAAAAAAACCTAGAGGCTAAAAGCCTAAAACTGAAGGAAGCAACAGAAATGAAAGAGATGATGAATGGAACAGCAGATGAAGTTTCACATCATATATATTGAAGCATGTTCAGGGTAACATGCTTGAACTAATATGAATACCTAGGATGAGGTGATCCCTTAATGGGCTTCTGCCCATACTTCCTCCACGAGTACTCATCAGGAGGAATATCCGCAACCTTGTTACTGATGGCAGGTACCTTAATTGATCTCTTCACCCTCAATTTCCTGCAGAAGACAAGCATTCAAAACCAAGAAAACCCTTACAAGAATAACATGGCACCCTCTTGAGTAGCAATTGAATACAACAGAATAGTCACTGAATACCAAAAAGCAACGGATACAACATATTAGCTATCCATGAATACAAAAAAGCAATTGCATACAACATATTGGTCATTGAATACAAGGGGGGGAAAAAAGAAAGTGACGAAGGGGAATACACAAAGAGATTGCCTGCCATTGGATGAGAAAGGAATTATGCACAAACATATAAACACCACATAGTGGCAATCATTCAAGGGTAAGGAAAAGGAACCCACACACCAAAATTGACTACACATTGTTTGGATGAAAACTGACCTCCTCTTTGAGCAATGGCATTTGCCACTAGTACCACATTTAAGACTGCCATCTTCCCACCTACCACCAGTACACCTCTTCCTAGGTTGCTGCGAACTCTGATCAGACGATTGGGGCACACCAATCAAATGGAAAGAATTTCCATCCAGATTTGCCACACTACCATCAATGCTCAATGATGACATAAATGATCTAGTAGATGACACAGTTGGTGTGCAGCTAGACCCATCAAACTTCAGGTTTTTCCCACTGTTGTTACTCCTAGAATGCATCAAATCAGCCTGATATTTCATATGCTGCTGCTGGAACTGCAGTCTTTGCATCTGATGATGATGTTGAAGCTGCTGCCGAATGAGCTGGTGGGGATTCTGCGATGGCTTCTGTTGAACAATTTGTAATGGCGGCTTAACCGATGAACCAACTTCCAGTGCTAGGTTTTCGATAAACCTTTTCTGGGTAAGATGTAAGGGATTTCTAGATTTTGAATCCAATTCTGCAATTGGCTTTTCAGGGAAATGAGTTTGGAGTAATTGGAGAGGCTTCGGTGAAACATTTGTTGCACAAATTGGGTTTTCTAGGAAGATGTTTTGGGGCAAAGGTGAGCTAAACTTGTTCAATTTTCTGACCCTGGCATGACCAACACCACCACATAGAAGAGACACAACTCTCTTAAACTTGGATACAGCCTCCCTTGTTTCCACTCTTAACTTCTTATGATGAACTTGATCCTGACGTTCATGTACTAGACTAAGAATTCTATGGCAGCTTTCCACAGCTGCTTTGTTAGCTACTTCAACCTCCTCCATGTCAACCTAACTCATATAATTTCAAAAACACTGACTTGCTAGGGGAAAACTCCAGATGCTCATTGTAAAACAAGACCCCAAGATAAACTATGCCAAAAAGTTCCGACTCTCTCTCTACAGAGCTGCTCTGTTTAGATTCTTGAACCTTTTCCCATGTAAAACCAAACCCAAGAAAGAAAACACAACTACCCAAAAACCTAGATGCAGAGGATATAAAAAATAAGAATTAAACGAAAAAGCCTGCTTTCTTCCTCGTAAAACAAGGAGAAGAAAAAAGAAGGAGAAGAGAATAGAGCAAGAAGAGTACACATATGGGTGTTGCTCATACTCTCAAAACTTTTTGATTCATCTCAGGAATTCTGAAGCAAGTCATAATGAAAAACTGGTGGTCAGGGGAAGTTGTAAAGGGTGGAACAAGAAGTACAGTACAGCTATACATGAACATTGAAGCCCTAAAGCCACAATTTTTGGAGGTGTGAAGTTGAAGACTTGCTCTGTTTCAGATTAGTAGGATAATCAAAGCAAAACAAAGTCGATGTTTTGATTAGAAAAAAACTAAAAGGAAAACAATAAACAACAACATGCCCTGAGTTGAAGAAAGCAGCGCAGAGGAGCACAGTAGAGTTGAAACTGACGTCTCTGTTAAAGATCCGGCCGTGGCCCCCACCAAAGACCTCGTTATTCCAAAGTTTCCCCACTAGTATAACCAAATGCAATCATATCCCCAAAACTCTCTTTAATGTTGACAAGGTAATTATTAGCCTGAGTTTTTTCTTATTTTATTTATCAAGCAATTTTTAGGGGCTACATATATGTCATGAGTTTTTGCTCTAAATATTTTTTTTATTACTTAATTACTCATCCACCTCATTTTTAACCTTATTTATCTATCTGACTCATTTTTAGAAATCTCGGTTTCAAACAGAGATTTCAAGTTAAGAAAATGTAGTTCCAAACCACGTTTTCAAGCAAACGTTATTATGAAATCTCTGTTAGAAACCAAGATTTCTTTCAATTTTGTTTAAATTAAACAAATATATTGAAAATGTGGTTTGGAACCATGTTTTCTTCGGTTGAAATCTCTGTTCGAAACCGAGATTTTAAAAAATGGGTTAGATAGGTAAATAAGGTTGAAAATGGGGTAGAAGAGTAATTAAGTATTAAAAAAAGATTATTTAGGGCAAAAACTCTATATGTCATAGACTTCAATTTTATGATTATTAGTGTAGTCGACGCGCACGGTCTGTGTTTTTAATTTATGAATATACATGTTAATGTGATCGTTTCAAATAACAAAAAGTATGTAAAAGAAAAATAGAATTACCATGAAAATTGAGACCAAGAGAGAAGGAGGAACGGAAATTGAGTAAAAATGTAGATGGTTGAATATTTTGTTTGAGTGATTAGAATGACGGGAATGAAGAAGAAGTTGGAATGGGTGGAAACGTTGTTTATTAAATGTTGAAAATTTTCTACCGATAGCTTTGATAACTTTTTTCTTTTCAAATTTAATGTTGGTATGTTATGAAAGGGATACAGTTGAGAGTTCAAAAAGGCTTTACAATAAAGATGTTTTTCTATAATAACAATACATATGAGTAAAATTTAAAATTGAAATTAACAAACGTCATTAGGGAAATGACAATCGATGTTTTAAATAAGTCAAGAGAACTATCCATGAATTTGCAGATTTTGATATTTTGTAAAATTCCTGCAATAAGATTATATGAGAGTGGTTTTTTTGACTATTTGATTGTACGCTTTCCTTATTACTTGTTAGAAGTTTCGGTTGGAATTTTACGGACCTTTTTCAAACAACTACAATTAAACCAAAAGCCTAATTCTTGTTAAAGCCCGTGAATTCGCTTTCACCAAAACTTTTCAAATAAAGATTGCTTTTGAGCTTATATCATTTTCAACTTTAGCCTTTTTAGTCCATATTAGCTTGAGTGTGTTTCTTGATGAGCTACTTGTACAGATCATTTACGCATGCTTAGATGATGCAAGTCCAGTAGTGACGTGATTTTCGAACATTTGTAAAAAAAAAATATATATCTTTGATTGTCGCTAAATAGTCATATATTTCAATCACAAAAAACATTTTTATTTACCAGACGAACTCCCTGTTCGTTTACCTGTGGGGCCCAGGTTCTGTTTAAAAAGTGGGGCTTACCTTTTTGCACTCTTTGGATGCGGTTATCCCCAAGTAGCCGTTGCGGAGATAGACGGTGAGGATGAGAACACGTAGGCGGTGCCTTTGGCCTAGTGGGAGACGCGTCCCCAGAGTGTTGACTGCGCCTGCAGGCTTTGTGGCAAAGTGTGCTGGTGTGGAAATAGCAAAAAGTCTTGGACTGGGCCCACAACGAGGACACGGTTGACCTGACACAGATTCTCTATCCGGCCACCATTTGCTTATTTGAAAAGACAGGCGGTGTCCTCGAAACATAAAAAAAAACAATTTGATCATCTTCATTTTTTATTATAAAAAATAGATAAATAGTAAAAAGAAAGGGTAAATTACACACGGCACCCCTGATGTTTGCCCTAAATTATACACGGCTAGGCTTAAGAATTTTTATTACACCAAGCCCCCTGTAGTTTGTCATTTTATTACATAAGACTCATTTCCGTTAGTGCACCGTGAGAAAAAATTAGGGCAACATTGGTTTATTACGATATACCGAAAACATCCTTATGTGTTCCTCCTCCCTCTCACCAGAAAAAGCCAAGTTACCGCCGCCACTTCTGCCCGCCATCACTGGCGACGCTGCATCACGGAGAGAGCAGGGGTAGGGAGAACACGCTGCATCACGAACGCCTCTCTCTCTCTCTCTCATCACAATAGATAGTAACATTGGATTGAATCGGGACAAATCAAGAACCCACTGGATGACGAAGAGTCCTCATTCGGTGTCTCGTCGCGGCCGAAGGAGTCGATCACCACCGCGAACCCATCATTCGGCGACGGCGACGTCGCCACCAAGGACATCCACATGACCTCACCTCTTTCTCCATCCACATCTTCCTAATTGAATTGATCTACACCTCACTGGTGTGGGAGATTCATCAGGAAATTAAGAAACCCTATTTTTTATGCAATCTCCTCACAAATCAATTCCCAAACTACACGACCTAAGCAAAATACCAAGATTCATCGGGAAGGCACCGTTTATAGAGTCGAATCCAGAACCCGTTGGATGACGACGGCTCCTCGTTCGGTGTCTCGTCGTTGTCGAAGGATTCAATTGTCGCCTGAATAATAACGGCATCTCGTCGTGACCGAAGGAGTCAATCGTCTCCGCAAACCCGTCGTTCGATCGGCGACGGCGGCGCCACCACCAAAGACATCCACATCGATCCCCTCACCTTCCTCTCCATCCGCATCTTCCTCCCAAACACCTGCCTCGGCTCCGATCTCAATTCTAAAGCCGCTAGGGTTAGGGTAGGGAAGAAAGGATCAAATCCAAACTTCGAATCCATTCCGAAAGATCAAAGTTCCAGCCTCCACCTTTCCTTGGCATTAATTTGATCCCTGTGTGTGTGTGGGAGAGAAAGTGTGGGTAAATTGACTTGTTTGTCAGGGGTATGACCGTCTTTTCATTAATTTTGTTAACTCTGTTAACGGAAAAATAAAAATGTGTAGCTTAGTGTAATTTTCAAAAGATAAGGGGTAGGGATGGCAATTTGACCCGCACCCGACGGATCTCCGACCCGCTCCGATCCTAGGAGCGGGTTATTTTGACTTTGACCGGATTATGGAGCAGGTATGGTATAAAAAAAATTAACCCGCAGCGGGTACGGGGCGGGTATGGTATTCTGTCTGATCCGCCCCGCTAGATATAATCTTAAACCTAACTTATCATTCAATCCTAGCCGTCCATCCCACCACTATATAAGCATCACAACATAACAAACCCTAGCCTACCACACTTATTCTACTGTCTTCTTCTTTCTCCTCTCAATTTTCTCTTCCACCAGCGGCGGCGTAGCCAACTTACGCTTTCACCATCTATCCCCAGCACCGTCACCCCCCACACGACGGACCGTTTCCACCTCACCACCACCTTACCGTCCACCCAAAACTTTCACCACCACCTAACAGTCCGCCATCTCCACCTAACACCGTCACCACCAGATCCACCGGAGAGAAGGTACGATCATTTGCCGGGTCTTCAGCTTGCGATCATTTCCAACAGGAATCGCAACTTGCGATCATTTCTAACCGAAGATAATGTCTTCATCGTTGATTCGCGCGCTCGACCTCTGTCCATCTCTTACATACATAGTTTATTTTTGGATGCCATTGACAGATTTGGAAAACTTGAGAATTTAGGTTGTCATTTGGGGATTTAGAAATTTGCAATTTATCGGGCAATTCCGCAATTTCTAATATTTGTTAGATTTTACTCTTAGATTTTTTGTGTTGTTGCTTTGTAACATGGCAATGGTTGATCATTTTAGAGATCAAACAGACATGATGAACCAGTTTTGTAATACAGTTAAGCATAACAGGATGTGTCATGTGTCGATGTGGATTTGTTACCCAAAAAAAAAAGCAAAATAAATCAGAGTGGATCAGATCGGGGCGGGGATGGGTTTTTAAAAAGTCCGTCGGATCGGGGATGGTATTCCCATCTCCTGACCCGATGGCGGGGCGGGGCGGGGCAGGGCAGGGTATAAGTAGTACCGGGGCGGGTACGGATCTTATAAGATCAATATCCGACCCGCCCTATTGCCATCCCTAATAGGGGGGGTCTGTGTGTAATTTAGGGTAAACCTCAGGGGTGCCGTGAGTAATTAACCCAAAAAGAAACAAGAAAGAAGTGAATTATTTACACGTTCTTGTACGTGTGCTCACATCTTACTTCTCGTCAAAATGTATGATATCTATCTGTGTCACTACCAAACACGTAGGTCAGCTGGTATGAGGTTGTCCTAGCTTAATCAGAGGTCTCGGTTTCAAGTTCTAGGAATACAGTTGCGTTAAAACTTGGTAGGGAGAGCTTTACCGTCCATGTGGTCCGCTCGAAAGGTGTGACAAACCTTATCATCCTTTTTTGTACCAAAAAAAAGATATCTATCTGTGTCATACGTTTTGTGAACAAGACTAGCATGGTGTAAAAATAACCATCCTAAGCATAAAAAGCATTTAAAGGGTTAAAAAAAGGTAATCATTAAGAGGGTAAAAAACATATATAAAAAGTATTAAGAACGTAAAACTGTTATTGCATCTGTATTAATCCTTTAGGGGATAATTGCGTAAAATACCCCTGTGGTTTGGGGTCGTTGCAAAAAAGCCCCTGCTGTTACAAAAATTGCAAAAAGACACCGGAGATTGCAAAAGTGTTGCAACCGACGATTCCCGTAACAGAATGATGAAAATGTCTAAATTGCCCTCTATATATACTGTAATTTGTAGATCTTGGCTTGGGTTGATGAAGGGGCTAGCGACGGCGGCATAAGGGTCTCGTGGTGGCGGCGCCGGCGCATGTGGATGGGGTTGATGGCGGGGCTGGCCGACGGCGACGTAGGTTCATGGAGGGTGGACAGGGCAAGTGGTGGCAGCGCCTGGTGGGGTTGGGGTTGGCCCGAATTGTAGATCTAGGGTTGGCCCTAATTGTAGATCTAGGGTTGGCCCTAATTGTAGATCTAGGGCCAGTGATTGCAGGGGTTGATGGCGAGGCTAGCCGCGGTACAAGAGGTTGGGGGTGATGAAGGCGATGGCGACATGGAGTTCGCGGTGGGTGGAAGGCACCGGTGGGGGCGGTGTACTTGGCTTGGGTTGATGAAGGGGCTAGCGACGACGGCATAAGGGTCTCTGTGGGTGGTTGGGGCTAGTGGCTTCGGAGGTACATGGGGCTGGACGGTGGTGGCAGAACGGGCGGTGGCAAAAAAAAGGGGTGGTGGTGGTCGATGGGGCCTGGTAAATGTGGCGGCTAGGGTTTTGGCTTGAGGGGGCTGAGGCGGCGGCGATTGGGCAGAGCAGGCAGCTGCGATGCCGGCGACTGCGATGCCGGCGATTGTGCTGAGGCGGCGGTGGTGGCAGAAATGGGTGGTGGTTAGGGTTTAGGATTTGGGGAAGGAAGAAGAAATAAAGGGCATTTTTGTCATTTCGTTAAGTTAATCTTTACCAAACGCACTCTTCAGGAGCGTGAACATCACACGCCGTCACTTTGAACGATTTTTTTGACGGTTGCAACACTTTTGCAATCTCCGGTGTCTTTTTGCAATTTTTGTAACAGCAGGGGCTTTTTTGCAACGACCCCAAACCACAGGGGTATTTTACGCAATTATCCCATCCTTTAGTTACCTACTCCCTCCGTCCCACAAAAATTGATTATATTATCTTTTTGGACCGTCCCACAAAAATTGTTCATTTTCCAAATTAAGAAAGATCTCGTAGGTGCCCTTCTCACACTTTATTTTATTTTATTTTTCTCTTCACATTTAACTCTCCCGCAACTCATTTTCTCTCTCTTGCCCCACTTTTTACTCTTTTTTTTATTCTATTTCTCTCACTATATTTAACACTCTACCAACTAATTTTTTTCTCTTACGACCCACTTTCTTTCCCCCTCCCCCTCTAAAAGGTATAATATAAAATACACAATATATGACATAAATCATAAATATGCGTGTCAAGTTAAATGTGATCAATTTATATGGGACATAGAGAGTATATCTCTACGTAGCATATTGATATGATGCAGGAGGTAAGAAGGTGGATATTGAATTAATAGCTTGATATCAAAACAATCATCGCATTAGTTCCTTGTCGGTGAAACAATAGAAAGCCAATAACCATTCAACCCAAGCCATCACTCTTTTCATGGCATGCACATGTGTTAGCTCTCATAATTTTCTACGTATTATGATCTATATTGACTCGAATTGAATTCTTTGTGTTTACAACTGAGTGTGGGCCATGGTAGAAGTAAACATCTCTATACATGCCCAATTTTTTTTGATTATATATATATATATATATATACATATAGTATGGAGTTTCATAGCTACAGTTTGTTAAAGCAACATAAGAACTTGTTTAAAATGGTTATTTCTCTTGCTACTGCAACCCACTGCAACCCATACAATAAATGACAACATCTAACATAGGAGGCCTGTCTTAGAGGAGGCCTATCATATTAGGTGGTGAAGTTAGGTTAAAGTGGTAAAGCTTTCTAAGGTTGTTCTGTAATAGGTTTTGATGTTGTTGTCTTTATTCGGGATTGTGCAATATTGGTTAACTTTGTTGTGCATAAACTTTTACTAATAATGCAAGTCTCTTGATTAAACCAATATATATATATATATATATATATATATATATATATGTGTGTGTGTGTGTGTGTGTGTGTACGCGCGCGCGTGTATGCGTGCGTGTGCGTGGTGTGTGTGTGTGTGTATATATATATATATATATATATATATATATATATATATATATATATATACGTGTGTGTGCGTGTGCGCGAGCGCGCTTACATCAAAATTTAAAACTTGATTTTTGTCTAAATTAACAGTAATTCCTATGGTTTAAAGAGCGATTAAACCCTTGACCTTGAAGTGGTATAATAATTCTAATGGAACCCAAATTTTCATTCTTATATGAGATTGGCAAGACAGTGTTGGAATATAAAAGATATTTACATTTTTATTAAAAAAAATGCAACACGCACACTATTTTTGCATTTATTCAAAATTTCTTTTTTTATTTTTTGCTTTCTTTTTTCTTCTCCTTCTTTTTCAGCAACCACGTAACCTCAAGGTGTCACATAACCACTTAAACTCGTCACCAAGCTCAAGCTAAAAAAGCCAATAGAGCTACATCAATTGTTAGAAAGCAAGTGATATAAAATTGTAAAGAGGAGACGACATAACCACCTAGCAAGAGCTGATTCCAACCGTATAGTGTAGAGTTTTTACGACTAGTTCTAGGGCTTCATTGTTGTAAATTTTAGTAAGCAAGTAGTTTTGCATTTGCTCAACTAGGTTGAGGTTAATACCTAGCAGGTTTTTGAAACTTATTTCAAACTTGCACCAAAAAGTTGAAACTACATTGCAAAGTATATTGAGTTTTAAGAAACCTTCAAGATTTGTTGATACGGTCAGTATTCTGCCTTGATAAATGGTGATCGAGGTCCCTATATGTGAAGAGCAATCAATGCCATATTGATTTGGGACTTGTGCTTCAATACTTAATTCCTGCTTTTGAGATCGGTGCCAACCGAACACAGTTGCAAGCGATGGTCGCGTCTCAAGAAAGTTGGGCCTAACGGCTAGTTGGATACTGGTCCGATCAACCTTAGCCAATATATAGCCATTATGGGAGAGACAACTCCAATTATCTTTTTAATTGCAAGAACATAAAGTCCAACCACTATTATACCACTGCTATCAAGACAGCGGTGGAAGGAGCATGTAAAGATCTTTTGTAAAAAATTTTTATATTACTCATTTAACTATGAATACTCCCCCTTCTATGTGCATATCTTGGTCATTCCACTTGACATCAACATTGGAAAATATCTTGGTTTGCCTACATATATTAGTCACTACAAGAAAGAACTATTCGCTTACATTGTAGATTGAGAGGGACCAGTGTTATCAAAGGCGCACCTAGGCGTACTCCATACATTCGCCTAGGGCTTGACGCAGTCCCTTCGAAAAGGCGCGCGCTTAGGAGCCTAAGAGCAAGGGACAGGCGGTTGTGGAGGCAGAAAAAGCCCAAAAATCCTAATTTTTGATTTTTGCATCGTGACATCATCTCAACCGTTCATTATCTTTTGTTCTTTGTTTCATAACATAATAAATCAATATCTAAATCAGAAAAAAATCTAAAATCCCAAATCCCTAATCCATCAATTCTCGTAGTGTTGTTCATTGTGCTAACGTCCTGTCTCCAATTGTTATTCCTTTTTAAGTAAATCAACTCCGTCACTTCATCTTATAGACAAAGAAGAAGATAAAATTGAGAAGAAATCTCTACAAGACTTGGAGCCTATGATTCTCTTTTGAAGAAAACAGTGAGGATGACGTTGTCATATTCACTTAGGATTAACTACTTTTAATCGGATTTGAAACTTTTTCTAGTATTCAAATTTTGTTAAATTGCCATGTTTTGAAAAATTTATGTGATTTTATTAGTTTAATGCACTAATATCAATTTATTTTTATTTTGCGCCTCACTTCGAAAAGGCGCGTGCCTGCGCCTAGGCTCCAGGAACCCTTTGCACCTTAGGTACACATGCGCCTTTAATAACTATGAGAGTGACACAAAATCAATGGTTGGTAAGAACAAATTTTTTATGTGGTAGGTAAAAAGGTTCTTCATCGATCTTTAGCTTCAGCCTTGCCTATGTTTACAATGTCATGTTTGATCTTCAAAAAGGTTGTGTGAAGAGCTTTACTATGTTATGAATAACGTCGGATAAATTAGCTTCCAACTAGGTAAAGTATTCATCAAAAGTCAAGGATAGTTTAATTGGATGACAAATCTACACATTGTTTAGGGTTTACAAATCTAGAATTACGTTTACTCAGATGACAAATCTACACATTGTTTAGGGTTTACAAATCTAGAATTACTTTACTTCTTGCAGGAAAACGTTCGAGGCTAATGACATGACAACAAACACTTGAAAGAAAGTTCTTAAAGGTAAGTTCTTCAAAACAAGTCACTTGTTGACCGCAAAGTTAGGCTCTGATCTCTTTTAAACATGGTGAATCTTAATGGAAGGATTGGTGTGGTATTCTAAAGGCGTATCGATGTATGGGATAATAATAGTTACATAGTACGATCTATACTTGGCTTATCAATGATGTTACCTTCAAACCAATTATTTAGGGTCCTTTTTGATGACGTGGTGAGAGCATCATGTGTATGCCTGTGAATGGCTGCTCCCATGACACCTCAAGGATACATGCCACTAGGAGGACGGACAACAAGGGTGAAGACCAGGTCTCATCTGAGACACGAGCGCGGGGGAAAATGAGTTGGTTGGGATGAGATTTCTCTCATCTCTTCAAAATAAGGATACTATAAATGTTTTGGCTATATCATCGAGAAAGAGGGGATTTAACGAGGCAATTTTAAGCGGCTATTTCTCTTTATATTGTTCTCTCCTTTTTTTGTGTCTAAGGCAGGTGTAGCGCACCACCTCAAAAAAAATTCACCAAAGGATTTTATAGAATCGCCATCTTATTTAATAAGGAAAAATAAGAAGAATCCTGAAAGTGACTCAAAATTGTCCAAAACGAGGTCTAATCTATTGAAACTGAAAGAGGGGTCCGTGGACTGAGTTACACAACAGGAAGGTGTTAGGCACCCGCTCGTTTTTAATGATTTTTGGCCTAGAGAACAAGTAGCATGCAAAATACAACAAAACTCACCCTAAGTTAACTTTTATTGTTTTGGCTTGAACTTGACAACATGGGTCAAGTGGCCTACGTATCTAATCAGAATCAAAACCACCGTAGTTTGACACAGGTCTTACGGGATGCAGTCCACAATTTGAATCTAGACTTAAACAAAGAAAATAACTGGAAAAATACTATTTTTTTGTTATTTTTAAAATGAAATGTGACTACAGAAGATAGGAGACAATCTATACGATTTCTACCCTAAGAAAACTGATAAAAGTTGCCTCGTACTGTAGCTTGCCTTGATGACTCAGGGATATTCTCCGTGGTATCCGCGATGTGAAAGAACAAAGAAAAAGAAGTTTTTTGAGTGATATAGATGGCTAAGATTCTCGAAAGAGGCTATATGTCACTTTACAAAGAAATGACATGCAAGCTCTAAAGAGAATAAACTTATGGACTTAGCAAAGATCGACCCTTGAAAATGAAAGCCAAGACCCCTTTTTAAAGTGCTCAGGGTTGTAGAATATGAAAGATTGGCAATGCCAATCTCCATGGCTGGAGATGGAGATAAGTCAGAACTAAACGACCAGTTAGTCAAGAACCGGGCGGTTCACCTTATTAATTAAAAATATTTTTTTTTCGAATTTCAGGATATTATCTGACCTTATTTTCGGTAATTATCTCTAAAATCACAAAGGGGATGTACCAGATTCGGGATAAGTCATTTCCAAACAAAAAAAAAAAAAGATTTATTTGCTCTTTCTATCAAGGATAAATCATGAATTATTTTCCAAATTATCTAGACAAGTTACACCAATTACGATAATCTAGAATATGGACCTGACTTGACCTAAATTGACTGGAATAATGCAGTGGACTGGGCTGATGGGCTAGACTGACATGCAATATATATTGTTAGCCCTAGAATTGGATAACCTATGCTTACATCTTGTTTTGATGATAACTGCACATTGATTATGTTCTAATGTGTGCTTTGAGTAGATTCTTAGTAGGTACATACATACACACTCATGAAGACACATTTGAGAAGTTGGGTAAATGGATTAAAGACAAAGAAGCTTAAAGTTATAGTGGATATGCTATGGAAGCTTCATCAAGTCCAATGTCAAAGAGTAAGAAAGAATGCATAGACTAAGTTATTATTGATTATGATTGATCTTTACGATTATGTAACTAGTCTTGATTTGATGCTTGGATTGATGACTGACCTAAAAAGACCTTAGGACACATTGTGCATTGCATGTGAGTTCATAACGATTCACACAAGCGTGGTTCTTGAAAATGAGTGAACTTTGGCGCTTACTCAGATTTTCTCAAAAAAAAATTTGGTGCTAAACTTTTCATATTTTGATAAAAACTTCATAGTTTTTCAACACAAAAAACGGCACCTCAATCCAATTTTTCTAGAGAAAGTTATGCCCAAAATAGAAAATGGGATTCTATGAGGCAGTTGATAGGCAGTAGGGTAATGCAATACAGTCGACTGCATTGGTAAAAAAATAGTTTCAACGGTTATTTTCAAGGACAAGACTGCAACGACTAGTTTAGAGGGAACCCAGTTGACTGCATTGTGAATACAGTCGACTGTAATGGCAGTTTTGCTCATATAATGCCTCTAATGGCTATATTCCATATCTTTTCTATATAAATGATTTGGGACTTCATCATACACCATGGAAACCACATTCTAAGTCTCTATTTATTAGAGAAACATCAAGGCTCATAGATTAATTTTTTTTCTCTTCATCTTCATGGTTTTACATCATTAAAGAGAGCATCTTTGTGAGCAATTCTTTGATTGAGAGTGAACATTTTTCAAGTCATCAATTCTCTCATATCTCTATTGTACTAGAGATTCATTTGTACTCATTTCCTTTCAAGAGGGTTTCTTTGTACACAATTGATCTTTGTAAAATGATTGTGATCAAGGCTTGGGTTTGTCAAGTCTTGGGTGAGCTCTGTGGATTGGTGTGGGGATATCACCAAGTGTTGTAAGGGTTTTCATCTTCATCCGGAAGAAGATTGTTGCTAGTGGATTCTAGTGCTCTTGCAAGGGACTTCCTTGAAGAGGTGGATGTAGACTTGAGGGTAGTTCAAGCCGAACAATTTAAATCTCATTGTCAAGTATCTCTAACTCAATCTCTTTACTTATTGCTCTATAATTGCTTGAGATTGTTTAGTTAGTATCTCATTAAAGTATTACTTGGTTTGATTGAGATTCGTGATTGTGCTTAGTTTAAATTCCTAATTAATTTTCAAAAATTCTAGTCGTGATTGTGCTTGGCTTGATTGTAAGGGAATCTCGGGGCTATTGAGCCTTAAGGAATTACTTGAGTTTTAACTTAGCAGTGTTAGCCTTGCGTCCTGTCTTTCTTCCGGTCAACTAGTCATGGGAAGTTATTACGACACTTAGACCATTGAATTCATTTACGGTCTTTCACTCTTGACTTCGCCCTACTACACCACGTCATCCTCAAGACCAAACATCAAGAAAAGGGAAGTTCTAGTGACAAAAGTGAAAGAACTTATTAACACAACCATGCTGGGATGGAATTATTTGAAAGTGAAGTATATTTGTACCCGAAGCAATTTTGATAAGATTATCAAATCATTCTTTCCAAGTAAAGGTGTTAAAGATATCTTAATCTGGTATTTTACTAAGAATGGTGCTTACTCAGCTCAGTGAGCATGGGGTATGAAATCGCTGGGATGCTCTCTAGAAAAAAATGGTGTCTAGCTCGAAAGTTTGCCATGGGGAGTCATCATTCAAAGAATACTTCAAGGCATTTGGAGACCGATCCAGGCATTTTACATTCTACCTCTAGTGACATTCTCATAAAAAAAGGTATACCAATTATGAATTTCACTGATTGTCTGGCTTGATGGTTAAACCGGTCGTCCTAAACTCTCAGAGTTTGCTCAAGCCTTTTACTTAGTGATCCATGTTTCTAAATTTTGTGAGTTTACTCGAGCCTTTTGGTTCGTATTCCCAATTTCAAGTCGATCTGATTCTACAAGCCTAGGTGACACTCGTTGCTGTGTGGTGAAGTAGCTTGGTCGGCTCACAAAGGGATGATGGAATTAAATCCAAATTTTGTGAAATTTGTTTTCTCATATGTGTGGTGTACACGATAGTGGCCGAAGGACAAGTATTGTGCACGTTCAAGCTAATTTGGTCACCATGAAGCAGCTTTTGAAGTTTAAACAAGCAAATACACCGGGCCGTGCTACCCCAAGTTAGTCGACCAATCACGCCGTTAGCGTCATAGCAGACAACAAATAGGGTTTTGTAATGATGAATTGTGATGGCAGCTAGGTTATTCATTTCAGTGAGGGGAGCTGTAGGTGTTGTTATCCATAAATGTAGAGAAAATGCTCGGCAAAATTGCAATTGGCCTCTACAAACTTGAGCACTTACACTATTTCTTGATTTCAATTTGAATATACCTAAAAAAAACATACAAGAAAGATACTAAAATGGGTCTCCTTCACTTCGCTATGAAATTTTAAAGGCCTAGATGCACTTTATTTCGACGAGTCATCGTTTCTCAAGGTCTATCAATTTTTAACTTTACTTTTTTCTTTAAAACTAAATGTTTTTTCTTAAGATTACAGGTATACATCGGCCCCCTCTGTAACAAAGTTCTTAATCCGCCATTGCTTCTACTAACTACATATCAACCCCCATATATCACATGATTTTTATCAGGAGTTTGCAAGGGCGAAGGCCTCGCCTTGCCTGCCTACCCCTCCCCCCGCCACTGCGTAAAATTTTGCACTTCTGATGCTCTGGCCCTCTCAGAATGGAGCCTTATCAAATGTAGATACATTTTGGTGGTCAGACGATTAATGAGGTAATTAATTCTCTTACTGACTTTGCCAGGGGCGACTCAGTAGAAATGACTTGGGATCGATCACATATGCCCTCATGGTTATTTGGCCCTCTTAGGTTACGGATGATAGTTTTTGTCAAAATTTCACCCTTCTTTATGTTTGGCACAAAAAAGAAAGAATAAGAAGAAGAAGAAAAAATGGATCAACTGCTCTCCGCACCTCGGAGTTTTCCCGCGGTAGCTCACGGAGCACCAAAGTTCATTTTGCTATCTGGAGCCACAAACTTTTATAAGTGTGGCGCAGAGTACCCCTGGGGAGAAGTCATTTAACTCAGACACGGGGGCATTTTGGTCAGAATGATAAAAAAGGGTTTGTTGCGATTGAAGTAGCTTGAGGCACCCCCAAGTTTGCCCACAGTAGCGTTCGGTGGCCCAAAGTTTTTTAGCTATCTCGCGCCACAAACTTGTATAAGTGTGACATTAGAAACCTTCCGACCACATTACGACCAAAATTTTCCCGGTAAAAGTCTTAACGTGACTGAATTCAAGAGGGAATTTTTAGAATATCAAGCCAAAATAACCCTATCATATTATTCTTTCTAAAAGAAAAGTAGATGACTTTACAAAAAAAGGGGATCTAGGATTCATTGTGATCAAAATCGAGGAAAATGGGATCTAGGGTTCGTGTATGATAGAAATTTATGGCTGTGGTGGGTTTATGAATAGTTTTACAGCGATGGGTTTCAATAATGGTGGCTATGGTTTATGATGGTGGGTGTTCTATGATGCTACGACAGTCGAGAAAGGAGATGGCGACAGCAGTAGATAAATGAGGTAGCGACGACAGTCTTTTTAAAAGGCGGTGGTGGCAGCAGTCGAGAAAGGAGGCGACAACAGTGGTCTTCAACTGAGGAATGTCAGTTTCAACCACCGCCACCACAACCGAATTGATACCGACCACCTCCACTTCTGACCAGCACCTCCACCCTCTTTCCCACTTCCCGCCTGCACCTCCTCCTCCACCTCCATCCTTTACCCACAATTAAGTGCATGACAAAAATGCCCCCCCCCCCCCTTTCCCATTTAACTTAAATGACCTCTCCGCGCGAGGCTCTTGGCTAGATAATAGAAGAAGGGTGTTCGGTGCCACATTAATGCAAGTTTTTGGTGTGAGATAGTTAGAATGAACTTTGAGAAGCTAAGCACTACTGTGAGCAAACTTGGGGCGCCCACAGCAATTGGCTGCCTAAAAGTTGATATTCTAAAAATGCCCCCTAAGTTTAGTGTATTCAATTTTTTTTCCTAAGATTTGGCTCGAATTTGATTGAAGGGTGTTCTGCACCACACTTATAAAAGTTTGTGGTGTTGGATAGTTAAAATGAAGTTTGGGGCGCCGTGAGTTACCTCGAAAAAACTTGGGGTGCCAAGTGCAATTGATTTTTTTT